>JAJMSA010000010.1:0-405484 GCA_030558175.1 Wickerhamiella musiphila
CCGCGAATATTTGCCATCGGCTAATAATCCACAGAATCCATCAGTGTTTGCCAACGCGTAATGCGTGACAAAACCGATTGATTGAGAGTAAACTCAACCTTGCAGACTTGGACTCGACCTCCTCTCGGATGGCCTGTGTCTCAAATCTACCGGGCTGCATATTCAAAGAATGCTTTTTCATATCTTTTCAAATATGTTTTCATTCTTTTCATGAAAGGTGCTAGATAAGAACTGAAACTTTATTATCTACCAAGCTGAAAATATTTAAAAATCAAACTGCGAAAGCACCTTTGATCATCAACTTCTCTGTTTTGCAGCCCACCATTCTTCTGGGAGGCCCAACGCGAAATTGGACTCTGGCAACTCCGATAGTCGATTTCAGCCTAGGATCAGCAGATTTCAAAGGTGGGAAGCTAGATATTTTCCATCGGCATTTATCAAATGAATAAACTTGACGCTTTTCCTGACGGGATTTGTCTATACAAAGTTTTTTCGTTGTGGTTAGGGTGCATCCCCCCACCGCATAATAAACCACAAAGCCTTATGGTGCCTGGGACTGCCTGGGACGTCACACTTCAACAGTCTGCTGCGCGTGGGCTGCGGATTACTTTAGCTCATATTTTGTGCTAAAGTGATTTTTTGAGCAACCGTTCAACACAAGATGCGGTTGGTGAGTGATGTTTTGGCTGGTTTCGGTGTTCTGGTGGAAAGTTGTAGGTTTTCGAAGCATCCGGATCCAGACTAAGAGCTACCTTCCATTCAGTCGCAGTTCCGGCGAAAATCCATGCAAATAAATTATATGTAGCTTTATACCGTGACTTCCATCCCAATAAAAATGAGACCCGCTGTTTTTTGCATTAAAACTAGAGAATACAGCTTTGGAATCGTAAATTTTATGAAGAAGATGTTTTCATCCCTGATCATTCTCAAGAACTCTCACTCCACACTCATTTTTAAAACACTGAGACAGAAGTACTCAAGTCAACTATCCAATTGGTGCCAAACGTAACTCATTTTTACGTGTTTAATTGCTTATTTCAATGGGAAAGAATTCTATAGGATATCCTTTCTGCACCCCTAATAAATGTACGCAACCTGGTTAGTCCACTTAAGTATGCAATCTATTTTCAATGCATGTCTTCCGACGCCGAACTAATCAAGGCCATAACTACTTAGAGATTCAAAAAAGCATGAGTTTTAAGATTTGTCTCTATCTCGTTGAAAGAAAATGCCGATCCGCTCGCACCAGAGTGCGGAGACCCATACAGCGCGAGTCGACTATGGACAACTAAGGTCGTACTGCTGCTCAAGGAGAAAAACGGTGTTCACCAGACAAGTTTTAGTTGAAATTTATTTGGAGAGTCTCATGTACCTCACTTAATTTTTTTTGTTATTGGAAGCCCAGGTCGTGAGGGTCGTACGCCGGCGTGACTTGTCACACGGGTAAGGCTGCGGGAGCCATTTTCAGGCATTGTGGATCAACAATTTGGTTAGCAACATAGTCTGACCGATCAACAAATTAGCCTGTTGGACAGTGGAGCAATCTCATGGATGGTAGCTAATTTATTTGGTGTTTCCGAGTTAGAGAGAATTGCTGTGTCCTGGCGCATAAAGCCCTCTGCGATCCGAACTCAGCAGGATCGGGGGGGGGGGGGGGTGCATGAGGTCGCCTGTTCTTTAAGGCATCCCGAACCAGAAGTGTTTTAGCACGAAACAATCAAATCTGTGTGAGGCTTACGCAATAGTAGATAGCAATTTTCTGACGCTTGGAATAGTTCTATGAGAAACCTCACGGCTATCTGCAGCTCTCCTGTGCCTCAAAAGCCAAGTGCACCCCCGACTTTTTTTCATCATTCACATAAATGCTGTCGGCCTTCATTTCTTGATTCTCTTTTAATATTACAAACACAACAGAAATAAAAACATCTCGTGAAGACGTTTCTGACCGCGACGCCCGCCGGTTTTGGGAAAGTATCGAACGATAATCTTGGTGTGATGTACGCGAATGGGCTCAGCGTGCCACAAAAGACTTAAGTCTCATTGAACTAGCCGCCCACAAAAATACCAGTCAAGCTAATCATAAAATTGGAGAGGCATAAGCTAACGGACTTGGAGTTTCTGTTGACGTTGACCGAGCTAAAAGGTTTTTTAAAACGGCAGCTGGCAGAGCTGCAAACTGATTGTCCTGGCTGTTCCACCTATTGAGCATGCTGCGAATATCGAGCGGCAGTTGATCTCAGCGTACTGAATAATAAATTTATGGCGTGATATTTACTTCGACGTCACGCATCTAAATCCTTAATCATTCTCGAAAGCTAGAATGCGCTACAGCCCCGAAAGCCGCGCGCGCCTTGATCTGTTGGGCGACTTACAGCGTATCAACATGTATTGTTATTACTAGGCTATTTAGCTAAGCTGAAGCTACCCAAGAGAGACAGCCTCCAAGCGAGAGCCGAAGCGATATAAAAGGCCTCATGCTTAGAGCTTGTCGTAGTACTCCTCGTAACCGGGGACGACCTCCTTCATACCGCGGCGCTTACGGGCGGCAGTGACGATCTGACCGGGCTTGGAAGTGGGGTCCAAGGGGTCACCAGGCATGGTCTGCCAGTGGTCGAAGACCATCTGGGGGAAGGCCTGGCCACCGGTGGCCTGACGAAGCTCACCAGTGAAACCGAAGGACTCGTTGACGGGCAGGTAAGCCTTGATGGTGAACATGGGGGTACCGGGGCGCTGGACCTCGGAGACGACCTCACCACGCTTCTTGTTCAGGACGGAGTAGATACCACCGATACCGGACTCGCGGCACTGGATCTCGACCAGGAAGACGGGCTCCTGGATGCGGGGCTCGGCAAGGAGGATGGCGGCGTAGGTGGCACGCTTCATGGTGAAAACGATCTGACCAGCACCACGATGGATGGAATCGGGGTGCAGGGTGACGTCGAGCAGGTTGATGCGGACGGAGCGGATCTGCTCGCCGAAGATGGGGCCGTCGTTGGTGGCGTTCTGGAAACCGGCAACAACGTGGTCCTTGATCTCGTGCAGGTACTGGACGGCCTTGGTCTGGTCGACAACGACGTTGGGGCCGGTGCCGTCGGGGCCGAAACACCAGATCTTACGGGCGTCGGTGACATCCCAGCCGAACTCGTCGGCCATGATGCGGGCACGGGCCTTGAAATCGTCACGGGCGTTGACCTTACCGGACTCAATGGCGAGCGAGAGCTCCTCGTCGAGGGGCTCGGCAGTGAGGTAGATACGGTTATGCTTGTTGGGCGACTTGGAGAGGGCGGTCATCGAGGACGAGGTCTCGCAAGTCTCACGGTAAGAAACGACAGGAGGCGAGATGCGCAGAGGGACACCGGCGTGGTCCTCCTCGAGATCCTTGAGACAGATCTCGAGGTGCAGCTCACCAGTGCAGGCAACGATGTGCTCACCGGACTCGGAGATGGTGGTCTGGACGAGGGGATCGGACTTGCCGAGACGCTTGAGACCCTCGACGAGCTTGGGCAGGTCGGAGGCGTTCTTGACCTCGACGGCGACCTGCACGACGGGCGAGACGGAGAACTTCATGACGGCCATGTTGTGGGCGTCCTCGAAGGTGGTCAGGGTACCGGACTTGAGCAGGAACTGGTCGACACCGACCAGACCGATGATGTTACCGGCGGGGCAGTCATCGATGGACTCGACGGAGCGTCCCATCATGAGCACGGTGCGCTGGATGTTCTTGACGAACAGATCGTCCTTCTTGCCAGGGGTGTAGTTGGGGCCCTGGATGCGGACCTTCTGGCCCGAGCGGACGGTACCGGCGAAGACACGGCCGAAGGCGTAGAAGCGGCCCTTATCGGAGGTAGGCACCATCTTGGAGACGTAGAGCATGAGGTCGGCGGTGGGGTCGCAGGCCTTGATGGCAGCGAAAGCAGCGTCGTCGGAGGGACCCTCGTACAGGGTGTCGGCACGGTAGGCCTGGGCAGTGATGGGCGAGGGCAGGTGGATGACGATCATCTCCAGGAGAGCGTCGGCGGCAGGCAGGAACTTGCGCATGACGGTCTTGAGCAGCTGCTTGCCCTCGAGGCTCTTCTCGTCGGACTTGAGCTCGATGTCGAGCTTGGTGCAGAGCATGGCGATCTCCTCCTGGCGGGCGTTGGTGACGGCCGAGAAGATGCGGAAGATGGGGTCGAGGATGAACATGTTGAAGGCACGCTCGAGCTGGTTGCCGTCGGCGTCCTTCTCGGTCTTCACCCACTTGCGGGTCTTGGGGTTGAAGAAGCTGTCACCCCACAGACGCTGCATCATCTTTTCGCGGTCGACACCGAACTTCTTGGCGTAACGGATGGCGAACTGGCGGATGGTGAACGCCCAGCCCTGGAGGGCCGAGGCGAAGGCGACGGTGCCGCGCTCGGGGTAGACCTGGACATCGCCCAGGGCCTCGTCGTTGTAGGTGGCAATGACGACGTTGACGGACTCAACGGTACGGGCGAAGGTCTGGTACAGATCCTCCTTGGTGGTCTGCAGCTCGAGAAGAGCACGGTCGACCTTGTTGATGCACACAACGGGCTTGATGCGCTCGGTAAGAGCCTGGCGCAGCACAGTCTCGGTCTGCACACAGACACCGTCGATGGTGTCGACAACAACGAGAGCACCGTCGGTGACACGGAGGGCAGCAGTGACCTCAGAGGAGAAGTCAACGTGGCCAGGCGAGTCGATCAGGTTGATCAGGAACTCGTTGCCCTGGGTCTTCTGCTTGATCTCCTTGCAGTCGTCCTCGGGGAGGGTCGAGTACAGCGAGATAGCGGTCGACTTGATGGTAATACCACGCTCCTGCTCGTCCTTACGGGTATCGGTGAAACGGGCCTCACCAGCTTTGGCGGCCGAAATGATACCGGCGCGCTGAACCAGCGAGTCGGTAAGAGTAGATTTACCGTGATCGACGTGGGCAATGACCGACATGTTACGGACATTGGTGACCTTGTCCATAAGACCGCGGATCTGGTCCACAGCCAAGGCGTTAACCATTTTTAGGAGATGTGTGGGTGTGAGCTGGCGTCCCCCTAGCCTTTTACCTCGAAAAGATGAGTAATGTGACTGCTATTAGGGCTGCATGGAAGAAGTTGGGGCACTGATTGAAGCCTGGCGCCGCCGGTTTCCAGTTATTTTTTTACGATTCCTCGACAAACTGCCACGAATTGACCTATCTGTCTATTTACTTTTACGCTTTGTTGGCTGCTATACCGCCATCCTCGTTACCAGGCGGCGAATCACTAATCAAGAAACTCCAGAGTGCTTATGCATCGAGAGAAAAAAAATTTATGTGAGGGTAAGGGGTTTAGGCTCGTCCGGCACATGCTGCAGGGGCTCGGGAGGGGCTGAAAAGGCTGTGGTCGCAGCTGACTTTTTCGGAAGCTGGAGCTCGGGCCTGCTGCCTAGATTCAGTGCAATAAAATATCAATTTAGCTGTAAAATTCGGGTCTTGTATAGCGATATGCTTTTCTTGGAGATTGCTTTGAACAGGACTGCATTGTTTGGCGCTAGACCTACCTAATCGAGCTCGTCGCAGGAATTGTAGACGTTCAAAGTCATCAATACAGGAATTCGGCGAGTATTTACTCAATTGCTCACTTAAAGCCAGTGTATTCGTATCAGAGATAGCTTAAGCCGCTATCCATTGCGCGCTTGTGAAGCGCTTCAAGCGCTCTTCGTAACAAACAAAATATGAAACAGCCCGCTTAATCCGAAAAACCCAACGACTTGTACCTTTAGTTTACAGAATATACAAGCAATCTATATACACTGGGCTGGTGCCAATAAATAGTCAACCTTCGTTGACGAGAGACTGTGTCCTTCAGGGTCTCTTCACAGGCTCATGGGGTGCCAGGATTCGTCACACCTATGCACAAAAAGCTTATTTTTTGATGATGGTAACAACATCTTCGTCTTGAAGCACGTGGCTCAGTCCAACGTGCTGAGGCTGATGCTTGACGGAGATTCCGTACACCACTGCGTTTTTGAAGTCGGTTACAAGACTCTTGTGGATCGCGTTACAGAAATCCTCGACGGAAGAACGACCAGACCGCAGAACAATCGGCTCGTTGTAGTCGGGCTGCTTGCCTTTGGGTTTCGTATACACACGCACAAGCTGGAGCTGGTCCCACATTGTCTCCAGCAATTCATCGAGATTCCACTGGTGCTCCGAGGAAATCGGAACTGTGTTGGGAATCTTGGAGAGGATATCGAGCTCCTCGATAGAAATTGAGTCGATCTTGTTCAACACATACACCACAGGAATGTAGAAACGATTCTGCTCCTCGAGGACATCGATCAGATCGTCAATAGTAGCGTCGCAGCGGAACGCAATCTCGGCGCTGGTGATTCTGTACTCGTTCATGACCGCCTTGACCTCATCGTGGTCCAGGTTCGTGAGCTGGACAGTCGAAGTGATCGAGATACCGCCCTTCTCCTTCTTACGGAAGACGATGTTGGGCTTGGCCTTGTTGATACGGATGCCGAAGCCCTCGAGTTCGCGCTCAATAACGTGCTTGTGCTGCAGGGGCTTGTTGACATCCAGAACAATGAAAATCAGGTTACATGTGCGGGCAACGGCAATGACCTGCTTACCACGACCCTTACCGTCTTTGGCACCCTCGATAATACCGGGAAGATCGAGCATCTGGATCTTTGCGCCACGGTATTTAATTACGCCCGGCACAGTTGTGAGTGTTGTGAACTCGTAGGCTGCAGCCTCGGAGTGGGTGCCAGTCAGAGTGCTCAAAAGAGTGGACTTTCCCACCGACGGAAAACCGATGAAGCCTACGGAAGCCACACCTGTGCGGGCTACATCGAAGCCTACACCGGAGCCTCCGCCACCCGAAGATGGAGTCAGGAGCTCGCGTTTAAGTTTAGCCAGTTTAGCTTTGAGTTGGCCCAAATGGAAGGACGTGGCCTTGTTTTTCTGGGTCCGGGCCATCTCATTCTCGATGGCCTTGATCTTGTCTACGGTAGTTGCCATTTTCGTAGGAAATTATTAGCGGGAAATGCGGAAATCCAAGCGAAAAAATGAAGTTTCGGGGCAAGCTTCAGTGAGGTTCTGCTCTCAAAGAAAAAAAAACAACAGAGCCACTCAGTGACAGCTCAAAGTCGAAAGGTAAAGTGGTTTCGTCACATTTGCCTTTGCTGTTGGGATGAAAAATAGGGTTCGGGCGGCGGCGAAAGCTTTTCGGGTGTCTATTCGAGCATTTGGCGCGTCAATAGTTGAACAAGCAAATTAAGGGCCATAAGTATATCATCTGAATCATTTAATGAAGCGGTTTAGGCGCAAAATTGTCAGGACAGAAAACTATAATTCACCACAGCTGGGCGTAGACCACATATTTCACCCATCGATTTCTAATCCTGTCATTACCATTCACCATGGGTAAGAAAAAGAGTGCCAAAGGAGGAGGAGATTTCTGGGACGAAGATCCCGAGCTCCAGCCCCAGGATGTTGCTGCCGATGCGTCTACCGAAACCTCTGCCGAAGCTGAAGCTGGCCCCCAGGGCGAAGCCGCAGGCGCGCAGGAAGCCCAAGCCGCCGATATGGACGACGAATGGGGCGATGGCGGCCTGATGGGAGCGCTTAAACGCTCGAAGAAAAAGAAGCAGACGAAAGCCGAGGAGGAAGCCGCCAAAGCGGAGGCTGCCAAGGCGGAGGCTGTTGTTCAGGTGAAGAGTAAGAAAGAGAAGGAGAAGGAGAAGAAGGAGCGCGAGAAGGCCAAGAAGCGTGCCGCTGCTCAGCGCAAGGTCCCTGCTCCCCAAATTTCGAAAGAATCGAAAGCGTCTTCTACTGAGTCCCGCGACGTTTCTGAGGAGCCATCTGCAGCAGCTGCTGCTGTAGAAGAGCCCGAGGAGCCCGCGGCTGGCAAGGCCAAGAAAGGTGCCAAAGGCAAGAAACTGAACCCTGCGCTCGCTGCTCTTCAGAAGCAGATGGCTGCCAAGAAGGAGCGTGAAGACGAGCTTCAGAAACTCGAGGAAGAGGAGCGTCTTCGCGAGGAAGAAGAGGCCCGTCTCGCTGCCGAGGAGGAGGCCAAGAAGGAGGCTGCCCGGGCGGCCAAGAAGGAGAAGGAGCGCAAGAAGAAAGAGGAACTGAAAGCCCAGGGCAAGCTTCTCACCAAGAAACAAAAAGAGCAGCAAGCTCTGCAGGCCCGCCGCCGTGAAGCGCTGCTTCAATCTGGTGTGCAAGTCCAGGGACTGATCCAGCAGGGCAAAATGAAGAAGCCCGAGAAGTCTGCTGCCCAGAAAGAGGCCGAGCGCAAGGCTGCCGAGGAGGCTGCTGCTGCTGCCGCTGCCGAGAAGGAACGTGCCGAGAAAGAGGCTGCGGCCAAGAACGCTTCTGAGCCGGGTGCTGGCGAGGACTCCGAGGAAGAGGCTTTGATGGACGACTGGGAGGCCGGTTTGTCTGAGGACGACGCCGATGCCGATGCTAAGACCGACGCCGACGCTAAGACCGATGTCGATGCTAAGACTGAGCGCGAGACCGCGCCCAAGGCCGATGCCAAACCTGCGAAGACGGAGTCCAAGGCTGCTGCGAACGCCGAGGGCGGCGACTTCCTGGCCCGTGCCGAGCTCGATTCCGAGAAGAAGAAACAGGTTTCTTCGAAACGCGATGCCCGTGACCAGAAGGCGCTCGCTGCGGCAAGCGAGACCAACCTGCGGTCGCCCATCTGTGCCATTCTCGGCCACGTCGATACCGGTAAGACCAAGCTGCTCGACAACATGCGCCGCACGAACGTCCAGGAGGGCGAGGCCGGCGGTATCACGCAGCAGATCGGTGCCACGTACTTCCCCATCGAGGCTATCAAGAAGAAGACGGAGACCATGGCGTCCCATGCCGATGTGCAGTACAACGTGCCTGGTCTGCTGATCATCGACACGCCTGGCCACGAGTCGTTCAGCAACCTGCGTTCGCGTGGTTCGTCTCTGTGTAACATTGCCATTCTCGTCGTCGATATCATGCACGGTCTGGAGCCGCAGACCCGCGAGTCGATCCGTCTGCTCAAGGACCGCAAGACGCCGTTCGTCGTCGCGCTCAACAAAATTGACCGTCTTTACGGCTGGAAGGAGATGCCCAACAACAACTTCCGCGACTCGTTTGCTGCCCAGGCCGCCTCGGTCCAGCGCGAGTTCGAGGACCGCATGGAGAAGGTCAAGCTCGAGTTCGCTGAGCTCGGCTTCAACTCCGAGGTGTACTACAAGAACAAGAACCTCACGAAGTACGTCTCGCTGGTGCCCACCTCTGCTGTCACCGGCGAGGGTGTGCCCGATCTGATCTACCTGCTGTTGGAGCTTACCCAGAGCCGCATGTCCAAGCAGCTGATGTACCTGTCGCAGCTCGAGGCCACGATTCTCGAGGTCAAGGTCACGGAGGGCTTCGGCACGACGATCGATGTCGTGCTGTCCAACGGTATTTTGCGCGAGGGCGACCGTATTGTTCTGTGTGGCACAAACGGCCCGATTGCAACCAACGTGCGTGCCCTGTTGACGCCGCAGCCTATGCGTGAGCTGCGTATCAAGTCTACCTACGTCCACCACAAGGAAGTCAAGGCCGCGCTCGGTGTCAAGATCGCCGCCCACGACCTCGACAACGCCATCGCTGGTTCGCGGCTGCTGCTCGTGGGTCCGGAGGATGACGAGGACGACCTCATGGACGATGTGATGGACGACATGACCGATCTTCTCGACTCGGTCGACAAGTCTGGCGAAGGCGTGTGTGTCCAGGCATCCACTCTGGGTTCGCTCGAGGCTCTGCTTGATTTCCTCAAGGACATGAAGATCCCCGTGATGTCCATCGCTCTTGGTCCTGTCTACAAGCGCGACGTCATGCGCGCGACCACCATGCTCGACCGCAACAAAGAGTTTGCTGTCATGCTCTGCTTCGACGTCAAGATCGACAAGGAGGCCCAGCAGTATGCCGACGAGCAGGGCATCACTATCTTCTCGGCCGATATCATCTACCACCTGTTCGACGACTTCACGAAGTACCAGAAGGAGCTGCTCGAGCAGCGTCGCAAAGACACGATCCACGACGCCATCTTCCCGTGCGTCCTCAATATCATCCAGGTTATCAACAAGCGTAACCCGATGATTATCGGTGTCGACATCCTCGAGGGCTCTCTCCGCGTAGGCACCCCGATTGCTGTCGTTAAACACGACCCGGTCACAAAGCAGAAACTCATCTACAACCTGGGCCGTGTCCAGTCGATGGAGATCGATCACAAGTCGAAGGACGTCATCCGCAAGGGTATGACCTCAGCCGGTGTGGCCATGCGTTTGGACTCCGGCGGCATGACGAACATGCCTACTTGGGGTCGCCAGATCGACGAGAAGGATCAACTGTTCTCGATGATTTCGCGTCGTTCGATCGATGTTCTCAAGGACCCGGCGTTCCGCGACGATGTGCCCAGAGAAGACTGGCTGCTGATCAAGAAACTCAAGCCTGTCTTTGATATCAATTAGTGGATTTGTAGGATATATTGGATTACATTTAATCTTGATTAGACTGCACTAAGGTGTGAGTCCTATTATCTGGAGACTAGCTACTCATCTATGACCAGTTCTAGCAGCCAAACTCCGTACACTCGGATATTTCCGCCAACCGAGGCACTTGATTCAGGTTCTTGACGAGGCAGCGGCCCAGTTGGCTGGCAAACCCGACTCCTGTGCCCACACTGTGACTCAGGTTATAGTTAGCAGTGGTGAGGTACCCGATCAACTTCAGGTCCTTGATGGATTGCTCTGCTGCAGGCTTCGCCAAAAACTTTTCCACGTCGGGTGGGACCTCATACAACCGTGCGAACTCAATGGGTGTCCCTTTCTTGCATTTGACAACAACAGGAAACACGTTCTTCTCGATAAGCGACCAGTCAAGGTAGTACGGGTTCTGCGTATCTGGAGCCACCCGTTTCTCTGCCGGTCGATTATGAAAAACTTGGATCATCTCTTGCCGTTTTGCAAGCCAGTACCTCTTCCCTTCAGGCGTGAGCGGGAAATCTTGAGGAAATGAACGGACACCTTTCTCATAAGCCATTTGGTGCATCTCCATCTGGCCACCAACAATGACCTGCGGGTAGTTGTTGAGGCTAATAAATAGGGGCAGAACGTAGTGCCACGGCAATATAAGGCGTAAACGGGTGCCTACAACTAGCAATGTCACAGGAATAGAAGAGTCGCCCTCTTCGGCAGCCACGGGCTTCCCGACTGTTTTACGGCTATCGATCTCGCGCTGGGATAACATTGCATCGATAATCTGCTTGCGGTAAGAAACATCATAAAGCTTAGAAGGTTGGGGGTTCCAGTTTAGGCTAGCAAGTGCAGAATCTTGAGTGCCACTGGGCCGGATTTTAGTCGGCGGGAAAAGCATGCGTGGGTCTCTAAATTCGCAGTTGAAGATGCCCTGTGTCGGAAGCGAGGAAATACTTTGGATTAAAGCAAGCGACTTCCATTGCTCATTGGGGATTGTAGGCTGAAGGCAAGCTACTAGAGCAGCTAATGCTCGGGGGCCAGTGATATCAACAGACCCTAAAGAGTATCGGCAATCCTGTACTTCCAGCTTGTGCTCGGAATCGAATGCCACGACACGTTTGTAAAGAGCTTCGAACACTGCAGGATGCACGTTGATCACTACAGATCCGCCCTGCCAGAAGACAAGTACTGGGCCTTCTGGGACCTGCCCTTTCCAGAATCTCAGGCCTTTTTGGTACAACAATTTCTCTGCACCTTTGAATTCGGCAGAAACAAATTTCAGCAGCACATCTAGATCACCGTTCAAAACAATTGTGTCAAAGTACGACGTGTCCCAAACCATGGCTCCTTCAATCTGCTCTGAGATCCGGTGTGTTCGACGGTACTGTTTCTGAGTGGCCCTCTGGGGGACCATATAGCCCCATTGCTGTGCGAGATGTGCTCTTTTGCGGTGCCATACATGCGTAGGGAGCCAAACTTTATCTTTTTGTCTCGATTCGTAGCGGCCGCCCTTGGGGCGGGAAGCCAATTTGTTGATAGCTGTCCAGTCTTCGAGTTTGACGGCAGGCTGGCGGCCATGATCCCTACGTTTTTTTAGCGGAGGAGTGTTAGACTGCTCGGCTTCTTGCACTGCACGTTCCCTTAAACGTTTCGGAACGCGTTTCGGGTTATGGCTTGCGGTTCTACGGCGCTCTGTCCTGGGTACCTGTTGGAAAGCTCGCTTTTTTGCCTGTAGCCGGCTGGTGGTCATAGCGCTCTCAAGCCGATTAATTTCCGTTTCGCGGGCCTTGACAAACTCACGCACATCTAAACGACCAGTGGTCAGGGCCGGGTCTGTGTGCCGGGCCAGGATCTGCTGTCCTGATGGTCTCATGGCGATAGTTAGACTTTGACTTTTTTTGGCGAGATCCCTGTCAGGCGAGATCCAGTTCGGCTAGTTACAATCTTACGTTTAACAAAGTTACGTCTCCCCTATCTGGCGCCCACCCCCGGTGATGACACAGACGTGGGAAAAGAAATTTATCGCCGGCCCTAGCCCTAGCTTAATCGATCCTCAAAATCCAATCCCGAACAGGCCCTTACTCTTTGTATTGATCTCCATCAATCACACACTTCCACCCTTTTAGTTAGCGAAGTGTAGAAACACCCTCCCAAAAAACAACAACCCAACACCATGGCTACCGTAGTTCTTGGCTCCCAGTGGGGCGACGAAGGCAAAGGCAAGCTTGTCGACATTCTTTGCGACGACGTCGATGTCTGTGCCCGTTGCCAGGGCGGAAACAACGCTGGCCACACTATTGTTGTTGAGGGCAAGAAGTACGACTTCCACATGCTTCCCTCTGGTCTTGTGAACGAGAAGTGCGTCAATGTTGTCGGCAGCGGTGTTGTTGTGCACGTTCCTTCTCTTTTCAAGGAGCTCGACTCGATCATCGAGAAGGGTATGAACTGCGACGGCCGTCTGTTTGTTAGCGACCGCGCCCACTTGGTTTTCGATTTCCACCAGAAGGCTGATGGTTTGCGGGAAGCCGAGCTCTCGGGCAAGGCGATTGGCACCACCGGCAAGGGTATCGGCCCCACTTATTCGACCAAGGCCACCCGCTCGGGTCTGCGTGTCCACCACCTAGTCTCGCAGTCCGAGGGTGCCTGGGACGAGTTTGTCAAGAACTACCACCGTCTCTTGTCGGCCGAGCAGGCCCGCTACGGCGGTTTCGAGTACGATGCCGACGAGGAGCTAGCGCGCTACCAGAAGTACGTCGAGAGACTTAGACCCATGGTTATCGACACCGTTCCGTTTATGGCCGAGGCTCTGGCCGACAAATCGAAGAAGGTGCTGATCGAGGGCGCAAACGCTCTGATGCTGGACATCGACTTCGGAACCTACCCCTACGTGACCTCTTCGAACACCGGTATCGGTGGTGTGTGCACTGGTCTTGGTGTTCCGCCTCAGAAGATTGGCGAGGTCATTGGTGTTGTCAAGGCCTACACCACGCGTGTTGGTGCTGGACCCTTCCCCACTGAGCTCGAGGATGCCATCGGCAACCATTTGCAGGAGGTCGGTGCTGAGTTCGGCGTTACTACTGGCCGTCGCCGACGATGCGGATGGCTGGATCTGGTTGTGCTCAAGTACTCGACTTTGATTAACGGCTACACCAAGCTCAACATCACGAAACTCGACGTGCTGGACCAGCTCGACGAGATCAAGGTCGCCGTTGCCTACAAGTACAAGGGCGAGACTCTTACGTCGTTCCCTTCGGACCTGGCCGTTGTTGGCGCCGTCGAGGTTGTCTACCAGACTTTTAAGGGCTGGAAGAAGGACACCTCGGGTATTCGCGAATACAATGACCTGCCTGCCGAGGCCCTTGACTACCTCAAGTTCATCGAGGACTTCCTGGGCTGCCCCATTGGCTGGGTCGGCGTTGGTGCTGGCCGTGAAGCCATGCTCTCGAAGTAATTTAAAACTTTTTACCACATATAGTGAACATTCCTAACTGCTTGTCTGTGGCGCTCTGCGTAACATGTTTGAAAATTAAGGACTATTGGAAAGCTCACGCCCCTGCTGGTTTTGCGCAGCCAGCTGACGGTGCCAAGGTCGTTGACTTAGTGGGCACATTTACCTCTACATATATAATTTTTTTTCAGTCTACACGTTTCCAGCGGCAGTAATCGACGTAGGTGCCCTTGCCTAGGAACATCACTCGGTGGAGGGCCGTCGTCTGCGATGCATCCAGGAAAGGCGCGCACACGTCTTTGACCCACAGTCCGTGAGCTTCTGCATCATTATTATTGGGACAAACCTCGCCTGATGCACAGGGCAGATCGATATCGATGTAGTAGTCGCACTGCTCGATGCCTACAAGCTTGCCCTCGTCTTTCCGGTTCATGTTGTTCATGCCCTCGGGAATTCCAGCAAACGACTTGAATTCTCCAGGAAGCAAGCCATCGAAGGCAGAGTCCACGAACTTGAGCTGGCTATTCTCCAGAAAGTACGACGACGGGAAGCGGTACCACTCCCGGCCCACGCAGACTGTAGCGTTTTCAATCCCTTTGTAGACTTCGAAGGGAGCAGTATAGTACTGTGAAAGCGCCACTGATCTCAAAACTCCAGTGATACAGACAGCAGCCAGGGCCAGATGCAGCAGAGTGCGTGGCAGCCTGATAACACTGGTGACTGCCTTCCATACGCGGGTTATTGTGAACGTTCCAGCCGCGCAGATGAAGGGATAAACAACGTAGATAAACCGTTCTTCCTTGTGTGGGGTACCAGTGAGAATGCCAATCCATAGATACATCGGCGAAAGAGCGGCAAGGGTCTCGAAATCCACGCAGAACATGGAGACCAGCGCCAGGATGAACGTGAAGTTGAAGTTCAAGAGCAGGTTCTGGAAGTAGTATGTCCAGGGCTCAACGCCAAAAATGTCCGGGCCTGCGTCTTCATTGGCAAACAGAACATTGTAAGCGAAAATATTGAACGGCACCACGGCGAGTTTCTGGTAGAACATGGTGTCTACCCCGACAACTGCTGCAGCAATAGTCGACACAGCAACAAAGCTCTTGGCCACGGCATTCATCCATTTTGTATAGCTGCCAACTACAATGGTATAGTACAATCCAAACGGGACGGCCAGCACAAGCACAAATGGCCAGCCCAGAAGGCCGCCCAGACCGATCAGGGCCATAACTCTGACAATGTTACGCTTCGGACTCTCAATAAAATAGGCGAACGCCAGCGTCGCACAATTCATAGCAAACGTACTGGGCAAGTACGCCACCGATGCGTGGAATAGCCCCGGGGCACAGGCACTGAGCAGAACGTAAACAGAGCCAACGTCCTTGCCGTAGCGAGCTTTGAGGCTTTTAGCGAGCCGCATTTCGGCAGCGGCCTCCAGCACAGCAAAAACCACCCTCATAAAATAAAATAATTGGTAGCCGTGTAGTCCCAGGGACTCAGCAACGCGGATGAGCGAGGCATGCAGGGCGACGTAGCACCACGAGCGAATCGCATATACCGGCGACCATTCCCAGGTCTGGAGTCCCGAGCCGTGGGTGAGGAAATGTGTCGGTTCCCAGAAGTTGAAGACCTCATCACAGTCTGGAATGGGCGACAAAAACGCCGCCGCCAGCCGTGCTATCAGGATCAACATTAGCTATACTGAGAGCGGAGGTCGAAGAACTAGGACTAGGGCTATGAGGGAGGTGTTGTAGGTTGGGAGATGGTTTGGTTTGGGCTGCGGCGGCTTGAACGCAGTAAGTAGCAGTGGTGTGAGCAGTGTTGCTTTCATTTTCTATTTAAGTTAAATTTACATTTACAAGTGTAAACGAGTAGAGCAGCATCGAGACCTCACTTTGTAGACGCAGTAGCACCTGGTCGGGCATGCTTGTAATCTCAGACCCCTGATCCGGCCCTGCTGTGCACAATCTGTCACCAGTGTACACTTCCAGCATCAAGTTTTAAATCAAGACTCTGCATAGTGTGAGCTCGAAGTAAGCTCAGGTCTCAAGCACTTAGAACTTAGGGTAACCAACAACCGAAGGCTTGCGGTACTTCGAGTCGTTGTAGACAGACTTCTCTGAATCGAAATCAGGAACGTCGCTCATAATCTCCTGTTCCTTGGCTCTAAGACTCTGAATGCGACGGTATGCGTCGCGGTCGGCCTCTGCCATCAACAAGGGCTGCAAAAAGATGCGCGACCACTGTTTTTCACGGGCAAGCTCGTTTCTTTCACGGATGCCGCCAATCAAGCGGTAGAAACCGTATGTGCAGATACCAAAAACACCGAGCAAGTAAATTGTGGGACGGAAACCACGAGCTGGAAGGTTACGCTTCCACTGGACAGGCTCGTAGCCGCCCTTGGGGGGCATTTCCTGAGTGACTCGAGACATGTTAGTGGTTATTGGTCAGCCGGGTCTCGAGCTTTTGAAAGCTGGTCTGGCCTGGTTAGCGGTTGGGAACGTAATTAGTGGGGCCATGCTTACAATTAGCATCACCTCCGTGACTAGGCGCGCCAGATAAGCGAGATTATCTCAAAAATAAAATAATGATTTGTAGAGAGAAGCGTTAAATGAAGGAAACGTCAGAAAAAACATATGAATTTGAATTCGTGCTAGAAATTAGCATGTTAGTACGCAGATTGGCGGGTATGTGGGAACGGCCCCAACTGAACGTTTTAGGCAAGCCCAAGACTGCATACCATTGCAATTTATACTTGCCGAACTAGTCAGGTACCACTGAGCAAGCAACATATAATCGTCTTTTTTTGTGCTCAATTCCCTACTTTTAGCCTAAACCCTTTGGGTTTTTGAATTCTTGGCAGGATCCAGGAACAAGCCTTGCAGACGGGCCCGAAACCGCACTCCCATATTATTTGTTTCAAAAAGCTGATGTGAACCCAACGTCCAAAAATTCAGAAAGACGCCTACACATAATTATTTGCGGACTGAATCTGGAGAGATTCGCTCGATTCGCTAGATTCGCAGTTGTGTGCCTGGAGCTGTCAAGTGGTTCGTGGGGCTTGGGTCTCCACTGCATTAGCTCTGGCTGGCAGAGAGAGTCATGGAATTCACGACTACTTGCCCGCTTCAAACACTGCCTTGTTTATCTTTTTTAAAAAAAAGAGCAAGATTTCTCACACCATCGAAATCAGCCCTACTTATACAACTAACCCCTGTGAAATAATCACCGTGCGACCTGATTACATGTCTAAACTTACAACGAGAGAGGACGCTGAAACGTTTCTGAACAGCTACGACACGTTTGTTTTCGACTGCGATGGAGTCTTATGGCGTGGCAACCAGCTTTTGCAACACTCAAAAGAAACCATTGAGCTTTTACGGGCGCGCCAGAAGCAGCTGATCTTTGTAACCAACAACTCGACCAAAAGCCGCAAGGCGTATGCACAGAAGTTCCGCAAGCTTGGGATCGAGGTGACCCCCGAGGAAATTTTCTGCTCGTCGTACTCGGCTGCAGTATACCTCGATAAAGTTGAGAAGTTTGACAAGTCCAAAAAAGTACTAGTTGTGGGCGAATCGGGTATCGAGGAAGAACTCCATGAGGTAGGCATCTCGACGGTAGGCGGCACCGATATCCAGTTCCGGAAAGAGTACTCGGACGAACTGGCAGATACAATTGTGCGGGATCCCGAGATTGGATGTGTTCTGGCAGGACTTGACACGCACGTCAATTATTTCAAACTTGCGTATGCACAGGCCCAGCTGCAGGACCCATCCACGCTATTTCTCGCCACGAACATTGACTCCACCTACCCTTCGCACGGCAAACTACTGCCCGGTGCCGGCACCGTGATCCAGGCCGTGGCTACGGCAGCGGGTCGTTCCCCCAAGGCTGCTCTCGGCAAACCTAGCGATGCGATGATGGATTGCGTGAAGGCCAAGTTCGAGTTTAATCCCGAGCGTGCCTGCATGGTCGGCGATCGCCTCAACACAGACATGGCGTTTGGCCAGCGCGGTGGGCTCGGTACACTGTTTGTGTTGTCTGGCGTTGACTCCGAAGAGTCGATGCGGGCCAGTGAGGTATTGCCCAAGCACTATGCTTCCAAGTTGGGCGATGTGTATGAGCTGCTGCAGTAAGTTCGTGTTTGATCGAGCGTTGTCATCGATCAAGCTTCGTTCGATATTGATTTTGTTTGATGTAAGACCTGATTAGAATCTTCTTGCGTACCACAGACCCGCAAGTATTTTTGTTGGCTTATTATTTTCGAGGCTTCCAGGTGATTTATTTTCAGCGCCCGAAGACCCCTGAGGTGTCTGGTCTGATTTTCCAACCCACTGCGTGCCTGATCGACAAGCGCGCCGAAAATTAGGTGCGGTTCAGCTTCAGAGCACGGGGTACCTGAAACGTTGCATGAAACCTCTCGAGTTGAGCTTGTGCTTCTGCTCCGAGTTTATTTCCCCTCAGGAAATGCTATAAAGTCGTTGGCATTCTATCGTTTAGCAGCTGTCGAGAGCCCGAGCCGTATTAAGAGATGATCCAAGTACTCCTTTTCATTCTGCTGTCCCGAGCCCTTGGCGTTTCACTTCAAGCCGCTGTATCTACCACTGACGAGAAGCAGGTCGACGCGCCGTGGGGCCTCTGCCGGTTGTCTGATAGCCAGTATGTCTACAATGGGAACATTGCAACCCAGATGACTTCTGAAGACAACATGTACTATTACAAGACCGCCGACACCTCGCCCAACGTCACCGTGTACGTGGTTGATACGGGCGTGAATTGCGATCACGAACAGTTCGAGGGCCGTTGCACGTGGGGCCAGAACTACGTGACCTCTACTAATGAGGACGACAACGGCCACGGCACCCACGTGGCTGGCTCGATTGCCGGCAAATCAGTGGGCGTCGCACGCTCGGCGAAGATCGTGGCCGTTAAAGTTTTGGATTCGCAGCGCATCGGCTCAATCTCCGACTTCGTCAAAGCTGTCGACTGGATTATTGAGCAGCACCAGTCGGGCAGCGGCAACACTGTGATCAACTACTCTGCAGTTGGCGGCCTCTCGTCGGACCGTCAGAACGCAATCGAAAAGGCAATGAATGCCGGGATTTTCTTTGTCTCTGCCGCGGGGAACCTGGGCGAGGACGCGTGTGACTTTGGTCCGTCCAATCTAGGAAACTCCAGTAACGCTTTGGTAGTGGGCGCACTCAACTACACGAACGACGCGGCGACGTTCTCCAATTCAGGCAAGTGTGTCTCGGTGTTTGCCCCTGGTGTCGACATTTACTCGGCTTCTATAGCCTCTACGTCTTCTTATGGCTATATGAGTGGTACCTCGAATGCGGCCGCGCACGGTTCAGGGCTTGCCGCGTACTTCTGGAGCCTTGAACCCGGGCTTTCAGTTAAAGATCTGCACTCTCTCCTGACCAGTGCCTCGACCAATGGTGTTGCCAATGATATCAGCGATACTACTCATTCGATCCTCTACAACTACTACAGTTGATTCTTAAATTTAAGACCGATTATCTTAATTTTTAGACCGATTAATTCTTGATATGGTATAAACTCAGTGCCACATACCTCGCGAAATAAAGTTTGGAGACATAAACGCTTCTCAACTGCCCTTGCCCTTCGTCCGCAGACAGTAATCTATCGGAACCTCAATGCAGTCTTTTCCTGAAAAAGATAAGCTGCTACTTTAACTGAGAGGGGCATCGATCGAGTTAGTCGTCAAGGTACTTTTTGAGAATACTGCAATGTCCATGCAAGGGCTGCAGTGGTCTGCATCCACAGTGGTTGTAGAAACTTTGGTGAGGTCCGACTCTGCAGTTTCGTTCATAACATCTGCTGTCCAAGCAAGCTTATTGAAGTCACACTGGTAACATGCAGATCCAAGTTGTTAGACAGATCGTTGGAACCTTCGCAAGAGCTCTGGGTCCTCAGATTACCTCTCAAAGTTAGACATTTTTGACGAATTTGACCCAAACTTTCTTTCATTACCTGTTTCAGTGTAGAATTTTAACAAATCTCTGGTTTTTGGCTCAAATTGTTCTACATCATCAGTTTAAAGGGACCACAATTTGAATTGAGATGCGGCTGGCAAGTGGTTCTGGAAATTTTCTGATTACTAAACTACGCGTGGGATTTTTTTCCTCCCGCCTATAAATACAGTCTTCCTACCTTCTATCTTCTCAGTTTTTCCTTCCACACTTTCAAAATGTGGAAAGAGCTAACAGACAGAGAGTTTGGCATCCGCCATTAGATTTGAAATGTAAGTTCGCATGATGACAGCACCGTCTTTCCTTTTATCTTATTCGACTATGCTGATAGTGGAGGCCGCCCGCTCTTGTGGAGAGCCTTGTATGGGCTTACTTGCCAGTATTTTCTTGTCTGACAGAACTAACTCAGTGTAAGTACTTCGATGATGAAACGTTTTTAAACATTCGCAGTTTCCTCGGTAGCATACACTGAACCCCTTTCGTATGCCGGTGACCGCCGTAATCCTTCCTTGGATGTCTGATGCAGTGCTAACTAGATTGTATTATGCGCTTCAGGATATATTCTTTTGAACATAAGTGAATTAATAGTCAAAAAGGCATTAGAAACTATCTCGCCCCTAACTTCCCGTTTCCAAGATTTAAGCCGCAACTAATAGCATGGTGGGAAGCTGACGAACCATAACTCACAACTTACTTACGATTCAATGTTGCGTCGGATCCATCTGGCCAATTCGGTGGCAATTCGCCATTCTGCTCCTAAATTTGCGCTGAGATTTTACGCCACAGACTTCAAGCATCGCCCGGGACCTTTTGCCTTGCCTAAGAAGGACCAGGAGGAGTTCGAGCGTCTCCAGAAAGAGGCCGCCGAAACTCCTATGGATATCCACCCGGAATCCCGCCCAACCTACGATGAGTTTGAGGGAGACGTAAACCCTGTGACTGGAGAAGTAGGAGGTCCCAAACAGGATCCTTTGAGGCATGGAGATTACGCATTCAATGGTCGGGTTACTGACTTTTAATGTTGAGACCTCAGGATCAAGGTTTCGGGACTAGCTCAAAGTCCTCAAGAAATGGACGAGTGTCGAGCTTACTCTAATTGAACGATTTATGCAACTAAATATTAAGATTTCTTTTTTTTTTAAAATAAAGTATACAGAGTTTATGCGGCCGCATCATTATTGCTGAAGGGTTTGCAATGACTTCTTGAGCTCTTCCAACTGTGTGCCCTCGGTTTTCAAAATGTACTGGATTCTACGCAATTCAGGAGTCCAGGCTGCGCGATCTTTCGAGCTAACCTTGTCTTCGGTAGTTTTCTCTGCTGATTTTAGCGCCTGAGCGCGTGTAATTCTTGCCATGAACGCAGGCGCATCCAGAGAAGACTCGAGACGGTGCAATTCTTGGAACCATTTGCGCTCTTCAACAGACAACGGCCGGTCTTTGATGTGCTTCCCAAGCTTTTCATGTAGTTTTGCTACTCTCTCGAAGATTCTCTCCTGTCTCTGCTTGCATTCCTCCAGCTTGTGTCGCAAGCTGTCTGTGTTCAAAGACTCGTATGCCTTTCGAGCTTTTTCCATTTTCTCGCGCTGTCGATACAGCTCGCTTCGTTGCAGGTCGCAATGGCTGTTTGAATACTGAACACCCTTGTAAACTTTTTGCAGCTCGGTCTCAAAATGTTCCGTGAGCCGGTTGAGGGTATCCAAAGCCGAGTATGTTGGTTCAATGGTACCAAATGCCGGTGGCACAGTAGGTTTGTGAAGCGTTGACTTGATAACATCTTGAATTTGGAGCATAGACTCTTCTGCGGATCGCAAAGTCACAGAGTTCTCATCAACGGTGTCTTTAAGCGCCTTACTGAAATCTTCAAAGTCGATAAGAGGCTCTGTAGAATCGCCTGAAGGGGCCGACCAAGTCTCAGTGTAATTTGACAGTAGAGAAACCGCAGCTATCTGCGAGGGGTTTCTTTCAATTTTGAGATATGACAAAGGAACGGTATCGACTTGCGAAGAGGAGAGCTTGCCTAGAGAGCCGCCGCGAACTGCTTTCACGAATTGTGAGTACCAATGGATTGAGACAACGATTGTCGATTTGTTGTCATTTATAAACACGTTTGGCCCAGCCACTTCCAACTCGCAAAATTTGCCAGAAGCTTTCGGCAACGGAACGACTTCAATGGGACAAAGTTCGTTAGGGAATTTTCCAGATAGACCTTCCCATTGGAAGATTGGATCGCTGGATAACAGCACAAATATAAGCTTTGTCTCGGTCAAAATTGCAAAAATTGTGTATCCCTCGATAGAGAATGATTCAATCGCGGCAATCTCCTCCTCATACAAAACTTTCGGGAACGGATTTATAGTGGCTGGCTGGACCGCCGGAGCCACGGTTTTTTGGCGGTCAAACACAAGTTTCGGATTGTGTGACGCTTGATTTGCGAGTTCGCGGTTTGTCAAAGACCGTGTTTGGTTTTTAAGATGCTGAAACCAGCGCGACATTCTCAAGAGCACAGCATTGTCGGGGGTTTTCTCTTGTGTTGCGAGCTGCAAGGAAGCCACCATTTCAGCAGTTTGATCAACCGATGCCTCTTCTTCGATGGCAAGATTGTGAGCCTCAAACTGTTCGTACAGTTCATTACCAATAGACGCCACAACTTCATCACTAAGTGTGAATTTCGCCGGTAACAACGGGCTCACGACAAATACGTCTGAGTCGTCTGTGAATAGGTAAAGACTAAGTTTTGCCGAAGTTTCGGAAGATCCAAATGCCATAGCCTTGAATGGTGATGGAGAATCAAGGTTGACTGACTCTGATCCACGCAGTTTCAGGGTCTCGACTTCGAGCCCTTCTTCTGTTAACATGAACGTAACCACTCCATCTGAGGTCAAAGCTAGTGCACATGCGTCACCCAACCCAGCCGGATGCCATAATAGCTGCAAAATTTCTGAGTTAGTCGAGGCAGTGGCTTCGCAATGGCCTGAGGTCGAATAGACAAACATTTCCTTGCCTGAAGCCACTGCCAGCAGTTGGTTCGACGAGTTGACTTTGAGGTGGGCCACCGGACCAGGAATAGAAAAAAGGCGCCTCTCTACAGGATTCTTGCAGAAGACATCCGGCCCAGAGGCAGCATAGCTGCTACCAGAGCAGGAAGTCGTCAGCCAGCGACCGTTCGAGGCTACACTGTTCATGTCAGCAGACAAACATCATCGTTACATTTTGTCTGTTATGTGGATATACGTATAAGAAGCACCGAGTAGGCTGAGAGATTCGAAAAATTAGACGTGAATAGTCCCGTGCCAATTAGATCCAAAACATGAATACACACTTTTTTTTACAATAAATAACTAGAGGCCAACAGGCTTGGTACGCCAGCCAACCACACGTCGCCATGCGCCGCGTTCCTCGCTCTTGCCTGCAGTCACACCGACAAATTCCGGAATTGAGCAGCCAGTGGCCAGCGCCATCTCTTTAGCCAAGCCATACACGCTGGGGTCCTCTAACTTGTTGGCAAACTCTGCTAGAAGGGCTGCGTTCCATGGCCTAGGCGATTCAGAGATTAAAGGCAACGGGTTCTGGATTTTGGGCAAAAACACCTTGAGCCACTCTAGAAAATTGCCATTCGCGGCATCTAGCGTACCTGGCCAATCCTGCCTGTTTATTTGGGCTAGTACAGCCTCGAAAACTTTGGCCAACTCAGGCTCTTCGAGCTGCAGCAGAAGAGGTCCATAGAGTGATATGGCCGTTGACAGTTTCTTTCCATTCGGCTGGAGAATGTTGCGTTTTAAAAGCGTCTCTACTAAGACGCCGCTGTAAGTCTCAGCGGCTTGTTTGAACGATTGAATTATCTGAAGCGACTCGGCAGAAAAAGGGCCATCGACATGGGGCCGCCTTGAACGTCTCCACTCGCTGAATAGAGCCTTGAAATCATCCTCATCGAAGACATTGTCAGTCCCCACATTCAGTTTTGCTGTTTCCGGCTCTGCAGAAATCTCTTTGCTGGCCAGGTACGGCTGGTCTAGCGCTAGCCAGAACTTTTCGTGCAGCCAGTCGATGGCTTTATTGGCAGATGCTCGGAGATAATAAATACTTGGCAAGTCTTCGTGGGTTGCTGCATGCCGCAGCTCCACAAAGGACTGCGGTAGGTCGATTTCTCGCGCCAACACGTGCAATGCCATAGCTTTGGCGCCGGTCTGAGCAGAGTCCAGCATTTCGTTCACTAATCGGATCATTGCCATGGCATATGCCTGCCTAATGCTGTATGCATCTCTTTGTGGCACATCGTCGTGTATCGCAGCTGTCAAAAGGGCAGTGAGATGAATTGCTGGTGGGAGAGGGCCTCTAACTTGCAGGGCTTTGACCAGCGCCAGAGCCTCCTGCTGGCTCTCGAAGTTGCCGTAGAACAGCGCTCGAAGCCGCAGAAGCTCGCCCAAATCTTTGTAGACAACTACTCGAGGTAAGCTCATTCCGCTCAATTTGCAAAAAAATAGCAATAGAAAAACAGAAAAACAAAAAAAACAAAAAAAAAATACCAACGACTCAGATTCAAGGTTGCAACGCCCTTTTACCGTGCTCTTCGTGGTTTGACTTTTGATTGTCGCTTAGGCTTTTAGGGTGGTGGGCTGGATGTGAAATTAATCTTACTAGCAGTTCAGCACCGAGAAACCACTCAAGGCTCGAATGCGGGACCTCCGGGCCGTAGTGTGGACCTAACCCTGATACCCACCGAAACATGTGGATTCCACACATAGCATCCAACTCTGGCATCGTTGCCGTTCACTTCTAAGTTATACCCTTTGATCTCGTACTACGGGGTTAGACTTGGTTAGTGGCTTAGGCTCCTCACTCACCCAGGCACCTGAACAGCAATTAAAGCAGTGGCAGACATTCCACAGTAGATCCTAACTTTCAGCGGCTGAACATAAGTGTTGGATCCGAAAATGGCGAATCGGCGCGACAGACAATACCGCAGCCGCCCCAATTCGGCCCGAATCAGTATCCACAGCTCGCTTGCATCCTGTGAGTACCTCCAAGATCGATTGCGAACTATGCTATCGCCGCCAACATCCTCAGAGGGACAGCATTCCCGCTCGTCCAGCACGGCTAACGCAGCAAACGCCCGCCTCCATGTGCCTGGCACCCATCCAAACGGCCCAGGGCCTTCTTCTCCGCAAGGTGGTGGTTCGACAACCCCTCGAGAAATGGTGTGGGTAGATAGCAAAGAGCATTTGAGCGAGATGGCCACCAATGTGCGCGGTATTTCCTCCTCGCTCTCGAACGTGAGCATTTCGCTGAAGGTCAAATCGGTGGTGATCGTTGCCAAACTGATGGATCGCAAGCTATATGCTAAAACAGCCGAGCTCGCTTCCTGGCTTCTGACCTCGGAAACGTTCTGCTCCGACGTCGATGTATATGTTCAGGACGTGCTGAAAAGAAAGCGTTCCTTTGGCTACAACTCGCTGGCTAAAGAGCTGCCCAAGGACGTCAGTCGCCTCAAGTTCTGGAACCCTGAGCTGCTTCAGAAACACCCCGAGCAGTTTGACCTCGTGATCACGCTCGGCGGAGATGGCACTGTCCTCTACACGTCGTGGCTTTTCCAGGAGGTGGTGCCTCCAGTGCTCAGTTTTGGGCTGGGCTCGCTGGGATTTATGACTGAAAACAACTTTCATCGCTTTCGCGAGATTATTTCCGGCAACTTGACCAACGGCATTTCGTGCACTTTGCGGATGCGGTTCTACTGCTCGATTATGCGCAGCATCAACCGTCACAAATGCTTCCACAAAGACGACCTGCGAAAAGAGATCGAGGAAGGAGAGAGTATCGGCCACTTCGCCAGCCATCGCATGAGCGACGACGAGTATGTGATCCTGAATGACGTGGTGATTGACCGGGGGCCCAACCCAAACATCACCATGACCGAGCTGTATGGAAATTTTGAGTACCTCACATCTATCCATGCCGACGGTGTGGTTATATCCACGCCTATGGGCTCCACTGCCTACTCTATGAGCGCGGGTGGCTCGTTGGTGCAGCCTGATATTCCTGCGATTTTGGTCTCGCCGATCTGTCCGCACACTTTGTCGTTCCGACCGTTGATTCTGCCCGACTCGCTTGTGCTTCAGATCGGCGTCCCCTATGACGCACGGCAGTCTGCGTTTGTTTCGTTTGATGGCAAAGAGCGCATCGAGCTACAACATGGCGACTTCGTCAAGATCACCGTTTCCAAGTACCCGTTCCCGAAAGTGCTGGACAAAAACTATACGCATGGCAACTGGGTGCAGCAGCTGAGTCGAACGCTGCATTGGAACGAGCAGAAACGGCCCAAGCGAATCACTGGTGAGACTGATGGCAGCAGCAGTGAGGGCGACGACGAGAGCGATGACGACCTCGACCTCGATATGTAATTTCGATTTCACGACTTAACGACACGACCGCATTAACTCTAGTTGTATAGATACTAGATAGCATTACGATTCATAAAAGCAGGCTGAATGGCTGCGAATGACGCGAGTGCCAGCGCAATAGAACGCTAGTAGCGACTGCACGCGGCTGCACGCGACTGGTATCAGGAAATGAATCGTCTTCGAGATGACATGGACCAGACCCGCGACACTATGTCGCATACTAAGTCTAATACTGTTGTTTGCTCAACAATGATAAAAAAATAATTTTCTTGAGAACTCTCTTGAAATAAACATCGAGGAGGTTTGAAACCTGAGCATTCAAACACTGGGTAAACTGCAAATTTTCTATGTTTAGCTGCCTACCAGAGCAGCCCCAAACCGTGGGTCTCAGCTTGTGTAATCTACCTCTTCAGCTACCACCAGTGGGATCTCGTCGAAGTCATTGCAAAATGGCCGATCTCGCCGAAAAGTACTTGAAACCTTCTAAGGAGCTGTCTCCGCACCTGATTCAAAAATTTCACGAGGTGCTAAACTTCAATCCTCTCGATCACGTCTCGGAACTGTACACTGTGCCCGACTACGATGTGCGTTCCCGGCTGCGGTTTACCAGAAAGGGACTGAGTGGCAGCATCACTGGCTTACAGGAACACTTCTTAAAACCGCAGGAAGCTTCTATGGCTAACCGATTGGATCCTGCGCGCAAAATGAAGTCGCGGAAGGAAAACGTGAGAGGCAAATCTGGCCACATGCCCTTCACTCCTGGCGGCCTGGATGTGGTCGAAACAACCAAAACCTCAACTCTTCACAGCAATTCTGATGGACTATTGGACACCGCTCCGGGCATGTCTCGTGGTTTCACATTTGAGGATATAGATGTCGACAAAGAGTTCGTGCCGCAAGAGTTGAAAGCTCTGGATGGGGTCGAAGACAACTCTGATGCTGAGAACGAATTATCGGAATTGGAGGACGAATTCGACGAATTCGACGAAGCTGACGAGGAAGCGAACCTTCTTGTAAATTCTGAGTCGGATTTTGCGCCCCGGCACGCGAGCAAAAGCAAACTCACTCAGATAGATGACCTTTTGCCAGACGATATAGCCTTCGTCCGCCGGCGAGAAGTACCTGAAACGTTGGTGCAGAACAAAGTGTGGGCTCACATGGTCGACGTGAATCGCAGCTTCGACAATTTTCACGAGCTTGTGCCGAACCCTGCGCGTACGTGGCCGTTTGAGCTCGACACGTTCCAGAAAGAAGCAGTTTACCACCTGGAGCAGGGCGACTCGGTGTTTGTAGCTGCGCACACGTCTGCTGGTAAGACGGTGGTTGCCGAGTACGCCATGAGCATGGCCGAGCGACACATGACAAAGTGTATCTACACGTCGCCGATCAAGGCGCTTTCGAATCAGAAATACCGCGACTTCACCCAGGAGTACGGAGACGTGGGCATTCTCACTGGCGACGTGCAGCTCAATCCCGAGGCCACAACTCTGATTATGACCACAGAGATTCTCAGAAGTATGCTGTACCGTGGCGCCGATGTTTTGCGAGATGTCGAGTTCATCATTTTCGATGAAGTGCACTACGTCAACGACCAGCAGCGCGGCGTCGTGTGGGAAGAGGTCATTATCATGCTCCCGGACCATGTCAAATTTATTTTGTTGTCTGCAACTGTGCCTAACACGTTTGAGTTCGCCAACTGGGTGGGTCGCACCAAACAGAAAAACATCTACGTGATTTCCACGCCCAAACGCCCGGTGCCCCTGACGCACTACTTGTGGGCCAAAAAGGAGCTTGTCGAGCTTGTAGATAAGGACCGCAACTTCTTAGAAGACAACTACAGAAAAATCAAGGATCTTGTTGACCCGCCCAAAGAGCAGCCGAAAGATTCGGGACGCGGCGGACGTGGCGGCCAAAGAGGAGGCCCTGCCCAGCGAGGAGGCCCTGCCCAACGAGGAGGTGCTAGGGGCGGGTCAAGAGGTGGGCCCAGCAATAAACAACAGCAGTTTGCCATGAAACGAGCCACTGGCCAACAGCCTGCGCGCCACGGCAGCTCTCAGGGCAGCAAAATATTGGGCGAGCTTGCGCAGTTCCTGAAACGTAAAGATCTGCTTCCGGCGGTGGTATTCGTGTTCTCGCGCAATAAATGCGAGCAGTACGCTTTGGGTATCCGCACAACTGAGTTCAACACCACAAAAGAGAAGTCGCAGGTTCACATGTTCATTGACAAGGCAGTCAGCCGTCTTCGCAAAGAGGACCGTGAGCTGCCGCAGATCATGATGCTCCGCGAGCTGCTAGAAAACGGAATCGGTGTACATCACAGCGGTCTTCTGCCCATTATGAAGGAGGTGGTCGAAATTTTGTTCGCAAAGGGACTCGTCAAGATCCTGTTTGCGACCGAAACGTTTGCCATGGGCCTCAACCTCCCCACGCGAACCGTGGTGTTCTCCGAAATTTTCAAATTTGACTCGCGCTCGATGCGGAAACTGACTGCCGGTGAGTACACGCAGATGGCCGGCCGTGCGGGGAGACGCGGTCTTGACCCAGTGGGCACAGTTATTATTGTGCAGAACGGCGCCTCCGTTCCCGCGAAGCCCGTGCTCGACGCCATGATCCTCGGCCAGGCCACGACTCTCTCGTCACAGTTCCGGCTCACCTACAACATGATTTTGTCGCTGCTGCGTATTGAAGCTTTGCGAGTCGAAGACGTGATCCAGCAGTCGTTCAGCGAAAACTCGAAGCACCTTCTCAAGCCAGATGCCGACAAGCAGCTCAAGCAACTCAAACCGGAGCTGGAGGCCAGCAAAAAAGAAGCTGGCATCGATGATGAGTCGCTTCTGGTTGCGCATCTCGCCGTTGATTATACCTTGAAGAGCTCTCTGTTGTACTCCATGTTCAGGCCGGCCCACTTGAATGGCCACTTCGTTATTTGTGGGCCGGCACCCGTTCTCGGGTTTGTATACCAAGGTTCGTACTTCTGTCGACTTGGCGGTTTTAAAATGGTCAAACCATTCCGAGAAGAGCAGAGCGCCGATAAGTCTAGTTCTTCGAAGAAGAAATCTATCCAGACGCAGGGCGCCCCATTGCCGATCAAAGAGCTTCTGGCGCTAGAGAACTGGCATATTGACAAAAAAGAGTATGTCGCTATAATTCCGCTTGATTCGACTCAGATTCTCTGGGTGAGCCAGCTGAAGTGGCAGGGACTAAAAGGTCTCAAAAGACTGCAGCTGGAACACAAGCTCGCGGCCCAGAATATGCTACTGCAGCGCCAAAAAGAATTCTGCCTTGAGAAATGCGACTTCCCGCGAGCTGCAGGCATGGATGTTGTGGATCGTGATGAGATTGAAGCTAAAATCAAGGAATGTACCCCAGAAGCGAGAAAGGTTTTGAAAGACCGCAAGCGTCTCTTGGCTGCTGTCAACCTTGACGGGAAACAGCGCACAATTGCCAGGCTTGAGGCCAGCTCTTCGCTAGCCAATACCGAGCTTTTGCCGGATTACGAGCAGCGCGTCGATGTTCTTCGCGAACTGAACTACATTGATGCCGAGTCGAACGTCATTCTGAAGGGCCGCGTAGCCTGTGAAATCACCACGGACTTCGAGCTCTATATCACTGAGTTGCTTTTCGACAACTGCTTGGCTAAGTATGAGCCCGAAGAAGTTGTGGCGCTGCTCAGTGTGTTCGTGTTTGAAGGAAGGGGAGGCATGGAGGACGGCGATCCTGTGACGGAGCACATTGACGAGGGCCAGAGACACATCCGCGAGATTGTCGAGCGTGTGAACGCGGTATTCGAGTCCAGACGGATTCCTCTGACTAAAGACGAGTCCGAGTTCACAGAGAAGGGCCGCTTTGCTCTTGTCCACCCGGTTTACGAGTGGGCACGGGGCATGTCGTTCAATGAGATCATGCAGCTCACTGAGGTTCACGAAGGGCAGATTGTGCGGGTCATCAACCGTTTGGACGAAGTGTGCCGGGCAGTGATGTCTGCGGCTCGTTTGATGGGTGATGCTGAGCTTTACGAGAAGCTCGCGGTTGCGCAGGAGAGCATCAAGCGCGACATTGTCTTCTGTTCGTCTTTGTATATTTAGGGCATTTTAGTGCAGTGGGATTTTTAGTGCAGTGAGGTTCGAGCTTAGTAGTTTTGAGCTGTAGATGTTGTGAACATTTGGCATGTTCGTCAGTAAGTGGGCTGGCATCAATTGTTGCATAGGCGTTCGAGACAACAAGCCTGTGTCCTGACAAGACCACCGCGATATCGTCCTAATTAGCCCTGATGAGTCTCGAGAAAATGTTGTGATCTGCGAAATTTCGCACCCAGGAAGTCAAATAATTTTAAGTGCAAGCACTCTATGTCCATATATATACATCAGATGACGACCTCGCCCTTGTCGACGTACGTCGCATCTCCGACCGGCGAGTAAAGGTACCAGCCCTGCAGCGCGTTGACTGCCGCACGGGTGCGGGCCTCTTTGAGAGAGGCGCCTTGGCCCTCGCCCAGCTTTTTGGCGCCGCTGAAAACCCCCACGACGAATACCGGCGCCTGGGAGAAGCGGCCTGTCTCCGCAAGGAGTCTCGAGACCGGCGCCTCGAGGCCTTCCCGTTCGCACAGCAGCGCCAGCTCACGGGTCGGTCGCGAAAACATCATCATCGAGAGCAGATCAAGTTTCCGCGGCGCGATGATGTGCGACTCGATGAACTGCTTGACGCCGTCGAGGCCTCTGTGTGCATAGACGCCGGTGACGAGGGCGCGGACAAACACGCCCAGCGCCTGCTTTTCGTCGACCGCGACTTTTGTGTGGGGTTCGATCGAAGTGACGCCCTTCTCGACCTCGATCTGGGCATTGGCGAACGCCAGCCGGCCCAGGCAGCTCTCGTCGCCGACATTGGCCAGGTACCGTTCGAACGGCGACCGGGTCTCGTTCTGGATGCCCCACGTCTCGCCGATTTGTGCGAGCGCAGGCACCGATGTGTAGATGTCGACAATGTGTTTCAGGACCTTTGCCGGCAGCCGCGGGTGCTTCTTCAGGATGTGCTCGTAGACGTAGAACGACAGCAGCGTGCGGCCAAACTTGGCCATGCCTGCGTTGTTTGTGTATTTGAGGTTGGCTGTGTCGGACACCAGCGCGCGGGCCAGCGTGGCGTACGGAATATCTTGCAGCTTGAGGCGCGCGGCGAGCGTCTGGAGGCCGGGCGACTTCGCGGCGGTCTCTTCGGGGATCGGCAAGCCCTTGGCTTTTGTGTGTTTGGTGGCGTAGGCGCCGGCCACGGAGGCTGCGTCGGGTGAGGCGTGCAGGTGGCGCACGAGCATGAGTCGCACGAGCCCGGGCGCCGCAGCGCTGGGCAAATTCAGTGCTCGACGCAACATCGCTTCGGGTGGTCTCGTGAGTGGAAAACTTCAGCTTTGTAATTCGAAAGTGAAAAATGGGCAAGGGCGGCTGGCGGCTGGCGGCCTACGTGGGCGACGTTGTTGTGCATGGACGCTGTGGAGTGGGTAAGCTGTCCAACAGAAAAAGAAACGAATTGGGAAGCGGCTTTCCCATTTGTAATGGCTGGTGGTGCGATCAAAGGCGAAGCGTGGTCGCCCTCGGGCGGCTGGTTCTTCACTCCCGCAAACTGGAAAAAGAACACTATCATTGTTTTGGGCGGTCTTGCGGCTGTCGGCCTGGCCTCATCTCTTGTCGGCTCGAAGCTCCAGTACCGCTCGAACAGAGAAGACGAGGACGATGTCGTTGCTCGCTGGAATGCTGCGGCTGCTGAGGCCCGCAAAGCCAGCGCTGTCCGTGAATCCAGTTAATTTTCTTAAGTTTTTTTTTGTTCACCCTGAGTCGGCCCTGAATCGGTGTTCGACCAATAAACGTGGACCCTGCCCAGCGACAATAGGTCGAGCCAGTGCTTGAGCCGGTGCGCGAGACAGTGCTTGGGCCCGACTCTAAACGTTGGCAACGCGCCAGACTCCCATTGACAATTGAAAAGTGTGTTGTCTCATGTTTATCGTTCTATTTCCTCACATGGCCCTGCCCTGTCTTCTAGCATGGCTGCTGAGCTATGCCTGCTAGCTTCATGACGTTCCATAGACGCATCTATATAAATAAAAATTATTTTTTCCATTTGACAAGCTTTTGCATCATTCAAAATTTACGTCAAATCTTCTCTCGACTCGCCAGCACAGTAAACTGTGGACGCGTGACTTTCACTGATAATAATAAGTTAACAACCCACACTAGGTATTGGTGGTATAATAAACAAATAAATTGCGTTGGCCAGTGCTCATGTGCGACTTTAGAACCTCGCAGCCCGGTGCATTGTGTTTGTGGAGCTCAAGCATAACACCGTAGGCCAGCTGGCGAACCTGGATGGCCGGGTCGTTGATGGCAGATGTGGCAATGAACAGCAGCCGTTCTGGATCCGCTGCAAATAACGTCACCAACCGGCGCAGAATCCTGAGCAGCACTAGTTTTGAGGGCTCGGGCAACTCGGCATCCCACGAATCGATCACGAACTCACATAGCTCGGCGAAGTCTGGGTCGCTTTCGAGCACGGCGTCTCGCAGATCATTGCTGGCGGCGATTTCCTGTTCGCCAAAATCCGGTCTTTGCGAGATCACACTCAACAGAGATCGGAAAATTTCTTTGTGGTCGCTGCTTCGCACTATCAACCCAGCCTCAGCCAGGGTAGTCATGAATCGGAGAAACGGAACCACGAGCCGTTGCGACAGGTTTTGATTGTTCAGACCGGCAAAGAGAGCATTTCTCAGCTGGTTCATGTCGTTGTAGAGCTCCGGTGTCAAACTTTCGGGCTGCAACGTGTTGGCCATGGCTGCAATTTGCGAAAGCTGCTGGTCGTCGATCTCCAGCGATTGCACTTTTGCAATCAAGTCCTGGAAAGAGACAGAGTCATCGCGGTAAATCTCGACAACTTTGCGTTCAGGAATATCGAAAATCGTCTGGGTCTGGCGCGTCTCGACTCCGCGGCTGGTCACCTTCTGCAAACGCACATCCATCTCGACTTTCTCAGCGTCTTGATCTTCGACCACATCCACGTCCATCACCAGCCCAATCGCGCCTCTCAATTTGTTGGTAACGGCTTCACTGAACATCTGCAATCCGATCGCGTCATTGATTTTGTCAAAAATATAGTCATCTATGTCGAAAAGATCGACGGCCTGCAGCAGCAGCTCGCTGGCTTTCACGACTTGGGGCGATTGCGTCACGAGCAAAGTGTCCATGACGGACCCAAGCAAGGCCGTGCATCCAACCATCGGCAAAATCGATGTTAGTGCGGCACAGGCAATGGTCGGGCCGAGATGCCGCAGAGCCACTTTGACCACTGCATCGAGACTGATGTGGTCGGCAGTAAACGCAATGAGCGAGTCAGACACAAATGCCTTGGCCAACTCAATAAAGTTCTCTGTGTCCTCTTCTTCACGGTCAACGTCGTTGTGAAATAGCTCCGAAAGCTCATTTTTGATGGCGCCAGAGTCGGGGAGCGTCAGGTCGTGGTACATTCCGGCCAAATGCTGAGGCGGCTGGTCGCCCACAAGCAGGAACGAGATGCAATGCAAGGCTTTCACAATTAGCGGTTTGTCGCCAGAACTCAAAGCTTCTTTCAAGCTGAGAAACTGCGCGCGGCCCTCGGTTCCCAAGGCAAGTGCGTCCTGGGCCACATTCAAAGCCGCTTCCGTCTGTTCTTCTTCTTTTTCTTTTTGTTCTTCTTCCTTGTTTTCTTCTTGAGTCTCTCTTGATTCTTGATGATATGTATCGCCCAATCTCTCGACCTGCGAGAAACTCGGCGCCGCAGTCGTTACCGAAATAGCACTGGTGCTAGTGGACAAGCTGACTCTCAGAGGCGAGCCGGACGAGTCCGCAGCTTTCGAGATATGCGGATTCGACAACGACTCAAAACTCGACACACGTGACATCTCGTCCAAAACAGGCTCGTCCCGAACACCATCGCTCTGGATATACTCGATAATTGAGGGCATCTCGCCAGTGGTCGGCTCGCGCATCGACAGCCCGCAGATCGATTGGGCCAACTGAGAGTCTACAGAAGACGTTCGGACGGCAGGTTTGCCTGCTTGGTTGGCGCTCTTGCCGGCCGAACCTATATTCGAAACGGGACGGGCACTTTTCAAGGACTTCAGGTGTGAATCGTCCAGCTTTGCACAGGACTCGCGAGCTTCGGAGGGGAAAAGCGCACAGAAAGACCAGAACAAATGTCTCGCAGACCCACGGACCTGCGGGTTTTTGTCGCTGAGTGCCCCGGCTACCATCGATGTCATCATTTCGATGCGTGCGCGGCAGCCCTCGTACGCTTTGCTCTGATGGTGCTCCAGCAATAGAGTCAGCCACTCCACGGCCAGTTTTCGCAGACTGTCCATTTTGTTGGCCATCGACTCCTCGATCCGCAGAATGTACTTTTCGCTGAACGAAGTGGACACAATCATCGTGCAAATCGTCGAGTGTGCGTAGCCCACAGTGATCTTTTTCGAAGAGGTACATGTTTTCACAAGATGGCCCAGGTAGGGCTCGATTATCGAGTCAATTGCCCAGCCGTAGATCCTAGCCACTTCTCTCACAAAAGCACAAGCCTGGAACACAAGCTTTGTGCGCAATGAAGTGCATGTTTTCGAGAACCCGTCCTGAAACAACTGCAGGGCTCTGACCACATCGTCGCCGGAATGCGAGTTGTTGTAGATGGAGCGTCGCATCTCGAGAATGGCAGCATGCCGAAGCGTCCAATTCTGCTCACTTTCTTTGCCTTCAAAGCATGCAAGGTTCGCCCCGATCAGCTGGCTCAGCGGTCTTGGATCCACATAGCCCAGAAGTTCTTGCGGATCATCGTAGTTGGGCAAGTTGTTGAGGTAATGACCCACAAATGTGCCGGTGAACTCAACGTTTGTATCGATTGTAAAAGATGTGGGTTTTGTTTGTGGTGCCAGCTTGGGTCTTGGACGAGCTGTTGCTGCTGTTGCTGTAGCTGTAGCTGTTGCTGTAGAGGTAGATTTCGACGGTTTGTGAGTTTTCAACGTTGAGAGGGGGTTCGAATGGTCTTGGCCGTGACTTGAACCTTGTGAGCTTGAACTGGACCGCTGCGAGATTGGTCTAACTACTGGCGCCCCGGAACCTGTTGCAGGACCTCTGTGGAATGAAGGTAGCTTAGGTGCTCCCAGACTTTGAGATCTTGCTGCAGGTTGCGCCGAAATAGGTTTTTCTATGCTTCTGGACTGGAATTTGCTGGTTGTCGGTCGGGCCAAGTCGTTCTTTGTTTCGTTCTTATTGATGGCATCGGTTTTCAAACTAACGCTGCGGCTTGCTAGCGGGAAAGTCGGTGGACGGGCCGCTAAAACTTTGGCAGCAGTTACTTCTTGCGGCGGCCGCTGGCCCTTCTCGATTTCTCCCATCAATTTGGTCTGGACCCGGAGAGGGACCTCCTGGCTATTCAATTCGCGTCTCAAGTCGTCGAGTTCCAGCTCGTTTGCTCGAGAGTAATATTTGCCAAGAACTGTGGCCGCTATTCCATCGACGTTTTGGGCAGAAGGAGTTTTGAGGAGCCGCACAACAAACGCAGCATACGGATGGAAATCGAAGGCCGGATCCTTGAGCTTGCGGTACAGGAAAATCAATGCTTTTGACTGGGTTCGCGGGTCATTGAGACACTGCCGCAAATTAACGTCGGCTTCTCGGGGGCAATATTTCCACAAATCGCTCAAAGCACTCCGAACCAGCAAGTTATGCCGCTCATTGATTGGCCGGTACACCAGCAGCTCGGGGAACAAGTCGATAACGAGATACAGTCTCGAAGGGTCCTGGGAAACCAAACGCTTGATTAAATAGCAAGCACACGCATAGGCCACGGTATAAAGCGATCTGTACTCTGTCAAACAATCTTTTGTGTGTAGAGCGGTGACAATTATGGAGGCGTACTGTGGGGCGCCTGCAAGCTGAATAGTGCTGTGCTTGAAGTGCATTTTGAGCTCGTTCAGAGCCTTTTCTTGTTTTTCCTGGAGCTGTCCATCGTTTGTGGAGCTGCCATCGAACAATTTCCAGAGCTGCGTCACCTGGCCCATCTAGTTCTGGAGCTTGGATATGCGAAATATGGTAAGGTAAACAATCACTTAGCCAGGGTGGTTCCTACGCGCTGTCTGGGGGCTGTTTGTCAGAGACGTCTGGTCTACGAGCTTTGTGGAAATCGTCCGCGTATGCGCGCGCTTATCTCATCGAGACCTCTCCGTCTAGAGGCCCTTCAAACTAAACACCCAAGCTCGATTCAGTTGGCTCGCATCAATTATTCTTTGCACTTGTTCCAACTACCCCTCACAAAATGCCAGTGGCGCTGGAAGATAGTCTGTTCCGGCTGAAATTCACAGCCAAGCAGCTGCGCCGCCAAAGCGTCCGCAATGGCAAAGATATCGAGAGCGAGAAGAAGAAGATCAAAAAGGCCATCCAAGAAGGCCAGGACGACATTGCACGGCTACACGCTCAATCGGCCACAAGAAAACAAACCGAGCGTCTCAATCTGTTGCGGCTGGCGTCCCGAGTAGAGGCCGTGGCTTCGCGTGTTCAAACAGCTGTCACTATGCGGCAGGTCACGGGCAACATGGGCTCGGTAGTTAAAGGCATGGATAAAGCTATGGAGTCAATGAACACCGAGCAGATTTCTCTGATTATGGACAAGTTCGAGTCCCAGTTCGAGGACCTTGATGCGTCCGCAGCCTACTACGAGTCCACTACCAACCAGGCTTCTGCTCTGGACACGCCACAAGAGGAGGTTGATCTTTTAATGCAACAAGTTGCGGATGAGGCTGGTTTGGAGCTTCACAACAACATGCAGGCGGCGCCGCAACAGAAGCTACCCAACGAGGAGGTTGAGGACACATTAAACGAACGGTTGCGGGCACTGAGGGGCTGATTGTCGTTGGCTAGCCTGTTGGTTTTTTGAAGACGTTTTGTATTTCGGAAGCCGGGCGGCCGTATATACTAGTGTTTATTATTGGATTTTGTCGAACGCCATCATCTCCTCGAGAATTTGCAGTCTGTTTTGCGAGGGCTCTTTCCCTACAACAAAAATCTTGGCATTTCCCACGGCTTGGCCTTTCAGGTGCGACTCAGCCAAAGCCAATTCTTTGCCCGCGGCGAAAGTATAGGCCTCGAGGGTGTCGAAATTTCTGAACACATCGACCAAGCCGGAGTCCTCAAACTCCTCAAAGGCATTGTACAGCCGTTTCTGAACATGCTGTCTCAATTTGATTTTATTTTGTCTCATCTGGCCCAGGAAAAACAGGCTGCTTCTGCCACCCCGCCCGGTGATCTGAACAAACAGGGCGGTTTCGGCGAATTTTCGAGCAAGTGGAATCCCGTATTGGTTGTGTAACTCGTCATAAATTTCATATAGCAGTAACTTCGAGTTTCCTAATCGATAAGCACTGTTTGCCAGAAGCTGAGCCGTATAGCTGTCGGGCATGAAGCCTAGCTCCACAAACGTTCGATATGCATGCAAGACAGTCAGACTCGAGTTTTGGCGGTAGAGCCCTGCTAAGACTGCGTTGATCTCGATCGTGTTTTTGAAATCCAGTTTTTTTTCCTCTAGTAGCCTTAGGAGGTCTGCAATAAGCGTCTCGCCAACAAACTCTGCGTCCTGGCTCAATAAATAGGGTTGGGTGGTTCGTAAAGTGCGTAAAATAGTTTCTGGAGAGCATTTTCGACTGCAGTTCAGGATATCGACGGCCTGGGACCGTTTTGTTTCAGCATTCGCGTAAACAGATAACCACTTAAGAGTCTCTAGGTCCCGGTTTCTCGCGGCCAAATGCAGTAGCTGGTTGGCAAGACTCAGCGGTAAAGGGTGGATGGTCGGTGTATTTGGCATTGAATGAAGCAGCTGTGTCAATTGCGACCAGGTCGTCCGCCTCTGTGAGTCTTGTATGAGTCCTTGCATCAGCTGGACCCATTCCTGGTAGCTCAATATAATTTGGCCGGCCAAAACGCGCTGCGCCAGCTCCGAGTAGGCGTGGATCGTAAGGTACTCTTCGGCTGTTTGAGCAAAATCCGCCGCATGTTCGAGGTTTCCTGTCCTCAAATACGACTCGAACCAAATTTTTCTGTGTGGTTGTCCGATTTTTGCAACAGCTCGAGCGCATTGTATGCGGTTTATCGGGCTCAGTTTCATCGAAGCGATGGGGCCTTGGATAGCCTGAATGGTATCGTCGTCCAGTTTATTGTGGGCACTTTGCAGCTTTTTAGTTTTTTTAGCCACCTGATCCAACAGCCCCAAGTACTCCTTGGCGGTCCAGGCCTTGGACTTTATTGCCAAAGCCGTCGATGTCTGTGTAGACCGCCTGAAAAGTCTCTCCACGAGACTCATCACAGTCAGGTCGATGAGATCAGATGCATCAAATACAAAGATACGAGGTGGTAAGATCGCTTGCAACAATGTGATATTCAAACTTGACGGATATTGTTGTTTGTTTACTTTTTTCCCGAATTTGAGCTGTTATTTATATATCTACGTCTACAGATGCTGGTCTTGCGAAGAATAATTATCCAAAACAATGCGATAAACGAAGCTAGGAGAGTAGCCACCATCTGTGGTCAGGAGAATATCGAGCTGTTCCGGAGCGACGTAATCGAAAAGCGGGTTCACTACCTCGAGCTGGTCCATCAATTTCTCGTCGGCAAAATCAATGGCTTTACCAGAATTGCCGACCTCGATCAACCGCTCCACATCGTAAGGGTACAGAGGTGAGAGCTTATAGGAACCAGCAACAACCAGCACTGGGCGGGTGAAATGTTTGGCTGCTTGGCATGCTAGAGCAACACCCGAAGCAGTGATGCATCCTCCGTTGGCAAGCACGGCTCGTGGCGAGATAATCACCTTAGAAACTTTGCTCATAATAGCGTTCACCGAGGCGTCAGGGATGATGTGTGCCGGAATCCCGGCTTTTCGAAGCTGCTCGGCAAAGTCTTGTGCATTAGAAGTGTAGTTGGGGAAAGTCTCGGTTACGAGGACCTCGAATTTGCGCTTTTGCGCGGCCCGAAGCAGGAACCTGAGGGTATCGCTCGACGACGGGCAGGGCGTGAGAATTGTCTCGAAATCGTTGATCATTTCCAAACCTGTCCGGAAAAGCGGCTCCTCATTTGTGATTTCTTCAATCAGTGCCTGCACATCTTCGATTACAGCGGCCTTAAGGTCGCGAGAACGAGCCTTGTCGGCAGTTTTTTCGTTTGAGGGCGCGGTCAGAAGCCCGAACATCGACGAGCGGGTTTCACGGTCCTCGGCAGACTCCATGGCGCCAACTGCTTCGTCAACTGTTCGCAAAGATTTTAAAGTTCGTCTCACCACATTTCCGCAGGAGAACTCGTGAGGTTGTGCGGATTCAAGCACCTTTCCGACCTCTCTGACCTGCTCGATCATGTCGTCGGTGGTTGTCCATCTTCGTGATGAGATAAAGCGCACGAGCAGATTCGCGGTTGCCAAAGCCACGTTTTTTGCACCGTACACCTGTCTTCGCCGCAGCTGTTCCGCAAACAGCTGGATCTGGATGTTGATGTCGCCTTTACTCGACATCTCTCTGTGGTGATGAGTAAAAGTTCAGGGTGGGGTGGAAATGTCGTAGGGAGTGTATGCGATTCGGCCGGGGTATTTTTATGGGCTTTTTGAAAAAAAACAGTGTGATACACTGATCAACCAATGTGTTTGTGTTGTATCGGACTGCTGTCGAAATTCGCTTGGGCTACCCGAATCAATTTAGTTCGAAATAATTTAATGTAATACAATACAATTTAATTTAATTTGGCCTGGGCTCCGCTTACACATACGCCGCGAAGCCTGACTTTCCAGCCTTCGTCTTTCTAAATCAGACACCCCAAAGCCTCAGGCATTTTTTCAAGCCTCTACAGAGACTCACACAGAAAAAAAATGCTGAGCTTAAGGAACGCCTTGGCCAACCGCGTGCCTCTAGGAGTTCGCACGTTTATTGTGCCCACTCGCAAAGTGAACGTCCTTCCGGTCTACAAGCAGACGCCGCGGTTGATTCCTAAAGGCAAAACCCCTCTGGATGTAGCCGAGGAGAAGCTTTTCGAGCGCTACGACCCCGATGGATCGAAACGGGCTCTGTTTTCCAAGAAAAACCCGGCCTGCCCTCGCGCAGGCGACATTTTGCGCATCACAAAGAAAGACAAGTCCAGTTTTGTCGGCATGCTTCTGGCCCTGAACCGGAACCACCTGGGCACGACCGTTCTTCTCCGCACAAAAATTTCCGGCATCGGTGTTGAGAACCGTTTCCATGTGTACAGTCCGTTTGTCGAGCGGATCGAGGTCCTTAGAGTGCCGGCCATGCGCTGGCCCAAGGAGAAGTACTACTTTGTTCGTGGTCTCAAGAAGCACGATGCCGGTGATCTTGATGGATTTGTGAGACGGCAGAACCGCCAGGCGTAGTTGGTTTGGTTTGAGTATGTATATATGTTAACTTTTATTTGAGCTTCTGCTCGTACTTTGTATGGGTGCGTTTGTGTTTTGTATGAGTGCGTTGCAAGTGTTGGAAGGATGCTTTGCCTGACTACTGCGTATAACCAGAATTTTGCGGCAGACTTGTTTTATCCTGAAAGTTTATTTGATGGGCCTCGAAGCTCAGAACTACTTTGAATTAGAGGCCTGGTACGCTTTCAGCACTGAATGCGGATTCGCGGCTCATCTCGAGCCCATCGCCAGTGGACAGGGCCTGCTGCGGATTCAGGTTTCTCTAGTGTATGCTTTATTTCCGAAATGTTGTCAAGATTTGTTGGCCAAGCGCTTTCGCACCCACTTCGCAACGACGCTCGAGTTGGCCCGCGACAAGCCCGGCCCTTGCCCTGGCCCTGGCCCGAACCCGTGAAAAATTTAACCACACAGGCCTCTCGGAAACTTAGGTCACCCAAATGTACGGATCCATCGCCGGTGTCCTGCGCGGCAAACTGGCTGCCCGCGCGGTCACTCGTCCCTTTTTCCGCACTGCTGCCACCTTCCAGCGCACCAAGCCTCACCTGAACATTGGCACCATCGGCCACGTCGACCACGGCAAGACTTCTCTGACCGCCGCCATCACCAAGGTCCTGGCCGACCAGGGCGGCGCCAAGTTCTTGGACTACGGCTCTATTGACAAGGCGCCCGAGGAACGTGAGCGCGGTATCACTATCACCTCGGCCCACGTCGAGTACGAGACCGAGGCGCGCCACTACTCGCACGTCGACTGTCCCGGCCACAAGGACTACATCAAGAACATGATTTCCGGTGCCGCGCGTATGGACGGCGCCATCATTGTTGTTGCTGCGACCGACGGCCAGATGCCCCAGACCCGCGAGCACCTGCTGCTTGCCCGCCAGGTCGGCATCCAGAAGCTGGTTGTTTTCGTGAACAAGGTCGACACCATGGACGACCCGGACATGCTGGAGCTTGTCGAGATGGAGATGCGTGAGCTGCTCAACTCGTACGGCTTCGAGGGCGACGACACCCCGGTGATCATGGGCTCTGCTCTGTGCACTTTGGAGTCCCGCCGCGACGACATCGGCGTCGAGTCGATCAAGAAGCTGCTGAACGCCATCGACGAGTACATCCCTACCCCGGACCGTGACCTCGACACCTCGTTCCTGATGCCCATCGAGGCTTCGTTCTCCATCTCGGGCCGCGGTACTGTTGCCACTGGCCGTGTTGACCGCGGTATGCTCAAGAAGGGCGAGGAGGTCGAGATTGTCGGCTTCAACAAGACCCCTCTGAAGTCTGTCGTGACCGGCATCGAGATGTTCAAGAAGGAGCTCGACTCTGCCCAGGCCGGTGACAACGCCGGAATCCTGCTGCGTGGCATCAAGCGCGAGGATCTCCAGCGCGGCATGGTTCTCGCCAAGCCCGGCACCGTCAAGGCCCACACCAAGTTCCTGGCCTCGCTCTACGTCCTGTCCAAGGAGGAGGGCGGCCGCCACTCGCCTTTCGGCACCAACTACCGTCCCCAGATGTTCATCTCTGCTGCCGACGTGACGATCACCCTCACTTTCCCCGAGGACGTGCCCATCGACACCCAGGTCTTCCCTGGCGACAACACCGAGATGATTGGTGAGCTCGTGCACCCCACCGCGGTTGAGGTTGGCCAGCGCTTCAACGTCCGTGAGGGTGGCAAGACTGTTGCCACTGGTCTGATCACTCGTATCATTGAGTAGATGCGTGTTTGAGCTATGTATATAACTGATTTTTTTGACTTGATAAATATGCCTGGACTTGTTGTTCCGCATGCTTTCTAGACCAATGTGGGCATGCATGACCACCGTCGAAAGAGTATAACTTTTTAAAGAGGCGGTCGTACAATATATTCAAACAGCAGGCTCCCGTTCTTACCCCGGAATTTCGAGACCTTGAGCCATTCCCGCCATTAATCGCCCGCACAGATCCCAGCCCACTATGTCTCACAGCAAATCCGCTGACAATGTGGTCTCTGAAGTGCCCCATTGATCGATCTGTCCATGTATATCAATTTATTCTTCCTTTCTTTTTCTTTCTTTCATCTGTCAACCCGTGTTTCACCAATCCATTATCCATCCATATTCCCAACCTTCCGTAAACCAAACTTAGCATCTTCCCAATTCGGCAGGTGTATACGCCGCTAAATCTCGCCATGCACCTTGCCACCATCCAGGAAAACGTGCAAGGGCTGGAGGAGTATCGTCTCTTGGTGAAAACCCTCAAAGTCTCCGGGTCCCATGCCACAATTACGACGCTGGAGGGCGAGACCCACGAGGCTGAGTTCACAAGCTGCGGCTGGCAGGTCGGTTCTGGAGAAAACGAGCAGGTTTATGAGACGCCCGAGAGCTTGCTGATGGCTCTGTCGCCTTTGTTTCGCCAGGCATGGACGCAATTGCTACACGATCGACTAAAAGTCCTCTAGCAAGAGGCCCGTAATTATTTTTTTTCAATTCATGTCAATAGAATTTATCTCCATAGAGTAGTATGTACAACGTCGAACACTAGTGTCATCAAAATAGGCGTGTCTTGTGTGGTTTGTAGTGGGAATTAGCCTCGATTGCGATTGATCAATTAAAAATTCACTCCTTCTTGACATACTGCAGATCTCGCTCCCAACTCGTGCGCTGCTTCTCAGTCTCCTTGCGCTTCTGCTCATCTTTGCTGGTCTGCACAGATAGAAGCACCGAAGCCACCAGCATAATGACGGTCACTCCCTGTGCATACACACGAGCCTGCACAAGTTTTTGCGATCGCGTCATATACTTGTCTTTGTTAATGTAGTGCCACGAACCGTACATGGATGCAGCCCAGCCAGCAACAATACATTTGTACTTGTTATCGCCGATCCAGTTGTAGACGGAGTCGTAGGTCATGACGCTGCGGTGCGGCTCAGAGATCGGCTTGATACCCTCAAGCTTCAATCGCTGGTGTTCCTCAAAATCGCGGGATGCAAACTCCATAGAAGTCGCGCCGCAAAATAGAACAGGCGCAAAAACAGTCAACATTCGGTGGAAAGTGCCCTGCATCTGGAAGAAGCTCGTCCGTCGCTTGAGCAAGGTGATAATGCCGGCACTGGCTACGCCTCCGACCGCAGCTCCTCTTAGAAACCCGACACCAATGGCCTTTGAGAACTCTTCAATTTCGTAGTTGGCAGGAATCTTCATTGTGTGGCAATCAAAAAAAACGTTATTAAGTCAAAAACGTAATTGAGTCAATGAGCAAAATTATATATGTGAGGTGCCGGGAGTCGACGGAAGCTGGGAGTTTAGGAGATGCAGCCTGCAGGCCGCCGTGTATAGTGGGATGCGAGTATCTGCTGATTCGGCATTCGAGTAGGCCCTAGACCTAGTATGACTTTCTTGGCGCACTAATGTCTCCGTTCAATTAGAAAAGAAAGAGAGCAGAGCAGGACTTTGAACCGATCAAACCACGCTTCACATCTGCACTGTATCGAGTTATTCGTACGTGGCAATGATACCGTACTAGTTTGCCGTAGTTTATATAGCCTGTCTAATACTTAATTTGTCTGAACTGGCTGCTGCTGTTTCGAGTTGTTAAACAATTGGAGCACTTTCTGGAGAAAGCTGGTTGGTCTTGACTCCGGCCGCGTTTCAGAAAAACTGGCCTGCTCCAGCTCGGATATGTTGCTTTCTGTTTCTGTGCCAGGACTCGATTCCTCGCTAAACTCTGTTACTAGTGGTCGGCGGTATTCTGTTGGCGATGTTTCTGGCTCGATACGTGTGAACAATACACTTGTACTGCTATATGTCTGGGAATAAACTGGTCTGATTGATTCCGACAAAAGTTCACTCTTCAGTGATAAATCAAAGTCGTCAACGCGAAACTTGTGTTTTAATGCGGCCTTGGATCTCAGTTCATGCATTTCTCCGCTATAAGCGATCAGATTAGGACTGCGAGGCTTCGCGGCTATACTCAGCGTGTCAATTGCCCCTGACGTCGCAGATAGAAACAAATTGTCAGTAGCTTCCTGCGCAGACATTCCTTCCCCAATGTACATGGCCAAAAGCCCAGCTACTGCTGGAGATGCCATAGATGTGCCGCTCATAGACCGGCTACCATTAGCTTTGCGGGAAGTAGAAGTTATGTACACGCCGCTGGCAAAAATGTCGACGCATGAGCCCCAATTGCTGAAACTGGCTATGCTGTCGAGGTTATCGTCAATTGCACCCACTGTAATAGCTTTGGTAGCTGAGGCTGGAGAAGTTATGCATGCCGCATGGTTGGCATTCCCAGCCGCTACTACTACCGGGAGCCCTGCATCGACCGCTGCGTTGATTGCCGAATTGAGGACTGGATTATACTCAGCGCCAAACGACAAATTCACAATAGCCTTTCTTTCGGGCTTATGCTTCTCGAACTGGTGCATGCTGTACGTCAGGCCGGAAATTACTGTCGCCAGACTGCCTGCACCATCGTGGGCTAAGACTTTCACCGAAAGAAGCGTCACGTTTTTTGCAACTCCAAAACTGTGAGAACCTATGATCCCAGCGACATGCGTCCCGTGGCCGTTGAGATCTGAGAATCCCTCGCCAGTAAAGTCTTTCGCATCATGTGCTCGACCCCCAAATTCAGGGTGATCAATCGCAATCCCGCTGTCAAGAACGTAAATGTCGATGTTCTCTTGGCCCGTCGTCGTGTAGTAAAAGTCCTGCTCGGTATGAAGTTCTGTATGAGAGTACGACGGCATAAGCGTCTGGCGTGTAGACAGCCGCGCCAAATGGCGAGGGGCGTTTTTCTGGACCGCTGCCAACTTTGCTTCGCTGTTCATACTAACTGCTTGAATATACACAGATTTCTCGAGCGATTTGGCATCGACGTCGCAAACAAAGGCGCTGAAACCCTGAAACCCAGTGAATGAGAACCTACTAGTCACTAGCGGCGCAAGATGCGCGTGTTTGTTGAAAAAGGCCTCTAGTGAGTACTTGTCTTTGAGCTGCACGAGTACCTCTTTCATAGCCAGTACAGAAACTATCGGAGTGAACAAGATCGAGGGCTTCATCGGAAGAATGCAGGAAGGGGCAAGCATCGGCGGTGAATACAAGTGGATAGGGACAACACCACCGAGACCTGCATGAGCTAGTAGCTAGATAAATATTATTATTTGTTCGTGCAACAGGTCTGAATTTCAGGCTGTACTTCAGAGCCGGCCCTTTTGGAATCGACTCACCAGGCCAAAACCTCGTGCTCGTCTCGGGTGATTTTTGAAGGCTCTTCTTGACTCGGCACAACGGTCGTCGTCCTTTTCTGGTGGCTTTCGAGGGCCTTGGGCTTGACGAAATTGGTGCCATACTTCGTATTATCAAAGAAACTTTTCGGTGTGCCTTTTTTGTCTTTCTCGTTCTGATCCTCAGTCTCCGAATCAGATTGCTCCAAAGTGACTTTGGCATCCTCAACTATCTGGACAACTTTATTGCCCTTAATATCGATACTGACCACCTTCTTGCCCTGACCTCGCTGAGCTTTGCGTTTCTCCTCAAGATATCTCTCTTTTCTTTGCTGTTCGCGCAGTTGCTTGGCTTGTTCCAAGGGCGTGGCCCAAGTATTCAGGCCCATGTCTGTAGTTTCAAAGTCGGAAACCTGATCAATGATCTTAGTTCTGACCGCCCCCGATGCTTGGTAGCCCAATAAACGATCGAGATTTGACTGTGCCTTCTCCAGGTTGCCTGTAACAGTCTTGTTTTTGAGATTGTCTTTGATAGAGGGATCTATTCCAGCTGCTCGCAGGGCCTTTTTGCCCATGGACGCTACCAGATCGTCGCGCTCGGTCGCTAGAACCTCATGGATAGCCTCTAAAGTTTTGTTGTCGACCAAAGTCTGACCGCACCCAAAGCATTTGCCGATTCCTTCTTTGTCACATACGATCCGGCCACAGTTTAGGCAATTGGGTGCCAGTTCAAACAGAGGATGTCTTGATCCCATGCAGGTACAGGGCACTCTTTCTTTGGAATCGAGGTCGAGCTTCTTGATTGCTGCATCCAAGTCCTTGAGTGAGCCAAGCTTGACTTGAATACTGTCTTTGGATGCGGGATCTGGCTTGGACGGTTTGAATGGTTTGGACTTTGTGTGATCCCGTTTAGGAATGGCTCCTCCATTAGGGGGCAAATTGGGTATTCTATCGGGCGGATATGGTTGATCTGAAGACGGGCTTGGAGTTTCAACATTTTTAGTTTTAGCGATGTTTTTCTTGTTGGCATTTTGGGTCGATCGAACCTTAATATACTTCTGGATCACCGACTTGTCGTCCACTATATCCTTCAGAAATAGAGCTGCCGAGGCATCGCCTTGCGGGTCAACAATTTTCACGAGCTCTTGAGCCGTGACCTCGTCGTAGCCCTGCTGTTCGAGCTGAGTTTGAAGAAATTTGGACATTTATTGCATCAATTGACGCTAGCCTTACAATATGATTAGGTGCTTCCACTCTTCAACCCTTGAGGCTCTCCCTGTGAGTAAGCTTCTTCCCATATAGAATATGGAAGAGGAAAACCAGGCGTTGCTGTTAAGGATAGCCCAGCTAGCTGGCGAGATCAACAAGTCGAAAAGAAAGAATGATTCGGCTATGAAAACGACCTCGCCTCAGCTAGGCTACAAATCTATTTACCATCCCGCACCAATGCCAGCTTCACGCGGCTACTATCAGAGTAGAGGCAGAAGTAGAGGCAGAGGCAGGGGCGGATATTATAGCTCTCACCAGCCAAATTATAGCTCGAAGCCATCAAGACCGACCATTCTCAAACAATGCTCGATTTTCATGCGAACAGGTAAGTTTCTAAGATCTAATTTTGTCCTTTAATCTTTGCGCAGTCCAAATGAAATGATATACTAACCCCAAGGCGTGTGTAGTGCGGGAAGATCATGTCGTTACCAGCATGATCCTCAAAAGTTGGCGCTTTGCAAAAGATGCTTGAAACCTGGCACAAAGTGTAAATCGCGCTCATGCAGCTTATCCCACACCCCTACCGAAAACAACATGCCTATGTGTGCCCACTTCGCTAAAGGAAGATGTGCCCGAGAAAACTGTAGCTATACGCATATGGTTAACTTGGCTCCCGGATCTGAGATATGTACGGTGTTTGCTCTGGAAGGGTACTGCGAGGAAGGCAGCCTCTGCCGCAAACGGCACGAGTTTGAGTGTCCTGATTTCACGAAAAATGGTGTCTGTACGCGGCCTGGATGTAATCTTCCGCATATCAAGCGAGTCACGCCCAATCAGAATCAAATCCCATCCAAAGATTCAGATCCAAAAAGTGCATCCACAATCGATGCTAATGATCTTATGTTGGACTTGAATTCAGATATTGATGGTGATGCTGCTGCTATAGACAGTGAAAGCAATGAAGACGAGACGCTAAACGAACAAATTGAGAGAAATTCCGGCGAAGAATTCTCCAGCGAAAATGAGCTAATCGGTGACCCGAGCGATAGTCAAAACGAGTTTGGTGAAGAATATGATGAATCACAAGAGCCCGATAGTGAGAACGTGCAATTTATAGAAATTGGCAACGGCGGCTCCAACTTTGGCGATGATGATTTCATTGCCTTGTAAATATTTATTTATTCAATTGAAGTATAGAGGCTAGACTGTGGTCATCTAGTTTTTAGTAGCCATACCAGCGCAGTTTTTGGCTTCCTGTGAAAACAATCCTTGACAGCACTGTATAGTTTCCCAAAGAGCAGCTTACGTAGAGTTTTGGCTGTATGGTCTAGTAGTATGATACTCGCTTTGGGCGAGGACTTTTGTAAGTCCATCAAATCATGTTTGCGAGTGGTCCCGGGTTCAATTCCCGGTGCGGCCCTTTTTTTCGAACGCAGGCTTCATTTTTGATAGTTCTATCTATAGCAAAATCTGAATTCGATCTGAAGATAAAAGTTGAAATTGGACCTCGAAGGATTGCTGGTGGTTCTCATAAAGTAATGCCTGCTTAGGTGCATGACACCTGTGACTGGTTCGAGCAATCAACAGCAGCTTCGGTTCGCCATTCATGCTTATTGAGAATCTTAGCGCTAAAGGTTAAGCAAGCGACACATTATTTTTCCCAGAAACTGTGCTCCCTAAGCTCTGATATGTCTGCATCGCACCAAATGGATAACCTTCATGGCTATATTCTTGCGAAAAAACTAGCATCATTACCTGTATAAGACTATAATTACTGCTCTAGCTACTTGGAAACATCAAATAGATCTCATGCATCAATGCCTGGAATTCTGGCTGATTCAAATGAGGGTACGCCGTCGACGGTACGATCACTCAGGGATTTAAAGCTTTCAATGGTCTAGACTATATGCTATTTGGTGTAATGTCAAATTTCAGTTATACAGCTAATTTGCTATTTTAGTGGTCGCGATGTTAGGAGTTTCAAAAGTTTCATCATTAAATATGGGCTCAATTTTTATGTTACCTGTTTTGAATGCGTAAGTTTTACCCGGGTGTGTTCCAAAGCTTCTTAACTTTGTTAAAAAAAAATTGAGCGCGCTTCGAAAGGAAGCAATAGCAAATCAATTCATTAATTCATTAACTCAGCAAGCTTATTTCTATTTTCCCCCATATGATCCTATCTTGAAAGCCTATATACTCAAGCCACCCACCGTCTTTTTTGGAACACGAATCAAGATGAGCTCGCACATCGCCCAATCTTGGCAATCAATGGGCAGCAACCTTGCATCAGATACTTATATTCCAGGAGTTCTCAGCAATCGAAGTTTTCTTGGGACTTAAAAAAATAAAAAAAATGCGTTAGCCCGGAATCGAACCGGGGGCGCATCGATGGCAACGACGCATTTTACCACTAAACCACTAACGCGACTTTGTTGAATGTCTCAGCTGTTTAAAAGTATTTACCAGTGCAAGGAGATAGCTCAAAATCTATTCAAAGTCATATTTAATTTAAGCACTTTCAATTCCATCAGTAGCTTTAGAATATGCGGAACACACATTTAAAAGTCTCGCTCTCAAGCTACACCCCCACAATAGACTATTCTCGCGTACAATTTGATGTCTCCCAGCTGACTTTTTTTTTGTAATGGATATAACCGCCGAAAATAAAGCTCTGTTCGAGAGCATTATGGCGGTTATCCGCAACGCCAGCGCATTACAAAGTCACGATATTGGTTTTATTCGCAATTTGAATTCGAGTCTGAAAAGTGACTCGGAGGAGCAAAGCAAGCGCCTCCTTGCGCTTATTTCCAAGCTGATCCAAGCCACCACTCACGAAGATGGCCTATTTACCGATTCAGATGACCTAGAGTCTCGATTCTCGAGCATTGAGTCGACATTTGATATTATTTTTGACCGGTTTGAGTCGGCGATGCGGCCCGATTCGGCCTGTTCTGAGCGTTTGGAGTCGAATACACCGGAAGTAGTCTCATACGCGAAAGGTATTGAAAAGCCGCAAAATAAGTTTCCTGAAGGCGAGGTTGACAACTCAGAGGGACCGTTCCGTCCCAAACTCACATCGAAGCCGCACTCAACTGTGTCCTTGAATCAATCGGTGCTGGAAAAGCAGCCAGATGCCGAACACGAGAAAGCCTGGTTCGACCAACCGTATATCCCTGAAATAATGGCTGCAAAGTACCCGTTGCCTATTTACGAGCCGCAAAATATTCCGGAGCCAATTGACTGGGACACAAATGACGTGCACTTCATCGATACTCCGGCGAAACTGCACAAAATGGTGTCAAAGCTGAGCAGGGCCAAACTTATAGCTGTTGATCTTGAGCACCATGATTATCGCACCTACATGGGCTTGGTGTGTCTCATGCAGATTTCGACCACTAAAGATGATTACATTGTGGATCCTCTTGCGCTTCGAACCGAACTGCAGTGCCTCAACGACGTCTTTTGCGATCCTTCAATCGTTAAAGTTTTTCATGGCGCATTCATGGATATTCAGTGGCTGCAGCGCGATTTGGGCCTGTATGTGGTAAATCTATTCGATACTTACCATGCTGCACGTGCGCTTGGATTCCCAAAACACTCTTTGGCATACTTGCTTGAAACAATCGCTGACTTTGTGCCTTCCAAGCAGTACCAGCGTGCTGATTGGAGAGTGAGGCCTCTGGGCAACGAACTGCTCGACTACGCGCGGGCAGACACACACTTTCTGCCGCAAATTTATCAGACGTTGGTTAACAAGTTAATTGCAAAGGGCAAACTGGACGAGGTCCTGCAAGAATCGCGCCTGACCGCTTGCAAACGGTACGAAAAGCCAGGATGGAACATGGAAGCCGGCTGGGTGAAGCTCGCGCAAAAAAGTAGATTGTTGCCGGATCAAGTCGGCGTGTTGAAACACTTGTTTGAATGGCGTGATGCTAAAGCCAGAGCACTGGATGAGTCGCCAGCGTTCATCATGCCCAACCACGTACTCACTTCGTTGGCTGTAATGAGGCCCAAAACTTCAGCCGCGGTGCTTGGAGTCTCGCACCAAATCTCTCAAAGTGTGAAGGACGACTCCGAGCTGCTGGCAAAGATCTGCAAAGATACGACTGAAGAAATAGTCGTAGAGCCCCCGGTGCGCAACCACCCATTCAGCGTCTCCAGCTACGTGCCTCCCACGGCTTCCGACGAATTGTTCGATATCAATCAACTCAAAGCTACAATTAAGATGCGTCTTCGTGAACCGGCCCTGTTTGGCGAGGATTGGGCTTCCGGCGACCGAGGTAGTCCTCAGATTTACACTGGGGTGTTTAAAATGGATGCTTTGCCCAAGCCCTCAGAGGTCGCAAATGTGGCTACAGCTGCTGAAACTGAGACCACACCGGAGAAGAAGGAGCAGACCAACGCTGAAATACAGGTTGAGGCCAAAAAGAGCGACTCGTCTAACGCCGAAGAATTGGAGGATCAAGCCAGCCTTGTCTCGGGTCCCTCCAAACCGAAATCGAACAAACGCAAAGTTACTGCTGTTTCGCATGGTGATGATCTGTCCAAATTTGAGGCGGACGTTCCGAAATCCAAGCAGAAAAAACTCAAGTCAGGCGAAGAGTTCGATTTCGCTGCGGCTGCACCCATCTTGAAGCAGGCTCGCGAAGAATCTAACTCATTTTCGCAGTTCAAGAAGAGACAAAACGGGCCTCAAGGTGCTAGACAAAGAAAATCGGGCGGCTCGCAAGCTAGATCGAAAACCTTCCGCCGCTGAGACGCGATTCATCCCGCTCATTATTATGTACATTAATGTCCTTATTTAATGCTCCTATTTACCTGAATCTAGGGAAGTCATATTCGGCAAAAAGACCCTTGAAAAAGTTTGTCTCTTCCAATTCATTTTCAAGCACACAGTCTTGCCATTTCTCATGATTAACGCCATATAGCCTGCACAACACCTTCCGGGGCAGCTGTAAATCGTATTTCCGCGGCAGAGATACGTTGAATCTATCACCTCCTATACTCACACTGACGAAACTGCCGTGAGTAGGCCTACGGGTGCCTAGAATGTCCAAATGAGCCTGTTTTAAAGCAGTTTTCAATTGTTTCTCTGCATCTCCTAGCATGCCTTTTGGCACAGGGACGATTTGGATGTGGCCGTGAATCGTTGAATTGTGGCTTGATACCGCAAAATTTCTTACAAACTCCCACTCAAATGCTTTCATACCATACTTGTCAAAAAACGACGCAATCGACAGCTGCCAGCGCTTTAACTCGGACTGCTCATCCTCCCGATCAAGCATCTCTGTGTGAGAAACGTGTTTTCTAGGAATAAGGAGAAGATGGCTAGACACACCAAGCGTATCCCTTAGAATACCGGGGTTGAGAGGTCCCTTTGCTAGAGTCAAGTAAAAGTGCTCGCCTATCGATACAATTAAATCCTCCGAAGCAGATTCGGAGTCTAGACACATGTAACAGGGCCGCTCTACTCTTTGCCTTTTTGACAGCGGTTGCTCAGACATTTTGCCCTGGGTATCTGTGTTTTCTAGACTTTCTGAGTCTTGAATGTCTACAGGCGTTCCTGTAATCAAATTTTGATCGTGGCTTAGGCTCACATCGTAAAAGTTTACACCGGATACAGGGTCGCACGGTCTGAAAAACCTGTCTAGCAGCACTTTCAGGGGCTGATCCGAGCGCGAAATAAATAAAAAACTCGTAGAATTAGCTCCACAAAAGAAAGGTTCCGACTCATACGACTGTTCATCCGCGCAAAGATGGAATCGGGGGCTCAACTGAAGACCTAATTTAGCTGCATCGGCGCAGCCTTCTGGAGAGACTGGACTCTTGGGCAGCTTTTCGGTGACCAAAATGTGTGTTTCAATATTTTTATTGGCCTCAAGATCCTTTTGGCCATAAAAAATTCGCAAATTCCCGACAAATTGTTCCGGCCCTAGTGATTTATGGCATAGTTTCACTCCTTCTAGTTCGTTGAATTTGGAATCAAGGACAGATTCAATGATCAGAATAGCTTCTGGTCTGCCTTCTTTTAGTAGGCTTGTGAGAGCTGTTTCATCGTATTCTGGACAGACCAGGAGGAACGGGTCCATTGTATTTGTTTAACCTTTTTCGTTAGCTCCTGAAACCAAGGTTAGACCTGACCATGATTGACCTGCAGATTAAGAGCACATGCACTTCACACTCATTAGGACAAACGTAAACATCCATGCAGCTTGCCTGGGACTGAATGAGGACAAGAAAGGCAAATGGCGGATGCAAGATTGCGTTAGAAAAACTAGGGCTGAATTTTGAGCTACTGCGAAGACCTGAAATTATATCTTGGGAAGTTCGAAAAATGAAAAAATTCAAAATTCAAGCTCCATTTTTTATTCAGTAGGCCCGTCACCAGGTCTCAAGCACCGACGAGTCTTTTTCGCGAAGATCGTAGTGTCAGGGATCGCGGGTGGCATGATGTAACTCGATCGCTTGAACCATTTAAGGAAATAGAAAAATACTTGTGACAGCGATTTTGCGTCTAGATGGGGTTCTATTTTTGTGTAATCATTGAACCGAGCAAAAACTTTGTGCTTTAACATAATTCTACAGACATTCACGCTAGGGAAACTCTGTGGTATGTCGTTTCCACGAAACCCCAAAGCACATTCTCGAGCCACACGAGAACTACGCGCTGGATTGCTGAGAGCATATAGCACGTTTAATTTTGAAACATACGTCAAGGGATCGTCGTCGCGCATTTTGGAGATTGGCGTGGTTTCAACCCTAGGCGAAATGCTCAACACATAGCTTAATTCCAGTATCTCAAATTTGCGGGGTATGCTCCACAGCTGGACACTACCCAAACCTCCTCGGGCCATCTACTCGGCCAAAAATTATGCGAATTCTATGAACTTGCTTTCCGGTACAAACGTCATTCGTCGCTACGGAAATGCCTGACCTAAACTTTACCCGCATGCATATGCATATATTAGCTGCATGTTCTGCGCATATAGCGACGTGTCTGCTTGGGGATATATCTCGGGTAACTTTGTGTCATTTCGGGCTGGCCGCGTACAACCTGTCTATGAAGAGACGGAAATACCCAGCTTTAATACAATCTAGATTTGAATTAATTACATAAAGTTACCGGCAGCACAGGAGCGCGTCCCCAAAGCCTCTGGTACCCCATAATTGCGTTATATGCGGGTGCAGTTAAAGCCCTCACTGAGGAGCAGCTCTATGGATACCCCGAACCATGTACCGTGCGGAACTCGTGACCCGGATCAGAGCATATACTGACATTTGTGGTGTGGCAGATATGGTTTCGATTTTTGCATAGGCAATCTAGCTACAGTCGAGATCGACTCGCATATTGCTCGTACAGGCAATACTTCAGCCTCCATTGGCCAAGAGATCAATTAAGCTCTGCACAGATTAGGCGAGCAGCCAAGAGCATTGAAGAGACTGGCGGTTTCGCCAAAGCCTGAGCCCGGCCACGGTTCGATTGATTTGAGTTGGGATCTCCGCAAAGTTACCCTCTCAAAGTTTAAAATGTCGCGGATTAGACGTGGCCTGTGAGCAACTGGCCAAAGGTGGTGTGTTCCGGTTAAACAAGGCCGGCGCCAACTCTATGTCGCCATAAATAGAGTTTGAGACTGAAACTATGGCAAACTTCGGACGCCAGTATTGATATAGCAGGAAAAATACGATATACTGATATAGTCGCACTATGTTTTATAAAAGCCTTGTATAACTAGTGCAAATACCTCGAAGCGTACCCTGTCCCGAAGTCCTGCCGAGCGGTGCTCGCTCGCTGCAAGCCGGTACCCTTGCGCATGTTCTAAGCTTGTAGTGAGAGCTAGGAACTTTTGCCGGAAATTACTGCTGAAAACGGCCAGACTGTCGGAAAAGACGGATTTAGAGAAGCTTTGTTCTTTTATTGCGGCAAAAAATCTTTGCCCGCGATTTGGGGCCGTAAACACCGGGTTTGCCTCACTATACTTACCGGATATGGGTGGCCTGCGGTAGCGCGGTCTCGACCTGAGACTCAACCATATCCACGGTAGTGGGGTCTCTCAAAAACCCTCTGGCTGGGGGGGGGGGGGTAATCTGTGCGTCATGTTAAGCAAGAATGCAGCACCCCAGCCCTACTATCTCGTGCTCCCGCCGCCCGGCTGCATGCACCGGCATGGCGGCGGATCTGCCTCAAATGCTCTGGCCCGAGTCATCTGTATATAAGTGGCACATGCCCTATGAGATCGTCACATAAGAACTCCACTTTTTGTCTCACATATCCTCTTGAACCATAAAGTGATTCCAAGATGAAGCTCTGTCTTACACTGCTCGCAGCCCTGGCCGCGGAAGCAATGGGAATGTCGCTCAATCGCCGCTCGTCGGGTGTGCCTGCTTTCGACTACGCTAACGATAAAGTTAGAGGTGTTAACCTCGGAGGATGGTTCGTTCTCGAGCCCTATATGACTCCGTCGCTCTTTTCCGACTTTCCTTCGGACAACATCCCGGTGGACGAGTATCATCTGACAAAACAGCTGGGCAAAGATGCCTCGCAAACCCTGCTTGAAGACCACTGGTCAACTTGGATCCAAGAAAGCGATTTCAAGCAGCTACAAAATTGGGGATTCAATTTCGTGCGTATTCCCATTGGATACTGGGCCTTTTTGGCCCGGGACGAGGACCCTTACGTGCAGGGTCAGCTCAAATACCTGGACCAGGCTCTGGAATGGGCTCGTACCTACGACATTAAGGCCTGGATTGATCTGCATGGTGTTCCTGGCTCACAAAATGGTTTTGACAACAGTGGCCAGCGTGATGTTTACGACTGGCAGAATCCTGAGTACCCTCAAAACCAGGCGGACTCGTACCGCACACTTGAGGCCATTGCTGAGCGCTATGTGAATGACGACTACTCTGATGTTGTTGCTGGTATCGAGCTTGTCAATGAGCCCTTGGGAACGATCCTCAACATGACCGAGCTTGTCGATTTTTACAAGCGTGGCTACGAAATCATCCGCTCGAAATCTAGCGACCAGGGCGTCGTTATCCATGATGCGTTTCAGGTTGGCGGCTACTTTGACGACGACTTTGCTAACGACAACTACAACAATGTTGTTATTGACCACCACCACTATCAGGTCTTCGATGTTGGCCAGCTTCAGCAAAGCCCTACTGACCGCATTGCTTCGGTTTGCGAGTACGGCAAGAACTACGATGACAAGTTGTGGCATGTTTTCGGCGAATGGTCCGGTGCACTTACCGACTGTACACCTTTACTTAACGGAATTTATCGCGGTGCTCGCTACGATGCGACTTTCCAGAATTCGAACTACATTGGTTCGTGTGAGGGCATCAACGACTTCTCTACCTGGTCAGACGACAAAAAGACTCAGACGCGCCAGTACATCGAAGCGCAGCTCGATGTTTACGAACAGGGTTCTGGCTGGATTTTCTGGGCCTACAAGACTGAGGACACCATTGAGTGGGATGTTCGCAAGCTGATCGAGTACAGCCTGTTCCCTCAGCCGCTCACTGACCGCCAGTACCCTAACCAGTGCAATCTTTGAGTTCATTCAAACGAAACACATCAATAAAAAAAACCAGGAAGATACTGAGTAAAGAGGTTTAGTGACGTTCCTCTATCCGAATCACGACCCGATGCTGGCGTCGGAAGCTCTTTCTGCACCCTTGTAGCATGCTCGAGGCCTAGGTTTTGCATTTTCCACAAATTTCTAGTTTCGCTTCACCCTGCAACAAAGCATGGCACTGCTGCTTAGCTCTATATGTCTTTCAGCAATTTTAAATTCACATGTCTTAATGAACGACCTAACTTACATTGGAAGACAAGACAACATCAAGAAAACAATAATATAAAGCAGAAGCTCGGACTCCAACATAAAACGTTGCCCGGATGAATGCTCAGAATATTATCAGAGCGTAGCAATTAAGAAATTCGAACTCGAGACCCAAGATGTTAGTCCAATTGAGTCTCCAAATAATTTTGATCCTGTGACCGTAACGCCACCAGAAACTTTCAAGTCTAGATCACATTCGCATATCACGTCTGGTTGGCACGCAGCGAGATGTGGCACTGGCCCGCTTTCCCTTAGGGTAGGTATACACTTACCATGGCAACCGATGGGGCTGGGCCTTTCATCCAGCAGCCGCGCTATGGATGCTTGATCATTGCAAAGACATGGTCAGATTCTAGAGAGCAACTTCTGTTGAGTTACCGATAGTTTCGCAGGCTCTTCAACGCCGAAGCAATTGTTTTGACTGCAGGCATCGAAACAAGGCCCTAACCCGGTCATCATTGAACGCGCGGAGCACGCCGAGTATGAACACTAAAGCTCGAAATTGTAGAGTTCTAGCTGGTGTTTAGCGCGCAGGCTAAACTTTTTTTTGATCTCAGAGCATGAAGCCCCGAATTCAATCTGATCACTCGTTCGTCGATCAGCACTCGCCAAAGCACCCCTCATTTGTCTGCATGATACCTCATTCAGGCCGAGTCTTCTTAGCTACCGAAACCAACGCTGCCAGGACCACAGAGTTCAGATGCGGCTTCAATGAGTGTTTAATCAAGTAATGTTTGTATGCGCATTGGTAAACATTGGAATTGACATCAGACCAAATTGGTACTCGTCCTGATCTGATATAAATCCAGATGGGCCTGCATGAGCGATTTACAGGTGCTATTCGACGCAGTCAGAAGAACACAATTCTCTAGCGAAGGTTTATCTCGAAACACGGGATGAGGTAAAGAGACTATATGCTACATAGTCGTGTCGTCTGGACCACGAACTTAATTTAAAGATATGCTAAAATCCGGTAAACTTACTTCGTGAAAGAAATACATGCGACACCTGGACTGGAAAATCACAAGATTCTCTGACTAAACTGTGGAGACTTAAATTAGGCACTTTGAACATATGAGAGATGATTTATGTACATTAGCCTTCAACATATCGGCGGTACCCCTAGCGGTTGTGGCTAATATTCGGGAGCCGCCTTCATAATATCGCTTACGTGATGATACGGGCAGGCGACCACAAACTTAGTGTGACGTCACAGAATACTCTATTTCTGTGAGTTTTAGCCCGGAAAAAATCCTCAAACTGTATTGATTTGCAAAAAAGACTCTCAAAACACTTATCGAAATTATTTTGAGCCCCGAAAAATATCACATCACCCGCTGAATCCGGCAACAAAGCCTAAGATAAACTGCATACAAGCTTTACCCTAACATCAATTAAGTAACCTACTGCTGGTCCCTCCCAGCAAAGCAGCCCCCTAAGGCTGGGGACCTGTCAGCCAGTGTGTTTACGGACGACATATTCAAAACATTCGCCAATTTGGTGCTCAGCCTTCGCCGGATTGCACCAGTTTTTGTGCACAAGCACTTTTGAAAGACATTTCTAGACCGGCAGAACTGTTTGTGACCACACAGAACAGCTGATTGAGGTCCGAACCAGTTCTATTCTGGCTTTGTTTACGCCTTTAGCAAGGCACCCCTTGGTTGTAGCAAACAACTCAAGTGAGTTTTGAGCCTTCGCAAGACCTCAGCAGCTCAAAATAAAGAGCTATATCTGGAAGTTTAACAAAATCGGCAAGCGCAATTTCACTGAACTACCAATTTGAGCATTATTTCGAAGCGTGTTTCAGCAGGTCGGAGAGTAGTTCGCTTCAGAATAGTGCATACGACAGATACCAAAGGGGTTTCACAACGTTTTTTGCAACAAATTGCCCACCAACTGTATCCATTGAGAAACCCAAAAAATGAGCTATGATATAGTACACATGACCGACCTGGACGACCTAAGGAGTAGACACGAGATACCAAACGATATGGACGCGTTTCTCAACTTTGATGCGGATCTCGCGCCGCCGCTAGGCCATAGCTTCTGGCCATCGCCTGGAAGTATTGGCAGTTTGCATTTGCACGATGATCTGCCTTCGTCAACAACGTCTATGGGCTCTCTAAACTCCGGGTCGCCCAGCACTGTCCAAAGCACGACACCTACTTTGACGCCGGCTCAGATGTTCCACAAGCTACCGTCAAGTAATCCGCCGTCTAATCGCGCGAGTTATGATAGCGAACAGCACGGAATCACACTGGTGTCGAAACCCAGCCCGGAAGCAAACCATAACCACGGAAGCCAGACCAGCAGCCTTACCAGTAGCATCAGCACGACAAGTTTATCGAGCCAAAGTAGGGCGAAACTCAGTGGCCAGCAGCGTATTTCCAAGCGGCCGTCGAAAACCGCGCTCAAGTCGCGTAAATCGATAGTCAATTTGAACAAATCAGCGCTGCCACTGTCGCCCTCGGCCTCAATCAACTCTTTGTCCCTTCATGCTCGGCCTTTACCGCGCTCTGCGGCCCAAGAAGCTGCCCAGGGCGCGACCCAGAGCTCTCTGCTCGCACAGAGGCAAAGTTCTTCGCAGACTGCACCAACGGTACAACACAAAGTCTCACAGTTCCAGGCAATTGCTCCAAGCCAGCGGCCCTCGCGGCCTACACGCCTGCCGCAGCAATCTTCAGCAAATGCTGCGAATGCTGCTCATTTGCACCAGCAACAGTTGCAGCAGCAGTCGCAGCGGCAGCACATGAGGCAGCTAGCTGAGGGCCACAAGATGCAGAACGCGGCTGCGGCGACAGCCTTGTACGGCGACGACTCGCCCAATCGGTCGCGGGAATCGAACGATTCGCCTTCTGGATCGCATCATTCGCATTCGAACTCAAACTCGAGCATGAATCTTCGCCAGGCCTCGCCGGCGGCTTTCCGAATGAGACAGCAATCGGTCTCGCACCAGCAACACCCACAACAACACCCACACCCACAACAACAGCACATGCAAAGCCAACATATGCAAGCATCACAAACTCCACCGAGAATAGCACCGAATCCAAATGCGAATACGCGGATGGGCCCGCCTAAGAGCATGGCAGCCGCCGCCGCCGCCGCCGCCGCAATTTCCAGCAACCAAACACTCTCGCGTTCGAATTCAAGCTCCGGAAATGTTTCGGCCGACACAACGATAGTTCAGGCCACGCCGCAGCGCGGAAGCTCGACAGTGTCTCCGTCAACGATCGCACAGCACTCGGGCTCCGTGCAGCGCCAGATACTGCCGCGCGACTTAGTGGCACCATCTCCGACACCGGCCGCTCGAATGCACTCGTCATCGAAACTTGTGTCGGTTGCGAGTGAGTTTTCGCCCGCCCGGGGTGTGTTTTCACAGGAGAAACGGGCCACGCCGCGCAAGAAGCCGAGCAAGACCGTGCTGGATATGTCCTCGGCGATGTCTCAGTTCCAAGTCGAGTTCAATCTGCCGAAACCGAAGCCGAAACTCAACCCGAAGAAGGATGTTCAGGCTCTGGCGGTGCCGGCAGCCCAGGCAGCAGCTGCCCCGGTCAACATGCAGCCATACTACTTGCGGTTTCCCCAGTACCATGCTGATCAGCAGAATGTACCCCAGCATCCTCAACACCAGCAGAACGCGCAGCAGCAGTTGTACATGAAGAATCTCCGGCACACGCAGTCAATGCAGCACATGCCTGGCAGCCAGTTCCGGCCAGAGATGCAACCACAGCTCAATAGAGCACGGAGCAATGCTTCTCTGTCTCCCCAGCGCCAGCCGCAGCCGCATCAGCCGCCGCACCTTCAACAACATGCTGATGTAAATCAAAGACAGCGATGGGACCCGCAATGGACAAACGAATTAATTAACTACGTGCCGGCTCCCAACGGACCTACTGCCCCTCGGGCTCAGTCTCAAATGCAACCTCATTCTCAAGCGCAGCAGCAGTCTCAAGCACAGCCGCAGCAGCACTACATGGCGCAACGACAGCTCCACGGCCAGCAGATGCCACAGGATGCCAAATTGATGCCGCAAAATGCTGCTGCCGCTGCCGCTGCCGCTGAGCGTTCTTCATCCTACAACCGTTCTATCCAGCAGCGGGCGAGCGTTTTGGAGGCGTCGCCATCTGCTCCTTTGGCCGGCGGCAAGCCTAATTGGATGGTCATGGATGCGTCGCACTTCGAAAGCGATCGAAGAGGCCATCGTAACTCTGAGAACAATCTTTTGCAACAGCAACAGCAGCAGCAACAGCAAGTGCAGGCACAGGCACAGCATCAAACGCAACAAGCGCAGAGATCGCATTCGAACATGTCTGAACCGCACAAAATGGCCGAGAACTCGCCAGACTTCAACGTGACGCCGCCTACCTCCGCCGTGACGCTTTCGGAAACGCCAGTAACTGTAGGTGCGCCTATGGGGCTCGAGGAGTTCTCGATGGATTGGGACTCGAATTGGGCGAAAGACGACTGGGTTGCTGAGGACAAGCAGTGGGAGAACTTCTTATTTGATGGACCCGATAATTTATACTAGTTGAATGCCGCAAACACTTGGAGCGGACATTCGACAGCAGCTAGAGTACATTCACTGCCGTAATTTATATAACAACACTTTTTGATCTGATAACAACGTGGAATTAAGTGGGAGATCAGAACGAAGCGGTTGACCGGGCAGGTCTCAAAAGCGAGAGCCACAGATGATCACTATTTGAGACCAGACTCATCAGAAACGAAGCATTTGACATCGCAGGCCTTAAAAGCGAGAGCCACATTTAGTCGCTATTAGAGGACTTATAGATTATCCACTTGAGCTAGCACTGGCACCTGTCACTTCACAATTGTGATGCTCTTCCATCAAGCTAGAATGCCGGTTTCCTGCCTTTCTTTATCGCAATCACTCAGAAAATTCACCATATGGAAGATCTCAGGCCAAATATGATTGATAAACTATAACCAGCTCATTCGAATGAAGCTCTTCGGTTGGGCGCTTGCCTGCTGCAGATGCAAGCCTATTAAAACAGCAATTCACAGACTTTCAAGACGGACTAAGGGCATGGAGCTGATCAATTTCAGTGTGAGGCTAACTCAAATAGACTGACTGAAACTGATATTGACCCACATAACGAAAAGACACCGCGTAGATCGAGCTTGGACTGCGGGCCGTCATGGCATGATTTACTTGCAACATTACGCTATTACAACAAAGCTGTTCAACACTGACAATGCAGTTGGAAAATCCCAATCTGTAGCGTGACTGAGTAGTTGTTTAACTGAATATTTGTGTAACTGCATAGATCGAAAGGAGATTGAAGCGTCTCCTCGACTTTCAGCATTATTATGGACTATACCCATTGCCTTGACTATACGAATTCTACGACTCAAAACACCTGCATCAGATGTGACGAAACAGACCGATTCCAGCCAAGACACCTTATAGTTATTGAAACGGATAATAATTTATCCATCTAATCTTTAACTGAAAGTAAAGTCCATCTTAGGAAAGCTCACCGATCTCCCAATCCTCCCTCGCTGAGCCCTAACCGCCCAACCCTCATAATTCTTTCGCGGGTTATCCAATCACAACCATCCCAATGTACAGGACGATGAATCGGATGGCTCTGCGTCCGGCGGTTTCGCGCCCTTTGCTGGCAAACCTGCGTCTCGCCAGCTCGTCGCTGCAGACCAGACCGCCCATGCCCACAGACATGCCGCTGCCGAGCCAGCAGAAGCCCAGCAATGCTGTCGATTACGCCCTGACCGGCCTCGATGCCATTGCTGCCTGGGCCCGTCAGGGCTCGTTCTGGCCCGTCACTTTCGGTTTGGCTTGCTGTGCCGTCGAAATGATGCACGTGTCTGCGCCCCGCTACGACCAGGATCGTCTGGGTATCATTTTTCGCGCGTCCCCGCGCCAGTCCGATATTATGATTGTCGCTGGAACCCTGACCAACAAAATGGCCCCGGCGCTTCGCCAGGTGTACGATCAGATGCCCGAGCCGCGCTGGGTGATTTCGATGGGCTCGTGTGCTAACGGCGGTGGCTACTACCACTACTCTTATTCGGTCGTGCGTGGCTGCGACCGAGTGGTTCCTGTGGACGTATACGTGCCTGGCTGCCCTCCTACTGCTGAGGCTCTGATGTATGGCGTGTTCCAGTTGCAAAAGAAGATGCGCAACCAGAAGCTGACGCGTCTATGGTACCGCACCTAATTTTAAGAACGAAGTTCATTATATATTTAGACAAGTTGTCAATAAAAACATTTGATCAGACCGAGGCCTGCCAGGCACCCAGCTCGATTGTCAGGTCAGCATGGCGTGAAACTCAAGTGGGTGGGACAGGCGTGTATCGTCTAGCGAGCAGTCACATCGAATTTAGCTCTGCTGCTCAGGCTGCTCAGACTCCTGAGGGAACTCGCGACGCATTGATTGGCCACGGCGGACTCCAGCCAGCTGGATCTGGCCATGGGTGGAGTACGAAAGGTAGCCGAACGCGAGCGGAAGGACACCCAGCACAGCAAAAATAAACACGCCGGCCTTGCGGTTCATGCGGAAGTGTTCTTGGGTGTTGGCCCGCATGTGGGCGAACTGCTCGATGGCAGAATCTTTGCGAAGAGCTCCAGCCATTTTGTGAGTAGAGTTAGCAAAAGGCGGACGGGTTCTGACTGGCTGACAAAACCAGACTGGTGATTGGCTTAGTCAGGACACCGGGAGCCAGCGCGGATGGTGCTGATGACCTAAGGTTTTTGGAAAAACCAGTCATGCCGATAATTGTAGATTGGGCTGGCTCCTCCTTAAGGGAACAAGACCACAATCTTCGCATCAATAATTAATACCCATTTCCAGGAACTAATGTAAAAACTTCGAAGAGATAAAATTAATTCAGATTTCTCGCCAGACGTATCACTCTTTCGCTCATTTGAGACGAGTGAATTTGGGTCCTTGCACGCACAACTATGCAGTCAAGGCCATCAATGAAGAGTAGTCAATACAGTTTTATTTCGGTTTAGTATACTTTTTCAAGGCTACATGGTGCGTGTGTGGTTTTTAAATAACACCTTGTGGGGTGTGCCTCGGGGTCGAGCAGGAGAAAAGATAATGGCCTTTGGCAAGCGTTTCAACGAAGCGCGCAGTTTGGCCGATACGCAACATTTTCCTCGTTCCGCGATTAGACTTGCAGCCGTCCGGAAGTCGTTCCAGAAACTTACTCGTCCTTGAACAGCTCCTCGTGAAGAGTGATACCCAGCTCCTCTCTCAAATCCTTGAGCTCGGCAAGGTAAGCCTCGTACTGTTGCTTGGACTCAACCTTGTAGCGAAGAGCCTCGAAAACACGGCTCGCGGTGGGGTAGTCGTTGACGCGGCGAGCAGCCTTGAGAGCACGCTCAATGACGGTGGGGGCGGGGACCAAGTCGTAAGAAAAGGCGTTGTTCAGAACACGCTGGACCTCGTACAGGTCGTAGGCGTCGTCGAACTCCTTCTCGAACTTCTTGGTGAACTCGTCGTAGGTGATGTCCTGCTGATGGCCCGAGTAGAAGCGAAGACCGGCCCGGGGGACCATTGCCCGAAGCGTAGGGCGTGCTAGACGCAAAGAGAGAGACATGGTGATATGAAGAGAAATCGATGTCAGTGATTGGGCGGGCAAATAGGGCAAGGATTATGTCATCGACCGCCGGGCCTGTGGGGAGCCTACTTCGAAGTAGCCAAAGGGGTTGGGAGGAACCACAACGGTGAATGTCAAGCGACCTAAGGGTGTGAGTTGGGGAGATAGAAAGCATCTTACACATTAGAAAAGGTTTGAGAATGCGAGTTCGGAATAGGGATTGATGGGAGGGATCAGGGGAAAATGGGACTAGAGGGAGAAGCAAGGATGCGGTATAAGGCGATAAGACATATGAGGATGCTGGCCTACTCGAATACACACTTGTAGTAGTTAGATGGGATGTGGAATAGGTCTCTTGGACCAAGCAGGAGTCGCCCACGCAGCCATATATGCAGCTATCACCCCATACTCTAATGACTGAATCACACTAGAAAATTTACGCCTTCAGGCACCATATAAGTCATTCACCTAAATATCTAGAGCGAAGCACGGCCAATGCCAGCAATGCGGACAGCCTTGGTCTCGGTGTAAGCTTCCAGGGCCTCTGCACCGAGCTCACGACCAATACCAGATTCCTTGTAGCCACCGAAAGGTACCGAGGGGTGGATGTCGTTGTAAGTGTTGACCCAAACGGAGCCAGCCTTCAGATTGTTGGCAACGTAGATGGCGCGGTTCAAGTTCTCTGTCTGGACACCGGCAGCCAGACCGTAAGAGGAATCGTTGGCAAGCTTGATACCGTCATCGACCGTCTTGAACTTCTGGACGACAACAACCGGGCCGAAAATTTCCTCCTTGTAAATAGTGTGGCTGGGCTCAACATCGGTGAAGATGGTGGGCTCGATGAAGAAACCAACATCACCAAAACGCTTGCCGCCAGTCGCGAGCTTGGCGCCCTCGCTCTTGCCCTTCTCGATGTAGCTGAGGACCTTGTCAAACTGCAGCTTGTTGGTCTGAGCACCGTAGAACACACCCTTATCGTAGGGAGAGCCGACCTTGAGACCCTTGACTTTCTGAACCAAGGTGTCAAGGAACTTGTCGTAGATGCCCTCTTGAACAAGGAGACGCGAGCCAGCGCAGCACACCTCGCCCTGGTTGAAGAAAATACCGGCAAGCGCGTTATTGGTGGAGCGGTCGAGGTCTGCATCGTCGAAAACAAGGTTTGCCGACTTGCCGCCCAGCTCCAGAGTAACGTTCTTCAGGTTGGACTTGTGCACGTTCTCCAAAATCTTGCGGCCAGTGGCAGTGGAGCCGGTGAATGCAACCTTCTGAATGCGCGGATGGGCCGAAATGGCGGCACCGGGCGCACCGTGGCCAGAAATAATGTTGATAACACCGGGAGGGAAGCCAACCTCGTGCGCAACCTTGGCAAACAGCAAGGCAGTGAGAGGAGTGGATTCGGCAGCCTTCAGAATCGTGACGTTGCCGCAAGCCAGGGCAGGGCCGAGCTTCCACGAAAGCATCAGCAGAGGGAAGTTCCAAGGAATCACACTGCCACAGATACCAATGGGCTCGCGACGGGTGTAAGTGAAGTGGTCCTTATCAGTCTCGATCACACGGCCATCGATCTTATTAGCCCAACCAGCGTAATTGCGGAACACGGCCACAACAGCCGCAACATCGACGGCAGCAGAGCTCACGGGTTTGCCATTGTCCCAAGTCTCGACAGCGGCAAACACATCTTTCTGAGCCTCGATGGCATCAGCAAGTTTGTACAGGTACTGGCCACGAGCAGAGGTGTCAAGCTCGCCCCATTCCTTCTCCGCAGCAGCAGCCGCATCAACAGCCGCATCAACATCGGCTTCGTTGGCGTCTTGGATGTCTGCGATGGACTTCTCGTCGATGGGCGAGATCAAATCGTACGTCTTGCCTGATTTGGAGGCGACGAACTGGCCGTTGATGTAGAGACCGACGGGCTGGTCGTACTTGATGCCGTTAGGCGTAGTCAATTGCTTGATAAATTCGGAGTTGAGGGACTGGGTCATCTTCAGATCGGTTCGAAATTTGGTAAAAGATCTCAGATACAGAAACGAAGAATTGGGTGCAGCTGGCGTTAGTACATATATCTACTCTCGTCGAGGGCAAGGGCAAGGGCCGCGTTTCCGAGTGCCCCGCATGAGAAAGGCGGTTTTCCATTGACAAACCCATCTGCGCTAGATATTACGCCAGACCTGCTGATCGTGCATGATCGGCTTTCGAAGTAGGTTTCTGGCGGAAAATCACCAGCCGCACGCCACGAGACCTCTAAACTCTGGCCACGAGACCTTCAGCATACATTCTAAGCTCAATATCGGCATCTATCTCACGATCCCGCCCAGTTCACATTCGTCTTTGGCACGGCTGATCACTAGTAACCAGCAACCCAACGTAGATCGAGGGGGGCATTACGTAGATTGCTGTCTGCGCACCATCTAAAATAATTCTTAATAATTGAGCTTTAATCTATCTATTGTTGCCAAATCTTGCATATCTCCTGGGGCATTATGCTTATCTCAGGGACGCCTGGCCCATGACTCCCCCGAGTATAGCACGTGGACTCAATTCGAACGTTGAACCCCACTTCTGAGCGTAAGGTTGTTATCTGATATATTGTGAGTGTCATTCAAAAATTAGTGCAAGCAATTTTATAAGTGAAATTTCTAATCTCTCTACACTAGACTTTTACACAGCCTTAATTTTGGTTTTGCTCGGGGAACCTCCTCAAACGCTCAACTGCAGGCCCAACGCGCGGGCGGCCTTCGAACCCCGGACCTCGTACTGGTTGTTGGGCATGAGTTAATCATGAACTGACCCACAAACTTGTCACGGTAGAGGACTTTGGGGTTAGTATCGTGTAGTGGGGCTTCAAGGTGCAATTGAGGGGTTAGTCGGCTTTGGGCCGTGGAGGTGGAGAAACCCCATAAAGTCTGGTCAAGCCAAAGCCTACAAATAAGATCTGAATCCACCAAGAACCCTCGAGCTTAATTTAATCTCAGAGATAAGGCTGCATTGGGACCGGTGTGAAAAATTTAAGAAAGCTTTGTAGCACCCAAAAAGTAAAGTCAGCGGTCTAGCTCAAGCCTGCAAAAAAACCAAAACACAAGAGATTCCACCGATAGGGCTCGGAAAGTTTGCAGCCACGACCGCCAGACGTCCAAACACTCACTAGATGTCTGTTTGAACTGCATACTTGATACTGATGCTCGGCCGCAGATGCCATGATGCATCTCTGAGTTCTCGCCGAGTCAATCAGGCAAGTCAAAGCTCCAAAGCAGAAGACCGCTTTTCACATTTTCTCCCAATAATACGCGCATACAACTTGACAGTGGCATGATACAAAACCCCTGACCGGACCTGCTCTATTCTATCCTAATACGGACCCGTGCATGCGGTCGCTACCCAGCCCTATGAGCTCATGCCAGAGTTCTGAAGACGACGACTGCTTTGAAAACCTTGAACGGATAGTACAACAGGTTTCTATCTACTTGACGACTACTTGGCCTGGAATTTGTGCAGATGCAGAGCCAGGAAGCCTGCCGTAGTCCCTGCGATACAGCACCACAGCGAAAGTCATAAATAGCGCCATCTGGTCTCAGAATATCATCAGCTTTTTCGTCTCTCAGCTCTTCTCATCCTATGCAGTACTCTACTTTCACTATTGCCCACGTTCTTGTGGCCTCGGTCATGGCTCTGCCTCTCGCCATCGCTCCTTTCAGCCTCGCTGCTCTGTCCAACGAGAACCTGGGCGACAAGGTCCTGATCTCCAAGGAGGATGGCTCACTGTGGCTCTCGGATGCTGCTACTCAGCAGGAGAAGCAGATTCTCGGCAACACCGACCTGAGCAACCTTGCTGTTCTCGCCAATGATAACGGCCAGACTCTTAAGGTCGCAGAGGACGGCAGCCTTCGTCTCGACAACAGTCAGAACAACGGTGAAAACAACAATGCCTTCACTCTGACCGAGCAGTCTTTGATTGCCAAAGATGGCAGCGTTCTTGCTGCCGCTTGCCCCAACACTGATGGTGACTTCCAGGTGTTCTTTGGCGAGGACATCAAGTGCGAGAACAAGGTTGACCTGAACCTTGTTGCGCTCGATGCCCAGGGCCAGGCCCCCATCGTCACTGACGAGACCGCTGACTTCGCTGTGTCTGAGGCCGGTATTGCCTCTGAGGATCTCAAGGAGAACTTCTGCTGCATCAAGGGTCTCCTTGACTGCCTCCCGTGCCCCACCCATGGCTGCTGCTCGACCCACAAGTGCGGTTGCGAGAAGAAGCAGCCCTGCGAGAAGCCCAAGCCTGCTCCTATTCCTTGCGAAGAGCACAAGCCCACCCCGGTTGTTGTCAAGCCCCGTCCCACTGTGATTGTGCCTGCTGCCACCGAGACTGTCTACGTCGCTGCTGAGCCGGTCGCCCCCGCTCATCATGCTCACTGCACTGAGGAGAAGCACGGCTCGTCTTGTATGTGCCCCAAGAAATGGTGCAGCGCCTGCGACTGTGACATTGCCTCTTGTCTTTGCCCCAAGAAGATCCTCTGCCCCTGCGGCAAGCCTTCGTGCGGCGGCGAGTGCGAGCCCTCGTGCCCTGAGTGCGGTCTGAAGTCCAAGCAGTGCTTCTGCCCCAAGAAGATTCTTTGCGGCGGCTGCTCCAGCGAGCCTTGCTGCTGCGACAAGCCCGAGCCTCCGTGTGAGCCCAAGCCCGAGCCTCCGTGTGAGCCCAAGCCCGAGCCTCCGTGCGAGCCCAAGCCCGAGCCCCCGTGCGAGCCCAAGCCCTGCGATATCAAGCCCTGCGACTTCATCCCGAAGCCTTGCGATCTGCCCAAGCCCTGCGACCTTTGCGCCTGCAACCCTTGCCAGTGCTAAGCGCGACGCCAATGCCTGATACTTTCAGTTCGCGGCCCATAATCAGTACTTAGTATTCGTAATTAACTGATTATTTCAAATTTTTGAGCGAGGTTTGTGAGAGCTAAAAAGCTGGTCTGCAAAAAATGCGCCGAAGGATCTGTGTCTCCAGGATCCGGCTGCGTAAAACAGCTCTGAAAGCCTGTATTCTGCGGCGAAGGCGCTGATGGACTTTTCTCGGACTCGTGAGACCTTCTATAATATTAAGTGCTAATAAGGGTCAGATTCGAGTTGAACTCGCCAGGTTACCTGAGAACGTGTATTCTGTTTTGATGTTTTCGTGGGCGATCATAGGCCAGCTACTAACCACTTTCTTGCGCCTCAGTATGTTAGGCAAATCATGCCGTCATGAACCCTGACATTTTTTCGTTTTTCCGCCTTCATACACCGTCTGCTAATTTGCCTCAAGTTACCGCCTTCGAGCTTTTACCCATGGATTTGGGCGAATAATGCTCTAGGCCACGGTCCAGTTTCTACTTTTGGCAAGCATATCCCCCGAGCCGGCTGAATACGCCAGATCGCCCCAATTATCGTTTCTGGAAAGTACCTCCCCTGTTCAGAGTAATACAGTCCGAAATAGGTCATTTTGGTAATTTTCTAGGTCTGTGTGAATAATTGAGTCTCCTTCGCATTGACCTAGAAGTGAACATCAACTGAACTCAGACTATAGCCTCGCAAAGCTATCGCGCTAAACTCATTCGTGAACTTGTGTTTGCCCGTAAGAGGTAATTTCTGAACCCCAAACATTGAGGTTAGCTCATGATCTCGCGTCGGAATTACTATGGTCTCAAGGTTCACCCCGAAAAGGCACGCCAAACATGTTACCCAAACGGGAAAGAGCTCTTTCGCGTAACTGGAGAGAAGCCCACTGCCTCGAGGCTCAAGTATATAATTAAGGCTCAAGGACCTAGCTAGATATCCACACTCTGAAGCCTCTCTCTTCAAGCCTTTCTTTCTTTTAGCAATGCAGTTCAACGCCGTTTTCATTTCGCTTCTCTCTCTGGCCCTGGCTTTCCCCGATGAGACTGCCAGCAACATCAACTCTGATAACGCTGAGCTTCAGACCGTTGATGAGTCGCAGCTTGATCTTTCGAACTCCAAGCTTGAGCTGACGGAGAACTTCTTCTGCGGTGGCGGCGAGGGCAAACCCTGCCTCCAGATGCCCTGCATCTGCCCGTTCGGCGGAAAGAAGGGCGGCAAAAAGCAGCCATGCACTGAGGGCGAGGTCGTCGTGATCTCCGAGGGAATTCACACCATCACCAAGACTCTTGCTGCCCAGCCCCACCACCCCACTGCTGCTGGCCCCGGCCGTGGCCCCGAGCCGGTCGCTCACTACTCGACCCTTGTTTTCCAGCCCGAGCCTCTGGTTAAGACCGAATGGCACCAGGAGACTCACGTGGTCCCCGCCGCCACTCGAGTTGTCACTTCGCCTGAGGTTCGCACGGCCGAGCACATCTCTACCCATGTCTCAACCTCGACTTTCACGGAGTACCCCGTCTTCACCTCTGCCGAGACGACCACTGAGACCAAGACCATCACTCTGACCCACCAGCACCTGTCGACCTCGACTAAGGTTCATGACGATGTCAAGACTCATGTGATCACACACTACGAGCCCCACACCGTCACCGTTACCCACGAGGTCGTTGACCCGGTCAAGACTGAGTTCGCCCAGGTGCCGAGCACCGTCACCATTTTCGGCGAGCCTGTCACGGTTGTGCACACCGAGTGGCTCACTCCTACTTGGATCCCTGAGCAGCCTGTTGGCCCTGCTGGTCCCATCGATCCTGGCCATGTTGTCCCCGCTCCTTGCGCTGAGAAGCCCGAGAAGAAGCACGGTCTTGGCTGCCTCTGCGGCCACTGCTAGATTGCGTCCAGCAGCGACTTTAATGTGCTCCCTTCTGGGGCCGCCAGTATTTGTAGTTGCCTCAGTAGGTAGCAGCAACATTTAGTTAGTAATTTTGATGATCTTAATTTGAAGCTCAAAGGACTGGAGCCAGCTAGGCTACCCAAGTGCCTTCTCAGTCTTGAGAAATCGCGGCCAATTTTGGAGCAACAGTTTTTGCGCAACAGTTTTGTTTACACCCAGTGCTAACTTTACAAACCCTTCTATGTTCTTACGCCGTCTCCATGTACCGCTTGACCTCCCACTCAGTGATTGCCTTGTTCCACAACGAAAGCTCGTGCTGACGAGTGCCCAGATAGTGGTCGACAAACTCGTTACCAAACAGCTCACGGGCCAAACTATTCTCGGCACCGAAGGCAGCAATAGCCTGCTCGAACGTGTGTGGCAGGAGGGGACTGGCATGAATATCTTCCTTGGAACGAACAGGAGCAGTCTTCAGTACCATTTTCTTTTGAATGCCACGGTGGCCTAGTGCGAAAATTGCCGACAAAGCCAAGTGAGGCACGACATCGGCGCCGGGAATGCGAACCTCTAGCCGGCAAGACTTCGAGCCTTCCTTCGCGTCTATCAGTCTAATGGAGGCTAGACGATGGTCGCTACCCCAGGACACCGTGACAGGGGCCCAGAAGTCGGGGTCCAAACGTTTGTAGGAATTAACATTGGGCGCAAACAGAATCATAATGTCTCTCAGGCCTTCGAGCAAGCCGGCAAGAAACGACTGGCCGAGCTCGCTTAGACACTCAACCTCAGGGAAAGGAGCATCTTTGTTGGGCGCTGATGCGAATAAATTGGCACCACTCTCTTTGTCGGTCAAAGAAACGTGCAAATGGCCCGAATTGCCGGGCATTCCATTCTGGGGTTTGGCCATAAAGCATGGCAGCACGTTGAGCTCAGATCCGGCCTTGCGGCATGCGTACTTGAATAAAGTTGCTCTATCAGCCAAAACAGCAGCATCAGTATACTCCAGTGCGGCCTCATACACGCCAGGACCAGTCTCGGAGTGGAAACACTCGAGAGGAATGTTTAACTCCTCGCACACGTCTCTGATGGCCTGCCAGTAGTCTGCACGCAATTGAGGACGCAAAACTGAGTAGCCATGCATGCCGATTGTGAGAGGAGTCAGACCACGTCCTCCTTTCTCCTCAAATTTCTGCCTGCTCTCGTTATAATTGAAAAACTCCAGCTCAATGCCAGCCAAGGGACGCATGCCTTCACCTTCGTATTTGGCCATGATACTGCGGATCAGTGATCGCGGGCATTGAGGCAACGCATGTTTAGAGACCTCGTCGTGAAAGTAGACAAGAGCAAGGCTGGCAATTTCATTGTGGCCGAAGCGGAACATGCGAATACTTTCGGGATCGAAAATAGCAAGCAGGTCTTTGTAGCCATTATCGGCATTCGACACCGAAAGTTCACGAATGTACTTGTCGTCATTGAGGTCCCAGCCAAAAATAACGGAACAGAACCCAATTTGACCTTTCGACGAAACAAGTTTCTTATAATCGAGGAACTTTCCTCGCAGCTGGCCGTCTAGATCAATGCCAGCCAGCATCACTGTTTTGTTCAACACATTGTAATTGTACTCTTCGGCAGCCTTCAGGGGTGACTCCATTATTTTAGTATGTGCTCGCGATCTCTGTTCGTTGTCTAGGTCGTGACAAAAAGTTAAGTTCGGGGAACGCTGATTGATATCCAGTCGTTGTGGTGACACCTATATCGTTGCCCTGGCCCCACATAAACTACATCCAATTTCAGGGAACGGGGAGGGGGGGCGCTGGAGCAACACGCCCTTACCCTGTCAAAATTCCGCTTTAAGTTACCACAGCCGAGCTCAGGGCCACGAGAGCGCTTGGCAGCTGGGCCCAGCCCGTGAAGTTGATAAAGAATACTGCATGTTAATCAGAGAGAAAAAGTGCATGAAATTGTCAAACGCTAGACAAATAAAGGCAGGAAACTTACACGCGCTTCTGAGCAGTCTCGGCAGCCGCCGCTTGTGCCTTATCAGTGGCTTATCTGACAATGGCGGCCTGGATTTTGGGCGCTGTTTCAGGGTTCGAAGCTTAAATGCCGCATTTATTCCTTAATCTGATTTACTCGGTCCACTTGAGGCGTCACAATCTCATACTTAGAACCTAATCGAAAGTGCCTCAACCTCGAAACCAAACCACAACGCGTGGAGTGCATGTGGGATACGGGCAGCGTATAAAAACCCACGCCAGCAGCATGACTACTCTTCACTTGCGCACGAGTCGAAGCGATAAACAGCGCCCAATCCTCAGAACAAACCAAACATGACTGGACGTCTTGCAAACAAGAACGCAATTATCACCGGTGCCGCGGGCGGCATTGGACTCGAGACCACCATTCAGTTCCTGAAAGAGGGAGCCAACGTGGTGATGTCTGATGTGAACGATGAAGCGCTCACCAAGGCCGAAAACAAAGTCCGCGAGGTTGTTGGCGAGTTCTCCTCCAAACTCGAAGTGAAAGTGGCGGATGTTTCTAATGAGGAAGACGTCATGGCCCTGGTGGAGGTCTGTGAGCCGTGGGGCGGCGTTGACATTATGTTCAACAATGCGGGCATCATGCACCCTCAGGATGACGGAATTCTGAACACTGAGGAAAGAATCTGGGATTTAACTCAAAATATTAACGTCAAAGGTGTTGTCTATGGCTGCCGTGCCGCGATCAAGTCCATGCTTGATCACAACAAGCCCGGCTCTATCATCAACACCGGCTCCTTCGTTGGTTTGATGGGTGCTGCCACCCCGCAGATCGCATACACAGCCTCCAAGGGCGCTGTTCTTGCGATTTCGCGTGAATTGGCTATGTGCTACGCCCAGAAAAATATTCGTGTCAATGCGCTCTGTCCTGGCCCGCTGAACACGCCTCTTCTCCAGGCATTTTTGAGCGATGATGAGAAACGCCAGCGCCGCACTGTGCACCTTCCCATGGGCCGTTTTGGCGAGGCCATTGAGCAAGCTAAGGCGGCTGTTTTTCTGGCGTCGGACGACTCCTCGTACGTCACTGGCCAGGACTTCCTGGTTGATGGCGGCTTGAGCAGAGCCTATGTTACTGATCAGACTGGTGCTGCCAATGCTCCCAAGAACCTTGCTTTTGGTCTTTAGTATGGATTCGAACTTTGAATAGTAATTTCTTTTTTTTTAGCTTCTATAGTATGGATCTCCATTCGAATACGTGGGAGAGTTTAAGTAAAGTGCTACGCTTAGAAGGCACTTCATTTCTACTGACGTATGGGCTTGGTAGCCCCTACAGCGTCTTGTGGTATTTGTGTAGACATTTACTTTTGCTTGCACTTTTGCTTTTACTTTCGCCTGTACACCCTACCATCGCATTGAAACCAGTTTTATCGATGATTCGAAGTCACAGATCGGAAAAGGTAGGAAACTTGTTCGAGCTGCATAAGACATGTACAGTCTGAGACGTGCAATTGCGGGAGATACTTATGTTTCGAATTGTGGAGCCTGTGTTCACGAGAAACGTTCACATGAAAACTACTCTCAACGAATCACCCCAAATCAAAACCTGTCCACATATTCATCGCAACCATCAGGCATTGCCCCACGCCCCATCTCCCGCAGCCTCGCCGATTAGCCCAGCTTGTAGATTACACATTTAGGACTACTTACTAGGTACTGTCAGACTCCTACTCAGAGGGGGGTGCATAAGTAGATCGCTGCACCTAATCGGAGTTTGACTTTGGAAACTGTCGCACATTAATTCAACGATCCAGAACAAACGCTTTCTCTTTGTAAACTCAAAAAATGATCACACGTATTCTTACGTAGTAGCGCCACCGAGAAGATGCAGCTCGTTGGGCGCGATATAGCACGGCCAACGTTACTATCGAGCTGCAGCCCGACGACCTTGCATCCAAATTCATAGTGCAGAATGGAGCGGTTTATTTTGAAGACTATTTCAGTGAGCCAGAGCCTTCGAATAAGTTTAATCAGGGCTGGTAAAGCTAGCAAAGTATTTGAAGTCTGCTGATTCTGGGTGTTTGCAGAAATGATACCCGACACCTCAGTTGCAACGCTAAGATTCGCTGCTTAAACGACAGTTAGCGAGCTTTCAGACGTCGTAGGGAATCGTTGGTAAGCCTGGTGGATGGCTAGGTGATGATTCATAGGGTACGCCATTTAGGAGGCAAGAGCAGGCAAATTGCGCTCATCACTGTGATGCCATGACCATCCACATAAAATGAGTTTTGCATGCTGGGAAAATGTGCCAGAAAGCTTCAATAGCCTGTGATAAATACTTTTAGAAATTTCCAGGCACTGTGCCCTGATGATGGGTCGTAGATGCTAATGTTTGAACCCTGCAGGCCCGTGCTGCGAAGCCCCCTGTAGACGGCCGATGTGACAAAGCATTCAGGGTTTTTTTGGGCGTCATCACTGCAGCGTCGAGTGATCTGTGCTGTTAAACGACCCATCTGATTTTGTCGCGGCAAACGAGTCCTTGGAAGATTCGGCAAGGTATATTTTATCCTGGCCTCTAGCAAGCCTCTATCTTAATTCAACCAAGAAATTGTTTCATTGGGCTTCTACTAGGTTTCCAGAGCACAGACGTACGCAGCAAGTTCCCGCTGTCCCTCAAGCACACCACTCGGCCGTCCGTGTATAAACCTAACAACAGGAACAGCGTCACCAAAAAAAACACCAAAACCACCAGTGGAATTTTGTTAACGGGTTAGGAACATTTCAGCAGAATTAAGCTATTCCTGAAATGCTGCGACGCTCACATTCCTCGGCGCCGTCGTTTGATGTGCACCTGGAAGGAGGCAGCAATATTGTGCTTATTAGAGGCGACGCCGAGTCGGCCCCTTCGGTGCGATTGCGTGGCGAGGTCTCATTCTCCGCAACTGATACTCTAACCCTCAAAAAACTCAAGCTGAGGTTGGTAGGCACGATGAAGATCAAGTGGAACGAGAAGATCGAGGTCCCGAGACTGTCGAATGCTTACCACCCCGTGCGCTACGAGAAAACTATTTTCGACAAAGAGATCACTGATTTCGAGCTGCCCACAAGCTTCACACCGGCGCAAGGAACGCACTCTAATCCCGGATCGAGGGGATCAACGCCCACAAGTTCCATGACGAACCTGGCCAGCTACTTCAAGCACTCTTCTGGCTCGGGCTCTGGCCCGCATTCGTTGCTTAAATCGAGCACGCACAGCAGTTCGACCACAAACCTCAGCTCTCAAGGTCTGTCTCTGCAAGACCCCAAGCTGAGTCGCAGCCAAACTACACAAAACGCGCTCCAGTCTAGCCCGGGAGCCGCGGACTCGTCTCCGGACCAAAGGCACAACTTTTGTCCCCAGAATTCGTTCACAATGAGCGCAGGCTGTCACAAAGTGCCCTTTGAGGTGGTGGTACCCGGAGACATCCACGAATCTATTGAGGGCAACGAAAATGCCCAGATATTCTACCAAATTGTCGCCTCGGCCGAGCGTGGTCGCTTCCAGAGCCATTTGACTGCCCGGAAGCACCTCCGAGTCGTGCGTACGCTCGGCATAGACACATATGATGTGGCACACACTGTTTCCATTGACAACAAGTGGCCCAACAAAGTCGAGTACAAGATTTTTGTGCCGTCGAAGGCGGTTCCGATCGGAGGCCAGATGGACGTCAAGTTTCACCTGGTGCCGCTGCTCAAAGGTCTCAAGCTGGGCAAGATCAAAACACAGATAATAGAAAGCACCAACCTGAACCTGCCGACTTTCCAGTCGCACCAGACCGAGCGCGTAGTCGCCGACCAGGTGTTTGAGCCCAACGGAGCCGACAACAACCTCGACGAGTGGATCTTTTATCGCACCGTCCATGTTCCCAAATCGCTGTCGAAGTGCACGCAAGACTGCACGGTGCAGCCGCTCATCAAATTCTCGCACAAGCTGCGTGTTTGCATCGGTTTGAGGAACGCAGACGGCCACACCTCCGAGCTCCGAGCCTCGTTGCCCGTGCATCTGTTCATCAGTCCGCGCGTCCAGGTGTCGTCTTTGAACGCATCGCGAAGCGCGAACCACAGCCGCCGCAGCTCTGTTAACGAATTAGAGGCTATCGGCGATGATGGCGAAGAAGAGGACCTCTTTAGCGACAGAACCAACCCAGCGCTGGACGAGGCCGCCGCGCCTCCGCACTACTCGGACCACGTTTACGACCAAGTCTGGTCAGACGTGCCCACTCCGGCCATGTCACCATCGCCTCCTGGCACGGGCCCGGGTTCGGGTTCCCAAACGCCGCGAGAGTATTTTAATCCTCAGAGCATGGACGCAGCACAGCAGGCGCTTCTGGCCCAGAATCTCCGAGCCCTACAGCTCAGTCGCGAATCCTCGCCGAGAATTTCGCGGAGAAGCTCGCACAACGCCAACCAGCCATATAGCCAGATTAACCTCAGCGGGCTCGCAACGACTGGGTCCGGCTCCAACTCGGCGCGGCCCGGCTCAGCCCAATCAGGAAGCCCGCCTGTCCGCCCGAACCTGTCCCGAGGCGCGTCTATGGCTGATGTCAATGTTGACCTGCTCAGCCGCGTGCCCAGCTACGAACACGCAGTTCATGACGGCGTCTCGGCTGAGGCTGCCGCGCCCTCTTACGACGCGTAATTATCTGCTACGCCACGATTGTCCACGACTCACCACGACTGCCACGACTAAGAACCGCCACGACTCAAACTTATGCACATAACATATATAATTTTGTAAGCTAGCATATCCCCGAATTTGACTCAGACGTCTGTGCTTGCGCCTGGGGGCTAGTACCACATAATATCATAGGTCCTCAGTCCAGCTCGCATGAAGATTCTCCAGATTCTCAGAAAAGTGTACATCGTGGCCAAAAGCAGAAGCGCGAGAGCACCGGGGATCGAAAACACACTCCTTAAACACGCAAACGTGGTTCGCACGAAGCTTATGATCTCATAGACTTTGCTCAACGAGTGCTCCAGGTTGGCGCTGGCGGCATCCAACTTGTAAACTACGTTCTCCACAGAGGAGTTCAGGATTCCCAAGCTGCGATTCTGAATGCTCAAAATGCTGTCCAACAGGTGATAGGTGCTGTTGATCGTGTCTAGGTACCGGGCCTGCTCTGACGCTAGCTGAACTGTGCCATCTTCAAGCTTGCTTATTGCCGCAAGCGAGCTGACAAAATGCGATTCTAGTACTTCCAAACTGGTACTCACAAATCCGAATCGAGAATACACATCACCAAACAACGCTGCCAGTGCCTCACTGGAGTCAAAACTCATCTGCAGCGAGTTGTTCAGCTGAATATTCAGACCGTCTACCGAAGACCCTAAAGAGCTAGCTAAGCCCGTAGTGTTTTGGAGATCCAAGTCTACTATAAACTCACCAATATCTTTCAGTTGCTGAGCAATAGCAGTCAAGCTGTCAAACAGACCCACCGACTGATTCTTCGAAGCGTCCTGTACCAAGGCGACTTCTTGTAGCCAACACAGCAGCTCATCGTGCTGGCTTTGCATTTCGGCCAGAGCTGCGGAGTACCCATCCTCATTGCCTTTGAGAATTTCTGTGATGTTTCGCAGGAGCTGGGCCTGCTTGTAGGTTTCAAACTCAGGCCGGTAAGCATTGCAGATTGTCGAGATGTGTCGATAATTTCCACTAAATGTTGTCCACCACTGAGCTCGTTGTTCCAACTCAACGGTACACTGCGAGAGACTTTCTTTATCCAGACAGGCCGATGGATATGTCACTTTAGCAACCTCAAACTCGCATACAGATAGCCGGACGCTAATCCAGGAGCGTTCCTGCAGATCGGGCACTACGCAATTGGGCAAAATGGATTCTAAACAGCTGTGGACACAGTCCGGGTGAGGTACGAGCTCGCCTAATTTTCTGATTACTTCGAGCGACATTCCTAGTGAGTTGGCGTAGCACGGAAATTATTGACGCTTTGGGTGGGCCCGCTCGGTGTTGCCCAGTAGGCCCAGTGGGCCCAGTAGCCCAGTGATCTAGTGAGAGTATTGCAGAGCTACTAGAATTTTATTAGTTTGAAGTCATGTATCTGTGCTCTTCAACAAAATTAATGAGGTTTAATGAGCAGCCCTTTCGAAGATCAGTGAGATAGACAGGGCTAGGGCATACACAGCTCCAGACATTTCAAGTCTTCGAAGGCAACCATAACTTCTTGTTTCACTCTGAACCAAAAGAGAGAGGCACCGGCCCTGCGACAGGTCACCATGTCGCAAATGGGACCGTACCTCGATCTGGTCAAGGAATATCGGAAGGAGGAGAAACGGGCTGCCAAGTCTCGACAAGTTGCTTCACTGAAGGATAATTTAGTGAGGCAGGAAGGCCTAGACGACTTGGATTCGATTGTACTAGAGCCAACCAGCGAAGCAATTGAGCTTTTGAAACACGATACAAGTGATAGCGATGTTTGGGAGGATGTAAATCTAGAAGAAGAAGACGTATCTGATGCAGAAGAGGCGGATCTTGGAGTGGAGCCGGGAGACGTCAACATCACTCTGGGCCCAGCAAATGAGGTTTCTAGGCGGCGGGGCGAGAAATCACCGGTTGTACCCAAGCAATTGAGACTTCAGATACATGTGTTCGCCCTTGTTGGATGGATCATATACGCGCGAAAGCTCAACAATTGGACCAAGAGCTCGCGGCTCGCAGGAACTCTAAAGCACCTGTTGCCTCTTTCGGTGATTCAGGAGCTCTATGCTAGCAAAAAAATGAGTCCGACGCTACGGACTAAGAAATTGTTGGATGGGTTGAGGCATTCTGTTGGTATTTTTCGCAGAAAATTTCATATTGTCGAGGACCCAGAGCAGGGCTGTATAGGGTGGAACGTAGCTGCGGATCCTGCGAGTCTTGATCCCGACGCATTGGGTCAGTCCGTGCTCAAAAAACATTTCGAAGATAAACTTCTCAGTTTGAGAGGCTCGCAAGACGATATGGCGCTGGCATATGTGGCCATGCTTCGATCTCTCGATTTAGAATGTCGACTAGTAGCGTCACTTCAGCCCAGCGATTGGAGCTCTCCTGGCCGGAAAGACATGACAAAAAGAGCGATGGATGACGTATCTATTTTTTGGACTGAGGTATGGGATTCTAACGAGAAGAAGTGGATCTCTGTAGATCCGGTCACGAATTTTGTGGGCTTTGCTACCACTGCCAAGACACCCATGGTCCCTCGAGTCTCCGACACTAGTAACATTCTGCGCTATGCCATGGCTTTCAATGCTGATAACACGGCTAGAGATGTGACCCGTCGGTATGCAGTCCAGTATCTGGCCCGAACACGTAAGAAAAGAATTGAGTACAACGGAGAGCACTTCGATATGCTGTACAACAAGATGATGGCCAAGATAGGGGTGCTGAGCAAAGCTGGTAACATACTACGCCCACGAGATTTGGCGGAGCATAAAGAGTTGTTTCGGAAAATGAGACTGGAAGGCATGCCTACGAGGGTGTCTGATTTCATAGGCCATCCTTTCTATGCCCTGGAACACCAGCTACACAAAAACGAGTACCTTTTCCCTAAAGTTCCTTGCGGCCGACTCGCTCTAGGCAAAAAGTCCAGCAATGTTGTGCCTATCTATTCGCGGGATCAAGTGAAACTGTGTCAGTCCGCGCAATCTTATTATCGTCGAGGCAGGGTTATAAAGCCTGGAGAACAACCTAAGTTGCAGCGTGCGAAAGTTGACAAGTTAACCGGTGAGACAGAACAGGTGGGTCTCTACACTTATGATCAGACCGAACTCTATTGTCCTGAGCCAGTAGATGAAGAAGGAAACATCCCGAGAAAACCCGGCCGAACAATTGACTTGTTTACCAAAACTATGCTGCCAAGCGGCGCAGTTTACATAGACCACTCCGATGCCGAGCAAGCGGCTCTTTTTCTGAGGCTGCCGTATGCAAAGGCCGTAGTTGCGGTCAAATTCAGTCGCAAAGGGGCTGATCCAGTGATTAGAGGTGTGGTAGTGGCCGAAAAATTTGCTGAAGCGATCAGAGCGGTAGCCCATGAGTACAAAGTTAGCCGAGACCGAGCCGAAGCGAAGGCTGAAAAGCATCGGGTACTTGAGCGGTGGCTCAAATTTTTCAAGACGGCAAGAATTTATCTTCGCGTTCAAGGCGAAGTCAATGTCGAGCTTGATTGCGAGTCATCAGAAAATTCCGAAGACGAGTGGTTGCCAGGTTTGAAGAAGCCGAAGACAGAGCAAGATAGTGTTGCTGAGCAGTTGCCCCTGTCGGCGAGTTTGATAGAAGACACAAAATCAAATTCGCGACCAAACACCCAGTCGAGACCCCAAACAAGCACGCGCAAGCTACCAAAGTTGTTTCTGTACGGAATTTCTGGAGACGAACCGCAACCGTACAAATCAAGAGCCACAGAGCAGCTCGCAGAAGCGATCAGAGGGCAAGTTAAAACCCCACAACCGCCACGTAACTCCCACACCATTGACTTGCCTGAACACGAAAATAAATTGGACAATGACGAGCCTCAGAATGAACAGTATTTAAGCGACTTTCCGGAAGTCTATCTGGACAGTGTTTCTGAGTCTGATTTTGACTAGCAAACGAATAAACAATTGTATATACAAAGAAGGTGCGAACAAAAATCTAATAAATTAAAATTGAGCTGTGCCGTGTCAGTGTTTGCGCTGGGCCTTCTTTCTCGCCAGCTCGCGGAGCCTCTGCTCCTCCAGCAGATCTTCTCTTCGTCCTGACACTGAGGATTTGCGTTCTTCGTCAAGGATATCAGCACCTGTGGCCTCCATGTCGTCGGAGTCATCGTCAACGTAAGTATCGCGTGATCGGCGGTTGAACATGTTCCAAATCTCTTCTCTGTAGTTGCCTGGTCTGGCCTGTGCTACCTCCATTTCTTCGTCTTCATCCACAACAAAACCATCCATGTCCGAATCATCTTCGTCAGAGTAAGTGGTTTGCGCTCTTGCCTTAAGTTTGCGAGACAATGCAGCAGAAGGTCGCGCAAGTGGGGCGGGAGTGTGCGGCCCAGATGCAACTTTCTTCTTAGGCGGCGGGGTGGATGAACTGGTTTGCGATCGATCGAGTTGAGGTATTGACCGTTTGTTCGTCATTTGCTGAGTTGAAATAGTCCTCGAGGCTACTTGAGAAGAGCTTCTACGAGCAACTTGGTCTCTTTTTTGTGTTTGGGTTTGAGGCTGATCTGACTTGGTCCGGATTGTCATCTTCAGCTTTTCCCTATCAACGTTAGCAGCATGCTTCATCGCCTCTTTGAAATTGAGTTTCTTGCCCTGTGGGGGAGCTGGTTTTGGAGATAATGCAGTCGAATTGGGCTGTTTTGAGAGAGATTTAAGCGGCGAAGTGGGCGATTTTGAGGCTGGCTTTAGAGACGGATGGGGCAGGGACCGGTTGTGAGTCTGGTTCGAGGGTCTTTGAATTGGCGCTACCGAGCGTGGCGACACTGAAACCTTTTCTGGTACCTGTGTGTTTAATTCAGAGCTTTTATTGTGCGACCTTGGGCTGCTGACTTGTGATTTGAGGCCCGCAACGCCAGGCCGGGACGGAAACGGTTTGGCCCGGTTTGGCGGCAACTGAGGGCTAGCTATCAGACTGGGCTTACTGGAGCCGTCTGACTTCATATCAGAGGAGTCACTGTTTACATTTTTGCCACTAGCCATAGCTAGCATGGCTCGAAAACTCATCGCTGTCAGCGATAAGGCTGGGGTGAGGGGGGGCTTTGTTCAAACAGACGTGTTGATGATTACTCAAGATAAGCTGGATCCTTGGTGGCGTATGCTGACGATGTCCTTGGGAGGGCACAGGAGACCTAACAACTAGTACAGGGTGATCATGGAGCAGTATTTCGAGATAGCAATATTTCGGGGATCCTGTCATGACATTAATAAATATTTTATCAGGCAAGTGGTCTATCGTGTGAATGAGTTACGGCGCTGATGCACGCCTAGCGATCCCACAGCGAAGGAAATGGCTAGATCCAAGCGCTCGGCTTCGAGGAGCGTCACTAACGAGTCCTGGTTGATTGTTTTGTTCATATTCACATCGATGTTCACTTCGACTTTTGGCTGAGTACCGAGCAGGATCTTTAGATGCGCTAGTTTCTCAAGCTGGTTCAGAGTACAATCGATAAACGGCCCGTTGCCCGCATCGTATACCAAGAAAGAAGCGGAAATTGCGCGATGGACCACAGGCTTACCACTCATTTCGAGTGCATCAGCCAGCGACAAATCAAGCTCAGCGGCTTGCTGGACTGGAGGATTAACTAAAACGCTGTTGATAAGGGCTTCGAGCTGGGCGTATCCTCTCAAACTTGACAAGATCTGAGGAATCTGGGACGGGGAAGAAACAGGAATCTGGGTGACACGCACTAAATCGTACGGCAAAAGGTTCGCAACATCCACATCAATTTCATCTGTGGCTATTTTGCGAGAGGAACCGCTATGGTTGTGGCTGTGGCTATATTTACGTTGGAAGCGAGGATGGCGGGGAATTGTCAAAGAACCAGATAGAGTCCGGTTGTTCAACTTTGTATCCATGTTTGGATCGTACTCGGCCTGCAATAAAACAGCCTGGCGCTCGCTCATAAGCACTGGCGGACAGAGTCGCAGTACGAGCTCGGCTCGAATATCGTTGGACTCCGCATCATCTGCGAGTTTGTCATTAGAATTATTTGCCTCAATCCAGTTACCGTTATCAAGCCAATTGTCTTTGTTGACCAGAGCGAACGTGCGTTTATTTCCGGCCCTGACATCCAATAAAGCATGATGAGTCTCGCCGTAATACAACATGCCTGTGCCCAAATGTTTTTTGTTCACTGCAACTTTGCCATATGGCCCGTAAGCGTCGCTACTGCGGCTTGAAAGCTCACCGATGGCCCCTGCCAAACTGTTCAAAGCTCTGAAGCAATCAACATCCTTCGTTGAGTATCGATCGCAGCGGCTCAAAAACTCTAAGGCCTTGGCAAACTCGTTGAGACGCGGGGAGTTCAGGGTACGCAAAAGAAATGCGTCCGGTTCATTTTCGGCAGCAATAAATGAGAATTTACCAGCGGAGTTGCTCCCAGCCAGCGAGACACTCACTTTTGTGACCTGTCGTCGCTGCAGGTGGATGTCTACCACAACAATGGAACCACTTAGAGACAGCAGCGTTTCTCCATTATTGTGGTCCTCAAATGTCTCAAAATGGTTGAGTACGCCTAGCCGTTTAACGTTGGCCTCGCTGAATCTGCCCGGGATTCGCTGCAACTGAGCAGCCACCCTTTCCAGCTCCGCACGATATTCCATTCAGGATCGGCTGGATGTGTAGTGGGTTTCGAAACCTGGAGTTTGTAAGCGGCTGTCTTGGGGTGAAATTCAGAGTAGAGTATAAACCGGTCTATACTGGGCAGAGTCAGAAAAATCTTTAACTTTTTTATAGTTGCAAGCTTTTGTAGAGAGTTCCAAATTGTCTATCCGTGGATCTGGTGCAATGTAGAGCCTTGCTCGAAGCTTCTCGGTGTAATTTAATCAGTTTAAGAATAGGGATAAACCTCTGAGCGGCAATTCGATCAGTCATATACAAAAATAAAAAACAAAATTGTCGAGAAGCGCAAGCTTATGGGTATTGGCTTGTGAAATCACATTATTAGCTCGTTGGGGTTTCGATTCTTGTAGACCCCATTTGGACGCTCTTGTATACGAACAACAGCATCTGTACAGCAGGCACCGCACCAGCAATTGGAGAGTTTTATAAGTCGATAATTCAGCAAGCTCCACTATTTCGAAACATATACAGACCCCGCACTTGTAGGTAACTGCAATCGGAGACTTTAATCACCGTTCTCGCCTCGACTTTGAACCCACTCGGCTGAACCGCTTTGTCTCGGCAACTCTGCTTGATTTGATTCATTGGCAGCCTCATAAGATGCCAACTCACCGTCCTCAAGAATTTCGCGATCGGCCCATTCTTCAACTACGCTCTGGGCCAAAGAGCTCCGCAATTTGGCAGTCGTCGTGATGCAGAAAGCTGCCAGAGTTGGCTCTGGAAATCGTGTGCGAGGCAGCTGTACGTCAGACCGCCTAACGTATCTCTTAGTGATATCTTTGACCCCATAAACGGAAAACCCAACTACATAAGACATCTTTTTGCCCCAACCATCGCTGTATATCAGGGGCTTGTCATAAGCTTCCTCGCAGCTATCGATGTGTATCCATCGCTGTTCATATTCGGAATAGTACTCATTCCAAACATGATCTTCCGCGTTCCAGACATAGCGAACTTCAAGGTCCAAAGCATTCAAGAGCAGAGTCATGACATTGGCCCACTCTCCACACCTACCTGACCGAGTTTCCAGGAGTTTTACGGGGTCATTATATCGTGGAAACCTGGTTTCGATTCGGCATTGGGAGCACCAGAAAATCTCAGCATGGCCAGCACCGTATTTTTGCTCTTCAGGGGTAGCTCTTTGGCCGCCTCTTCCCTGGGTACCGCCTTGACATTTTCGGCAAGGAGCAGAATTAACCCATTGAAACCACTGCTTGAACCATTTGAGAAGACTTCTGACCAAACCGCCCGTGAAGTCATCACCGTATTGCTCGGCTTCGAGATGTATTTGTTCCAAGGGAATAATTTCGAGCGCTCGGTCGATTGCCTCTGGGTCCAGGTACCTGAACGGTAACTTTGCGAGGCTTTCGAGTTCTGACATGTTTATTCGAATAAATTGGATCGATAGATCCCCAGTCTAAGACCCAAACGATAGTAATGGGGCCTTGACTCAATGAATACTCTCAAAGGTTCATACAACTCGCTCGTACTACTTGGATATCGATTCAGCACCACGGGTTAGGGCAAAGTGTCATCACTGCCAGCATTTCAGGGTTCCACCTCGCAGGCTCACAATCGAGATTACTTTCGGGCGCAAGTTTCGACTGAAGTTGCGACTAAAACGCTCGGAAGTATAGTTTTGAGTGGTATTAAAATACCACCATTACCTACATGCCCTCACACGTGCGAAGGCCGTCACATGCTGCGCGATTGAGGCCCTCGACACAGGCCCTAGGCTGGCTGATTTTAGTAGGTACATGGATGTTTGTTGCTTTCTCTCTCTATTTCCTGCTACAACCACTGCAGAAAGTGGATTCAAATTTTGAGAAAAGAACAGGCTGGCCTGTGCAAGGATACTACCCTCTTGTTTGTCTGAGTAGTGTAACAGTGATATGGATCTACAGGTTGCTCGCCTGGATGGGAATGAAGTTTTTCAAGCACAGCTGAGGACTGGAATTTAGACGCGTGCAAAGAATGTAGCGTTCGTGAATTTTTGATTCATGCTATTCGAGCTGTTTCGATTGGAGATCTGAACAAGAAGACACTATTACTTTCTCGAATTGACGGGGCTGGGGCTAAGATTGATCCGACATAATTTCCTTTATTTCCCGAGAGATTGCAAAATGCTATCACCGATGTGCAATCATTCTTCTCATTGTGGCTTTATGACAGCGCCATTTCCCCTATAACTTTGAACTGTGCTTCTCACGCCAGCCTATTTATTGCAATCTTCCATTCCTGATCTGTTCACAAGTATTAGGCTTGTGCTTTGCACCATAATACGATTTGTGAAAACAAACTCGTACGCAGCATCCTGATCGATCGTGATGTACAGCATCGAGCCCTAATGCTCGAGCATTAACATTTCCGAGGCCTATAATCCCAGATGCCGAATGAAGTAATAAGTTCAATGGCGCGCACTGAAGAAGTTACGTGCGAATGAGCTGCCCCCCTGCGACTTTGAAATTTTAATAGAGCTAGCATGCTGGAAATAAAATCCGACCTCGAAAAAGGAAGTCGCGCAAAGATTTAAATTAATAGACCGCTCTGTAGTATTTATTGCCGAACATTCATTGCGGATTTCCCGAAGTCAGATCGGGGCATTGACTAATTCGGGTTTCGAGAAGCATAAATTCAGAACAAGTTGCCTTGCACCGGGAGTTGAGGGATTTAAAAATTCGGACTTCCACTGATAGCACTGATAGTGGGGCGTCTTGAGAACACGAACAAGACTAGAAGTGACACTGTGAGTGTTGGCGAGTCTGGGGGATCCTGGAATCTTGCAAGGGAATCACAGAGCCCATTTGATATTCATTCATCATGGAATCTCGTCCGCGTGATCGGACAATCTAGCAAATATGTGGGTCACTCATGCTCGGGCTGGGAAGGTTCCGAAACCCGGTGGTTGGGGACTGGAAATAAGTCCAAATCACTGTAGCACAGCAGAAAAAACGTCGAAAGTTAGATAAGTAGAACCGCTGCTATCAATTAGAGAAAAAAAGCCCAGAGCTTTGCAAAAATTGTGCCGTTGGCTGTACAGCCTACCTCGTCAGACCTGACTGAGCTCATTTGCCAGATGCTCCACATTTGTGCATAAGCACAGCGGGGGCGGCAACCAAGATCTGCCTTAGTAAAAGTAAGCTGGATGTATTTTTTTTGGTTGGTAGGTTCGAGCTGCCAGTAGTATTATCATTTCTACACTTGTGCTGAAGCATAAGAGTTTAAGCTTATGGAGTAACGTCCGTGCGAGCTGGGCCGGAATGGCGGAACTACAACGGAAATCCTAACGGCCACACCGCTAAGCTGCATGCAGAGGGCTCACAAAATGAGTGCCGAACCATGAGACAGATCGCGAGTGTGCCATGGTTTACGTACGGGGTCTGCTTGAAGCTAAAGTTTCGAAAATTATTGAAAGATAAAACTTTTACCAAGCGAGTCCAAAGCTCGCCGACCATGGAGTCCTGCTAATCGTAACGCTCATGCATTGCATGCTTATGCTGCATCCGCCACAGGAGACATATGCAGAGGGATCCCACACCCTTGTAGACTTTATCGCCCAGACAACGGAGCTTTGGGTCGGCCTAGTCGATCTGTTGGGTATAATTTGAAGGCGCCGTATGCACAGTTTTTTCTATTCAACTATATTATCGCGGTGGTGCAATTACTACATAGCTCTCGACGCAGTTTATTTTATGAACAGCTGTCTTTTAAGCGAAGCTGCCGAAACCATGCCACTTTGCAGATCGCATCGGAGATGTCCAAGAGATGTGCTAAGTAAGGCTCGCACTAACCGGCAAAGCTACCACCAACATTTTGCGACCTTGGCCGAAACATTGTAGCAGGTTTGTGCCTAAGACCGAATGGTCAGTGTTCATATTGAAGCAACCAGAGCACCCTATAGAAAGCACCATATAAGGCTAGCTCATCCAAAGCCTTGACTAGTGTGACTAGCACACCAGACCTCATGATTAGAAATTACACAGTTCTCGAAAATTGGCAAAACAGAAACAAAGCAGCCGCAAGCTGGAGGCTCGAGGTTCTGGAATTTAGTCTCACCAGGAATTCTAATTTCAAATGCCTTGTAAAGCGGTAATGTCCAAATTCGGCCAGGCTATGGCATCATGAAACGAATAGGCCCTTTCGCTACACCCTTGCAGTCTTGAAGAGACACTTTTTTTTGCTAGAAGACTGATTCGCTTTGAAATTCGAACACACTTAAACTCTTTGATCCATTCGAAGCCAGATGGCTAAGCGATGGTCGGCCGTCAACCAAGACCTACACCCCAGAGACATAAACTAGTTGAGCACAGGATCAAACTTTACTCTTTAAGAAAACCCCTGCTGCCCATATGTGCTGCATGGTTATTTCGTTGAGATGTTCGGCATACGCACGGACAGAAACGTGGTCTGTGTAGTCTAGGGCATGGCTCATCGAAGGGTATGCCAGCCATGTCGAAATTAGGATTGCCTGGACTATTGAATGTATATCTACAGCAAAGAAAGACCCCGACCCTGTTTTTTGGTCTTATAGCATAAGGTAATTTTATGAAGAACTGCCTCGATCATTCATAATCTGTGCCAAGTCTCTCCAGTCACCACTTTACTGAGAACAAGACCGTCGGCTAGACCGAGATGTTACATCAGCTGCCTGCCGGGGTGCAGCCGCGTCTAAGCGACACCTGCTTAAGGTAGCGAAGCCGCACGCAGCTCGCTTAGCGGCAAGAAACAGAAGTTTCGAAGCGAGTGGAAGCGAGTGGGCGGCTCACCGAAAGTCACGTTAGGGCCGCTATATTGGAAGCGAGCACTATTCTAGTTACATTCGATCTCTTTTAATCTGTCACATTGGCGCATGTCGTGTCATGCATCTGTAGCAGAACAAGAAGAACGAAGCTCACACACTGGCGGGCGGCTTCCACCTGCAGAGATCGGCCAGAATCGAACGACAAGGGCAAGGTCAGTCTGGATAAACGAGAGCTTTCATCACAAAATTTTTTGAATGAGTATCTCGTTTCTAAAAGGCAAATAGCTTGAATAAACAGCCGTTGCTGTAAGTAGTCACCAGGTAGTCAAGGGTTATTAGCGCAAATGCACCGTTTTTTCTCGACGCAACCCCCACTAGCACTCTCGCACGACCTGCAGCGCTTCTTGGTGAATGCAGCTGCCTGAATGTGAATCTTTGAAGCATTACGCAATAGCATTACCTATGTGTTTTTTACCTGAACTAGACCAAAAAATACACAGAGAAAAGAATAATGGGCTGGCTCTGCAGATGATCTGTAACATGGCAGCGGCGCTTCTGGTGAACCAGATCGATAACGAGTTCGAACTCTCAGCTTCTTCGCGGAAATGAATGGATTTTCAACAGCAAAAAATTCTAGTCAAGAGTAGTACTGATATTCAAGAGCTCAGCCTAGGTTTTATCTGCAGACGCGGTGTGCTGCACTGGAAACTTGCAGATCAGGAACACCTGAATTTTCAGCAGTGAGCCTTGAGAGGGCGCAAATGACCGAGTTCGAGAGGGCGAGATTGTTTGAAACCAGGCGCGGTCAAGTCCTTAAGCAAACAAAACTCTTCTTCCAGTCTTTAGCGCGCCGATCAGTAGCACATATCCACCACGCCAGCAGATTGGCCGTTTAACATCTTATGGTGCCTCTGACGACCCCACAGGTTTTACTGGCTGTTTTGTTCACTGTCTTTTGACATGAAGTTCCCAAAGAGGACAATTGTATATGCAGCCTGTGTTTCACATTTTGCTGTAAGCCAGACTAGTTTTGTGGATGTGGAGCACTGGGGTCTCTTCAGCTATGTTGATGACACTGGAGCAATGCTTCATAATTCGAGAGAATCATCAAGCCTACTGTTGGTATATATAGATTTACAGAAGAAAAAATCTTGATACGAGGCCCATTAAAGCAAGCCATTTACCAAGTTAAATATCATCAGAGGCGGGGATTCGCATGGTGCTGCCAGTCAGTTTCACAGAATAGAAAACTTTAAGACAGAGAGCTACAGCAGCGATAGAGCGTTGTCAAACAAAAACTCAGAGAAAATGGGCTCATGTATTTTAGCAGATCAGGCTGAGATGCGGTAGATAATGAAAACCGTACGCACGCTACACACTCTACGCTCAATACCTTTGGTCTAGATCATGGACTCGCAAATCATTTCCAAAAAGAGAGGTGAGTATATGATATGATATGCCCTGGCGCATTTTTTTGTGGCCAGCTTCTTACGGCGTGATGATACTGAGAACTCACATGGAACAGACCCCCACCGAGGTCTTGGCCCAGCTACTGCACAAGAGTGCAGCGATGCAGCGATGCAGCCAGCCGGTAACCGGTTGCGCCGGGTCTTTAACTACCTAGGCACGTATTGAGGAGCGTTAATGAGCCTGGGTCTTTATTTTCGACGCTTTTTAATTGATAGGATTGGAACTAATTAGCTATGGCGTAGGGCGCTCGATCCCAATTCATTTCGAGCGTAGATTGGATCGGGAACAGCCATCGCATCGCTTCTCTTCGATGTACAGCGGGATGTGGCTCGCATGCATGAACCCCCCGCGAGGCCGTGCATATGCAACACATTTTTATTGTTCGGCTAATCGAGCAAGAACGTGGTCTTTGGGTATTTTTATCTGCGTATATATATAACACGCATATCTTGCACCTCAGTACACCTGCATCTTTCTCTCTTCTTCTCAAACAAGCCATATTCTTGCGCTTCAGTCTCTCCTGGTAATTATTTGGATTGAATTCTTTCTCGATCGAATCTGCGCTCGAAAATTAGCCAAAATATTACTTTCTGATAGAATCGAGACAAAAAGCAAATGAAGGTCCAGAGTTTGGCTGCTGCTGCTGCCCTTGCCTCCCAGGCATTGGTCTATGCAATTTCTCCAGACGCTTATGCCTACCTGGAAAAACGTCAAACCAGCGAACTCACTAATTCTGCAGGCACCACCGCCACATTGACCTCTTCGTCTTGTACACAGACACCTTACACTACGTTCTATCTGGCACCAGGTCAAACAACCGTCTTCAGAGGCCAAACCCTCACCCAGGGCTACGTTAACTACATCTTTTACCGGGCCTTCTGTGTATTCAACTATTACGATGTGATTATAGACGAGACACCTTGCCAGTCGGGCTTATCCAGTGACTCCAATGGCGTATGTTACAGCACGTATACCTCTACTACTCTGGTGTCTACCTCCTTACAGTCGATCCCCACGTCTACCACCTCTAGCACGACGACATCAAGCAGGGCCAGCTCTTCCATTACATCCTCTAGGTCTACTGCTTCGAGCACCAGCGCTGCTTCTAGCACCTCTAGTGCGAGTTCTAGCGCATCTTCCAGCGCATCTAGCTCTGGCGCATCTTCCAGCGCATCTAGCTCTGGCGCATCTTCCAGCGCATCTAGCTCTGGCGCATCTTCCAGCGCATCTAGCTCTGGCGCATCTTCCAGCGCATCTAGCTCTGGCGCATCTTCCAGCGCATCTAGCTCTGGCGCATCTTCCAGCGCATCTAGCTCTGGCGCATCTTCCAGCGCATCTAGCTCTGGCGCATCTTCCAGTGCACCTAGTTCTGGAGCTTCTTCCAGTGCATCTAGCTCTGGCGCATCTTCCAGCGCATCTAGCTCTGGCGCATCTTCCAGCGCATCTAGCTCTGGCGCATCTTCCAGTGCACCCAGTTCCGGCGCATCTTCCAGCGCATCTAGCTCTGGTGCATCTTCCAGTGCATCTAGCTCTGGCGCATCTTCCAGTGCACCTAGTTCTGGAGCCTCTTCTAGCGCACCCAGTTCTGGCGCATCTTCCAGCGCATCTAGCTCTGGCGCATCTTCCAGCGCATCTAGCTCTGGCGCATCTTCCAGCGCATCTAGCTCTGGCGCTTCGTCCAGCGCATCTAGCTCTGGCGCATCTTCCAGCGCATCGAGCTCTGGCGCATCTTCCAGCGCATCGAGCTCTGGCGCTTCTTCCAGCGCATCGAGCTCTGGTGCTTCTTCCAGCGCATCTAGCTCTGGCGCTTCTTCCAGTGCACCCAGTTCCGGCGCTTCTTTCAGCGCATCTAGCTCTGGCGCTTCTTCCAGCGCATCTAGCTCTGGCGCTTCTTCCAGCGCACCCAGTTCCGGCGCTTCTTCTAGCGCATCTAGCTCTGGTGCATCTTCCAGCGCATCTAGCTCTGGCGCTTCGTCCAGTGCACCCAGTTCCGGCGCTTCTTCCAGCGCATCTAGCTCTGGAGCTTCTTCCAGCGCATCTAGCTCTGGTGCATCTTCCAGCGCATCTAGCTCTGGCGCTTCGTCCAGCGCATCTAGCTCTGGCGCTTCTTCCAGTGCACCCAGTTCTGGAGCTTCTTCCAGCGCATCTAGCTCTAGAGCTTCTTCCAGCGCATCTAGCTCTGGCGCATCTTCCAGTGCACCCAGTTCTGGAGCTTCTTCCAGCGCATCTAGCTCTGGCGCATCTTCCAGTGCACCTAGCTCTGGCGCATCTTCCAGTGCACCTAGCTCTGGCGCATCTTCCAGTGCACCTAGTTCTGGAACCTCTTCTAGCGCACCCAGTTCTGGCGCTTCTTCCAGCGCATCTAGCTCTGGCGCATCTTCCAGCGCACCTAGCTCTGGCGCATCTTCCAGCACTGTTGCAAGCTCCAGCGCATCCAGCCCTGGCTCATCGTCGAGTATTCTATCCAGCTCTGCCTTCAACGTCTCTAGCTCTGCTCAAAGCTCCAGTGTACCTGCGTCTAGCACTGGAGTATCGAGTTCTGTTGCGTCGAGTTCAGGCTCTCTCAATTCTAGCACGCCAGCCTCTGGTTCTGGCGCCTCTAGTTCTGGCGCGCCTAGCTCTGCCTCTAGCTCTGCCTCTAATACTGGAGTATCGAGTTCTGTTGCGTCGAGTTCTGATGTTTTCAATTCTGGCACGACAGCTTCTAGTGCTGGCGCTTCTAGCTCAGCTTCTAGTACTGGTTACTCTAGTACTGCGTCTATCGGTTCAAGCGTCTCTAGCGCTGGTGTCTCTAGCTCTAGTGCCCCGGCTACTAGCAGCGTTGCGTCTAGCTCAGCTTTCAGCACCGGCCCCAGCATCTCAAGCTCACTCTCTAGCTCAGCTACCACTGATGTTGACTTTGGTTCTTCCACCATTCAGAGCGCAACCGATTCGTCCTCCGATACCTCTATCTCTAGTAGATCAACTGTGATTGGCAGTTCTACTCCTGGTTCTGCGACCGGAACTAGTACTGGCTCCTCTTCTAGCTCGTCTGCAAGTAGCTCGTCTACAAGTGGAACTGTTACTGGATCTGTTACTGGCGCAGGACCTTACTCTTCTGCCTCTGGATCTGCATCTACTGGAGAGTCTGAAGGTTCGTCTGCAACTGGCTCGGAGTCTTCTGCTACGGACTCCAGCATTGGTTCATCTTCGACTGGCTCCGAAACTTCTGCTACTGGCCCCACGACAGGATCATCAGTTACAGACTCATCAGCCACTGGTTCGTCGTCAATTGATACAGGAATCTCGACTCAGTCGTCGGCTACCGGCTCTTCATCGGTTCCTGAAGACACTACCTCGACTGTCATTATTACCACTAAGACTACTGCTACTCCTGCGTCTACCTCGGGTGGCAAGACTTATTACACCACCATCACTACAGTTGAGACAATTACTCCTGGTGTTCCTACTGAGTCCACAGCTACCGGTAACACAGAGTTGACGGGCACTGCTACTGCCGGAACTGCTAACACTGGCGCAGGTCACACTACAGCTAATACTGGCACAGCTAATACTGGCACAGCCAACACTGGCACAGCCAACACTGGCACAGCTAACACTGGCACAGCCAACACTGGCACAGCCAATACTGGCACAGCCAACACTGGCACAGCCAATACTGGCACAGCCAACACTGGCACAGCTAATACTGACACAGCCAACACTGGCACAGCTAATACTGGCACAGCCAACACTGGCACAGCTAATACTGGCACAGCCAATACTGGTACAGCCAACACTGGCACAGCTAATACTGGCACAGCCAATACTGGTACAGCCAATACTGGTACAGTCAATACTGGCACAGCCAATACTGGCACTGCTACTGCCGGCACAGCTTCTGCCGGCACAGCTACTGTTGGCACAGCTACTGTTGGCACAGCTACTGTTGGCACAGCTACTGATGGCACAGCTACTGATGGCACTGCTACTTTTGAAACTGCTACTGCCGGCACTGCTACTGGGGCTAATACCGACGCTAACAAGACAGGGTCTGGTACCATTGCTACTTCTGGTGCTCATACATCTAGCACCGGAACTGGCTCTGACGAAACAGGCAGCGGCTCTGGCAGCCAAGAATCTAGCTCAGCCACCGGCGGATCTGACAGTGGCTCCGGCAGCGGAGGCTCTGGCACTGCTACTGGCGGGTCTAGCTCGTCTGGCTACTCTACGCTTACTGGTGTTGCTGCCAACGCGGGCAATACCGTTGGTGTCAGCTTGTTTGCTGTGGCTGCTCTTCTACTCATTTGAGAAGCTTAATACCAACATATCTGCTATATTACATACGATGTTCAATGATACCCTGAAAAATACCAGAAGACCTCATGACTCTAATCAGAATACGTGTGATAAAAGACAAGTCTTGTCGATAAAAGACAAGCCTTGTCGAGAGAACTCCATAAAACATCATTTTAAGAGAACTTGATAGAGAACGACAGGGCAAGTCTTGTTTGGTGTGACAAGACTACGTAGCTAGCTCTTCACATATTTATAGCTGTCTACATCGCCAAAGCAACGGGAGTCAGACTAACAGACACAGTGTGTACAAGTTAACGGCATGGCTTGATTGTTTTAGGAGTATTTACGATCTGTGATGCGGATTTTCGATCAGCGTGGAAGATCTCTGCGCATGGCTGGGCTCATCACTTTGCGCATGAAATGCCCAAGCCTGCAGCATGCGAAAACTTTCCCACAACTTATCTTCCCCATGCTATTCATGAAACCCTTTATTCCAACACCCCTAATCCCATTTCAATAAGGAATTGCTGCAGAAATGTGCATTAGCCATACCTTAGACATCGTCCGTGCTCTTGCAGAAATCACACCGACCATGCATCATGCATACGCTATCTGCACTTGTTTCCCGGTGCTGAACGAGACATCCCCGGTCATTATAAGCTATAAATAAGGCGCCTAACCGGTAAATTTCCATCGAGCACATAATCAGTTCTGATAGTTTTTCTTTGCTCACTGCGCTTCTGTCTCTGTCTACTGATCTTCTCTATTTGCCTCACTATCTGCTATGAAACTATCGTGCTTGGTGCCAGTCGCTCTGATTCTGTCTCTAGCTGCGGCTGTATCAGAAGCAGAACCCAGCGCCTCGAAGCCTAAGATTACTGCGGCACCCGAGTACTATCCTGATCTCCAGCGCCGCGCGGCTACTCATCCGGAGTACTGGCTTCAGGATGGCCTGACATACAGCTTTTACAATTCGACATGCTCTACTAGCTTTGCGTCCTCTGCATCTTACTCGCTACACACCTATATGGGTAGCACCTTCACGAATGTCGTTTTTCTCTACTACCACACTCGCTGCACAGAATGGTACTACTGGGCTCCTTCGGGATGCACCGGAGCTACGTGCTACGTTTACGACACAACTACAGTTGATTTGAACCCACCGACAGTTACGGTTACGGTCACTCAATCTACAGATGTGAGTGTATCTACATATTGGGTATATCCATCAAGTTCGGCTACTGCGAGCTCGGTGCTTGCATCGAGTACCTCAGCTGTTTCCAGCGCTTCCATCACCTCGCTTTCTGTTGTGTCTAATTCTAGGTCTAGCTCAGCTTCAGGATCTTTTGCTTCGGCTTCTAGCTCTGGATTGCTAAGCTCGTCTCTATTCAACTCTGCAACGAACTCTGCTTCTAGTTTGAATCTCACTCGATCATCTTCGAACTCTTTGGTATCGAGTTCTTCGACCCCAAATTATGATTTGTCTAGCTTCTCGTCTGTTGGCTCTGGATTTTTGAGCTCGTCTTCGCTCAGCTCTGCAACTGACTCTGCTTCTAGTTCGAATTTTGCTCGATCATCTTCAAACTCTTTGGAATCTAGTTCTTTGACCTCGAATTCTGATCTATCTGTCTTTTCAGTTTCTACCTCAATTATTTCCAGCTTGTCCGAGTCTAGCTCTTTATCTAGTAGCTCGGTGGCAACGGATTCTCCTACCCTGAGCTCTTTCGGCTTCGTCTCTTCGATATTGAGCTCATCTATATCGGCCTCTTCCGATAGGAATTTGTCTTCTGAGAAATCTGTCCAATCGAGTTTTATCTCACTGAACTCCTCTGTATCAGGCCTGTATGTGACAAGTACTGCTACGCCTATTACTTCTGCATTAAGTTCCTCTACACTGATACCTACTGATTCGAGAACTCCTTCTTTGGCCTCTTCAACGCCAAACACTGACTACTCCAAATCTCTAACACCCAGCGCTTCAACTCCAAGAATTTTGTCCTTGATCTCTTCTGTACCGAGCGCATCCTTGATAACTCTTAAGCCGAGTGCTTCAAGCTCGAACGTTCCGTTGTCCGATTCTACTTGGGGGGAATCCTCTTCCGCCTTGTCCAACTCCTCGCACGCAAACAACTCTGAATCTGCGAGTAGCACAATTACATCATTGGGATTTTCGTCGTCAGAACATGTGGCCCCCGATCCTGAGACGATTGCCTCGGGAACCACCTCACACTCAGCTAGTGGTATTCCAATCTCGGTGACTACTGACGTCTCTATCACACCCGGTGCCCATACTTACTTTTCCCCTACCATACCTGTGGACACTATTTATGTGAGTACGATTATTGGAAATGGGCCCACTACGACTGTTACTAGCCATTCCACTGTAAGCAGCCTTGATAACGACAGACTCTCTAGCGGGATCACGACTGGAACGAGAATAGGGGCAGGAGTTGGAGCAGGAATTGAAACCGACTTTTCGGCTGGTCTGATAGGTAAGACAACTACTGAGCCTAACGCGAACTCCTTCTTGAAAACTGAAAATGCAACCACAAAAACAGAAACCACAACAGGAGTCAGCGAGGAACCTGGAAATAAACCTGGCTATGGGTCTAGCGATGGAGCCGACCATGTGACCTCGCAGATGCCGAATAGTAAACCTAGCGATGGGGCCGGCGATGGATCTAGCGATGGATCTAGCGATGGTGACTCAGGTTCCGACTATTCCGGCGCAAGCTCTAAACCAGGGTCAAGCACAGGATCCGACTTATCCGGAGAAACAAACACAGGCCTAGACTCAACTAGTCATACTTCCTCCTGCACTACGGAAGGGGGGCGAGGTTCTGGATTGAGCGGAATCACCGGCTCAAGCACTCTTGGTGCTTCCATCAAAGGCGCTTCCAGTTCTCTTTCTGCGAACACGGCTACTTGGGTCGTCCAAGCCAATTCAGGTGCCATGAATCATGTCGGCGCGTTGGTGTGTGTTGTACTTCTGCTGCTGTGATTTGCTTCTCGCGCAATCAGGTACTGTCAAGTCAGGTGAGGTCTGACCCCTTCATTCAAAGCTGTGCTCAGCAAGAACAGTTTCGTTCGAATATATACACACTTGCGTTCTTATATTAATTAGAATTTTGTCTGACTGACAGCGATTTCAGGAGGTTCTTACCTCAATTTGCACAGCAATACTACCACATTCCATAAGTATTCAGGACCATAGCTCGTGCTGCCGATCATGCTCATCTATTTCCGCTTTTCGTCAACTTGCAGGAAAATTCCGAGGATGACTTATCATAACATCTACTTAGCGTGGATACCTGGTATCAGGTGTACCCGTTTTTACCCCTTTCGGACAATTGACCAGGGTCTGACTGATGACTACTTTGAGGCCTCATTTCAGTAGCTGACCGGACAACGAACGCGTATAAGTTCCTGTGAAGGATGGTGCCTAAAATTTCAGTTTGGCGATAAAAAAGAAAATTCCGCGCCTTAAGCGTGCGCCTAGACTCAGTGTTCGATTGCAAACCCTGGATTAGCGGGATCTCGTCATCTGTGCGCTGTGGCGCGCCAGCGTTAGCCTGGGAATCGCGAGCATGCATGTGGGCGAGTGCATGGACGTGCTTTCATGCATGTACATCGTGTGGACCTCATTCCGTTCGCGAGGAAGGACGGAGGGGATTGGGGCGTATAAATAGGCAGAAGCACAAGACTTTTCCAGTAGTGCGTACCACAAGTCGAAATCAGATTGATAACGGACATTTTCAATATCGACCCTTTCGACTTTACTCTGTATCTTCTGTTGCAAGGATGCAATTTCTTCCAGCTATTGTGCTTGTGAGCGCTTTTATAGCAAAAGCGTTAGCACTAGCTGCTACTCCACAATCCACTAAATATGTTACTCTATACGACGATATTCGAGATAACGAGCAGTTCGCCTACTTGCACAAACGTGACTATGCTTCCGCGATTACCACAAATGGTGTTGTCGCTACTCATATCAGTGAGTTCTGCACCACCGCACTCCCCGTCACCACCTCAAGAAAAGTTTCTACTTATACCAGCTCGGGAACTACCGGTAGCGTGACGTATGCCGTTGTCTACGTTCAAGAAGGATGTTTGGAAATTTATGCCTTCGGCAGCTCAACTTACACATCGATAACAACCGGTTCATATACCACTTCACAAAGCACTTCATCCAGTTCTAGCCCCTCGAGTTCATCAGCTTCTAGCACTGCATCTCCTAGCTCCTCTTCATCCAGATCGACCGTGTCCAGTACTTCCTCGTCCCGTAGCGCCTCGACTGCTTCCAGTGCCGCTGCTTCTAGCTCTGCTGCATCAAGTTCCGCTTCATCCAGAGCGGCATCTAGCTCAGCCTCATCGAGATCAGCTTCAAGCTCAGCCTCAAGCGCATCTTCATCGAGATCAGCTTCAAGCTCGGCTTCGTCTAGATCCGCATCCAGCTCAGCGTCAAGCGCATCTTCATCGAGATTAGCATCCAGCTCAGCCTCATCAAGGTCAGCATCCAGCTCAGCGTCAAGCGCTTCTTCATCGAAATTAGCATCTAGTTCAGCTTCGAGCTCAGCGTCAAGTGCATCTTCGTCTAGATCCGCATCCAGCTCAGCTTCATCGAGATCAGCTTCGAGCTCAGCTTCATCGAGATCAGCTTCGAGCTCAGCCTCAAGTGCATCTTCATCGAGATTAGCATCTAGCTCGGCTTCGTCTAGATCTGCATCCAGCTCTGCCTCATCAAGATCTAGTTCTGTTTCATCCAATTCTGCTTCATCAAGATCAGCGTCTAGTTCTGCCTCAAGCGCATCTTCATCGAGATTAGCATCTAGCTCGGCTTCGTCTAGATCCGCATCCAGTTCTGCCTCAAGCGCATCTTCATCGAGATTAGCATCTAGCTCGGCCTCGTCTAGATCTGCATCCAGCTCTGCCTCATCAAGATCTAGTTCTGTTTCATCCAATTCTGCTTCATCGAGATCAGCTTCAAGCTCAGCTTCAAGCGCATCTTCGTCTAGATCCGCATCCAGTTCTGCTTCGTCGAGATCAGCTTCGAGCTCAGCTTCAAGCGCATCTTCGTCTAGATCCGCATCCAGTTCTGCTTCGTCGAGATCAGCTTCGAGCTCAGCTTCAAGCGCATCTTCGTCTAGATCCGCATCCAGTTCTGCTTCGTCGAGATCAGCTTCGAGCTCAGCTTCAAGCGCATCTTCGTCTAGATCCGCATCCAGTTCTGCTTCGTCGAGATCAGCTTCGAGCTCAGCTTCAAGCGCATCTTCGTCTAGATCCGCATCCAGTTCTGCTTCGTCGAGATCAGCTTCGAGCTCAGCTTCAAGCGCATCTTCGTCTAGATCCGCATCCAGCTCAGCCTCATCGAGATCAGCTTCAAGCTCAGCCTCAAGCGCATCTTCGTCTAGATCCGCATCTAGCTCGGCCTCATCGAGATCAGCTTCAAGCTCAGCCTCAAGCGCATCTTCGTCTAGATCCGCATCTAGCTCGGCCTCATCGAGATCAGCTTCAAGCTCAGCCTCAAGCGCATCTTCATCGAGATTAGCATCTAGCTCGGCCTCGTCTAGATCTGCATCCAGCTCTGCCTCATCAAGATCTAGTTCTGTTTCATCCAGTTCTGCTTCATCGAGATCAGCTTCAAGCTCCGCCTCAAGCGCATCTTCATCGAGATTAGCATCCAGCTCAGCCTCATCGAGATCAGCTTCAAGCTCCGCCTCAAGCGCATCTTCATCGAGATTAGCATCTAGTTCTGCTTCATCGAGATCCGCATCCAGCTCAGCCTCAAGCGCATCTTCATCGAGATTAGCATCCAGTTCTGCTTCATCGAGATCAGCTTCAAGCTCCGCCTCAAGCGCATCTTCATCGAGATTAGCATCTAGTTCTGCTTCATCGAGATCCGCATCCAGCTCAGCCTCAAGCGCATCTTCATCGAGATTAGCATCCAGTTCTGCTTCATCGAGATCAGCTTCAAGCTCCGCCTCAAGCGCATCTTCATCGAGATTAGCATCTAGTTCTGCTTCATCGAGATCCGCATCCAGCTCAGCCTCAAGCGCATCTTCATCGAGATTAGCATCTAGCTCAGCTTCATCGAGATTAGCATCCAGCTCAGCTTCATCGAGATCATCTTCGAGCTCAGCTTCAAGCGCATCTTCGTCTAGGTCAGCATCCAGCTCTGGCTCGTCGAGATCCGTTTCCAGTTCTGCCTCAAGCGCGTCTTCATCGAGATTCGCATCTAGTTCAGCTTCGAGCTCAGCTTCGAGCGCATCTTCGTCTAGACCCGCATCCAGCTCAGCTTCAAGCGCATCTTCGTCTAGATCCGCATCCAGCTCAGCTTCAAGCGCATCTTCGTCTAGATCCGCATCCAGCTCAGCTTCAAGCGCATCTTCGTCTAGATCCGCATCCAGCTCAGCTTCAAGCGCATCTTCGTCTAGATCCGCATCCAGCTCAGCTTCAAGCGCATCTTCGTCTAGATCCGCATCCAGCTCAGCTTCAAGCGCATCTTCGTCTAGATCCGCATCCAGCTCAGCTTCAAGCGCATCTTCGTCTAGATCTGCATCCAGTTCTGCTTCATCGAGATCAGCTTCGAGCTCAGCTTCTTCGAGATCAGGATCTAGCTCTGCAGCATCTAATTCTACTACCTCAATTTTGCCTGCCTCAACTGCGACTGGTTTTACCTCGGCATCGCGGTCAAGTGAATCCTCTGCAGTCTCGACCCATTCTTCCACCCTTTCATCTGCTTCTACCTCACCTGCTTCTAGCACTTCGTCCCTTGCGGCTTCTACCTCTAGCGCTTCGACTTCTGTTGTTCCAATCTCCAGCGTCTCTAGCCATTCTAACTCAACTACCGCGACCGCATCTGCTTCCACAACCCGTTCTTCTTCTGTTTCCACTGCCTCTAGCTCAGCCGCGTCTAGCGCCTCATCGACAGTGTCTAGCGAGAATTCTGTCTCCTCGTCCTCCTCTTCTTCTTCTTCTTCCGTGCCATCTGAGTTGGCCACTTCAACCAGCAAAGCTAACACTGGCTACTTCAACTCCACAGCTTCAGCCACTGACAAAGATTCCCTTACAAATACTGCTATTTCTACCAAAGCTGATACTGCCAGCACTGGCACTATCAGCTTGCAATCATCCACTGATATCGCGAGTCCTAGTGCTTCGGGCACTGACACTTTGATTAGTGCTTCTTCTATCATCGGCACTGCAGCTGGTGCGGCAACCGGCGCTACCGGAGAGTCGGAATCGTCAGCCGATTCTTCATCCACGCCGAGTTTGGCCGGCACAACTACTCCTGCTAGCATTACTTCCGTCTCGGAGGCGACTAGCGCTGATACCCTCACCTCCACATCGGCATCCTACACTAAATCAATCGATGCAGGCTCCGGCTCCGGTTCTGGCTCCGGCACAAGTTCCGGCTCTGATTCTGGAACTATCTCGTCTGGCTCCGGTTCTGGTACTGGTTCGTCTGGCTCCGGTTCTGGTACTGGTTCGTCTGGCTCTGGTTCTGGTACTGGTTCGTCTGGCTCTGATGCTGGTACTGGTTCGTCTGGCTCTGATGCTGGTACTGGTTCGTCTGGCTCCGGCTCCGGTACTGGTTCGTCTGGCTCCGATTCTGGTACTGACTCGTCTGGCTCCGGTTCTGGTACTGGCTCGTCCGGTTCTGGTACTGGCTCGTCCGGTTCCGGTGCTGGCTCTAGTACCGAGTCCGGTACAGACACAAGCTCTTTCTCTAGCTCTGCCTCCACTACATCGCGCACATCCGCTTCTGGCTCGAATACCCAAACTTCGGCTTCAGTCGCAGCCAATGCCGGAAGCACCCTTAGCGCCGGTTTCTTTGTCTGCTTTGCGGTGTTGCTACTCTGATTGAACGGGACACTGTTACAGCGACACACAATAGTATTTGAATATTGATAAGAATTTAGTTATAATCAGACAGACAGATGTTGAATGCTTGACAGTTCGAAATGGGACGGTGTGCACATCCGCTTATTCTGAGTGAGATGCCAAAAGTGGCAAGATTCAGTGCTCAAAAGATAAATTATTGAAATATTTGGTCTTTCCAGAGAATTTTCATGCTAGATAGGTTTCTGAGACGCTTGCTTGTCCTCTGATTATCCGGCTACTTGGTAGGGTATCAGCTCGAGACCCTCTAGTATATTATCAAAGCATTAGTTCAATTCATCGGATGTGCAAAGATGATGTTATGTAAATGGTTCTAGACCATGAATGCTTTTAGAACATCCCTGCTTCATGGGCATAACATGCCACACCCCAAGCTCGCCAGCCTACTCGGACCTATTTGCATAATTTTGGAAGTGCCCATTGGGCCCCGAGAGATCTGCCGTAAAGCCGCTCTCGAACTTGTATATATTCAGCATTCGAGATAAGCGAGGGCAATTTTCCTCAAAAGACAAGTCGGGCACAATTGCTGCAGAAATCTGCATGATTGTCTTCACGTTCCCGGTTGTAGGCATGTAGGGGGTTCACCACATGCGACCCTAACCTCTGATAGCATGTCCTCCGTGTCGAACGCTGTGAAAGTTGATTAATCACCAGCCAGCAGAATCATCCAACACGTACTTCAACTACTGAAAGTTATGACAATAATTCTGGATATTTGATATCTGTCAAGTAAATAATGTGAAACTAGCAGCGTTTAATCAGCAAGCCTTGCAAACCGCCACGCATGATCATGCACGTAACACAGCAAGTGGATATAGCCGCCGGTAGCCGCTCGAACCGTCAAAGTTCAAGCATTGCATACAAGTTCGATGCAGGCTATGTTCGATCGGATCACGAGGGGAAATTTACTGCTTGTTGGGGCCTTTGGACCTCCATTTTTGGAGCCCAATTGAGGTTTTCTGAATAAAGTCTTCAATCAGAGAGTAATGGGCGAAACTTTATTGGACCATGAAAGGGTACGCCCACAAGCTGAAGCAGGCCATTCTTTCCAGAACAAACCCAAAGCTTCTCAGAACCATTTTCGACAACATAAGCTGTGCAGGCATTGTCACTGCAAATGTGGCCATTTGCTAATTCGCTGGAACATACTACCAGCTTAGCAAACGAGTATTCGGTTTGAGATACAGCTTCGGCCGCCGGATCGGCCCGAACCAGCCCTAGGGCAGCTGCAAGTTGCTTGGACTTTAATCGCTTTTCAAATATGCTTCAAGCTCTACAATGTTCTCCACCAGCATTACGCTAACTCAGATCCGGCAGTTGCGGATGTGGATGTCGGCGACGAGGACCTCAGCGACCCAAAGCTCTTCCCGTATCTACCCGAGGATTCCTGTACCTGCAACCTTTGTCTAGAGTATAAACGAGATCCTGCGGAAGCTGAGTGTGGTCATTTGTTTCGCTGGTCATGTGTTAGTGAATAGTGCCGCGAATGCTCTCTTTGTCGCCAGAGGTGCGAGGAAGAGAGTCTGCTGTGTTTTCAACCAGTCCGTGCGAGTTGAAATGTTAATTCGTGATATCTTGTTATCTTGAGAAACAATATACTGAAGTATTATACTATAAGTGATTTGGTGGAATAGTATACAGACTAGCAAGAGTACCCAACAGCTTTTAACGAATTACGAACTAGTTGCGAAAGTAATTGTCTGATGTCTGGCGCTAGTGGTCGAAGTGTGTACCTAAATTGAGCCAGAGCCCAATTATATATGTTTAAAAAATGAAGAAACGTCTTTTGGATCCATCTTTAGGCTTTTTTCCGATGTTTCATATGTCAAAGTCGGTTTTTAGCCTTTTGCCTCACCTGCATTGAGCTGCATGTTCGGGCACCTACTATGATGTCATCTGGGCACCCTCCCTATCCTCAAATGAATTCAGCCTTCTGGTTTCGAAGCTGGGAACAGTGTTCATGGCCGCTAAATTTGCCTAATGGTAAATTTAACGGATGTTTTTTCAGAATTCATGTGCGACTAAGGTACTCGTCAGGGTAGGCGAGCGCTCTGCATAAAGGTGTAGGGTGCATAAGGGTTTATCCTGAATGAAGTATCTCAAAGCGCAGGCTCCAGAATCATATATAAGTATGGAAGGCCCCATTTTTATTCTGCCGACGAAGCTACATTAGCCACACAACGAGAAGCTCAGAAAGCCGCCGAAAATCGAGTCTAAGGGGACCGGGGGATCAGAAAGCTGGTGCGGACTGGGGGATCAAGAGAAACGGCAGAACAGAAGCAGACGACTTGTCAAAGGGGACTGGGGGCTCGTAACACGTACACACAAAGAAAACTCGCATTGCAAAAGCTGGACTGGGGGTGCGAAGAAACGAAGAAATTCAGTTGTTGGGGTGGCTTGGGGATCAATCACAGAGAAGACGCAATGGCAAGAGGGGACGGGGGTCAAATGGAACGGGGAAAAAGCTGGGGTTCAATCAAAGAGAAGCAATCACGAAAGGGACCGGCAGCTTCCATGACAGGAAAGGCTCAGCAGCAAGACTGAAATGGGGAATCAATCGAAGGAAAGAACTGAAGGCAAACGAACTAGGGATCAAACTCAATGGCAAGACTCTACTGGGAATTCAAACAAAGAAAAGCATCAATTGCGACCTTACTGGGGGCTAGATCAAAGAAAGTTGGCAAATGGGACGGGGGGGGATCAATGACAAGACTCTATGACAAGACGGGACTGGGGGATCAAGTGGAAAGACTCAACGGCAAACGGACTGGGGCCTCAATCAAAGAGAAGCAATGGCAAAAGGGACTAGGTCCATTCATCAGAGAAACGGCTGAACGAAAAGGCTGGTCTGGAATCTCGATCAAAGGAAAGAAGCAACGACAATTGGACTGGAGATCTTATTGGCAAGACGGGATTGGGCGCTCAATCAAGAAAAACCTTATTGGAAAAAAAATAGGCACGGAGAGAGCCAATGGCAAGATGGGACTGGGGGATCAACTTCAAAGACCCAAAGGTAAGACGAGACTCGGAAATCAACCGCAATGACTCAATGGCAAACAAACTGGGGGCTCAAACAAAGGGAAGACTACAGAGAAGAAAGGAGACATTCAACAGACCATCAAAGCTGTGGAATGGCAAATCTACAACGCTCTTCTTACAGATCGACGCTATGTTGTTGCGCTCAGATCAAACAAGACGGATCACCTTCTTCGTCATATTTTTGTCTTTCCTTAGCTGAGGCAACGTGGGCAGATTCTCAACTGGGCTGGCTGTTCGCTGGCCCTGTGGCGGCTCTGTGTGCTCTGCAGCCTTGGCATATGCTGCTTAAGCAACGCTTGTCGAGATAGAGAGTTCCCCAGCGCCGGTAGGCTAGTCGGTGATCCTGGTGTGCTGACACGCGAATTCTGGCCCCAGGGACCCGGAGAAGAACGGGCGGGAGAGGGCCCTGACTAGTTCATCTGTGAATTTGACGAAATCGATAAAGATACCGGATGAGCGGCTCTGATCAGCGGGTGAGAGCTCTGGCTGGGCCCAGACTGGCTGTTGAGTGATGTCGAGCTCGAGTTGGCCAAGCGCAGGAGGTCGCTAAGTTTGGGCAGGCTCGATAAAATGCACGGCAGACCTCTTCGAGCGAGCCGGGTCTTCGAAGCCCAAACACCGCGGGGGTCAGTACTGATGCGGGCCACAGGGACGGCCTTTGAGCCACTGATGCTGACGCCGTGTTCTCTAGCCAAACGGAGCCTGTCCTCACGTCTGTGTTCCTCGTCGCGGTATGTCAGTATTCCGTTGACGGTCTCGAGGGTTATGGGGGTTATGTATGCAAACCTGTGGAGCAGGGTGGTGACCTCGCTGGCAGCAATGGGCTTCAGCATCGACTCGTAGCTCTTGAGCAGCATCTGTGTCGGCACATATTTTGTCTCGAAGGTCTTGCTGATCTGCAACACGCCGTCGGTTTTGCCCTTGTCGTACTGGGTATTGATATGGAGCTGCTGCATAAACCGTTTACGGACCAGAGCTACTTCGTCCAGCAATAACACCACGAACTTATTGGCCAAGCAGCCCTGGTCCCGGCACGGGAAATGCGCCTCGGCAAAGGGTGCTCGAGACTGGAATAGTTTCGGAATAGCTGCGAGATTGTGGCATTCTGCTTGGCGCAAACAAAGCAATTTTCGTGCTGCTTGTGACAGTGCTCGATCAGAGCATCCTCGTTGTGAAACGTCAGGTTGCAATACGAGCAGTGCTTGTGGACCTTCTTCGTATGCTTCAATAGAGCCGTGTTGCTGTTGAACGCCTGGTATTCGATCCAAACGACCTGCTCATGTTATAGACTCAGAACATCGAATACTCGATTGAACGATTTACAAATCAGTTGGAGATTCATTCTAACTGTTAATCTTAGGTCACGTTGAAAGTGCCACTCATTGAAGGCAGCCCTACAGGAATCATATAGAGAATCGTGGTACTAGTCGCTAGCTACAATAAACAGACTTGATGTGAGATCTGACTGGGTGCTTGTCGGACCAGAGACCGAAATTGCTGAACTATGACAAGCACAATCTAAGCTCGAAGCCCCTGTTTATGGAATGAGGCAAAAAAATCGGTTCGAAATTGATCGACCCTAATTATTTGTTCTCTCGTGAAATATCTTCAAATGATCCCGATAATTGCTTCATCGAACTGCTGAGCCCTTAGAGCCACAGATATCTATGATCAGCCTATATACAGATTGGAATTGGGGATTGTAGATGCGCTTATTAATCAAACACACCAATCGATTAAACATCACAGTGCTTGCAATTTCTAGCGAGCCGTCCTCCCAACGATCGCGAAATATACTAATTACCACGAACGCTTCTCCTCTTTAGTCATGTCCGTGAACATCGATCCAAGCGCGTTCGAGCGGCGTTTGCACATTCTGCAACGCAATCTGAAAGATTCGCGCGCGTTCCAAGGAGCTCATTCGCTTCTCACGTTCCTGGGCAAAGGTGACACCGGTGCTCAGAGCCATTACACTTCGACTCTGCACGTTTGGCTGCTTGGATACCCGTTTGTGAATACTGCAATTACAGTTAGCCAGAGCAAATGTGTTATTGTGACAAGTGTTAAACAGGCCTCTTACTTGAAGCACTTGGCGTCTGCGAGCGTGGAGATTGTGACACGTCCGAAAGACGCGGAAGGCTCGCGCGAGCCTTACAAAAAGGCGTTGTTCGAAAGCATTCCTGAGTCGGGTAAAGTTGGCGTGTTCGAAGAGGACCAGGCTGAAAGTCCTTTGTTGATGGTGTGGAACGAAGAAAAACTTTCAAAACTATCGCAGCTGGGCAGCGCCGTTGAGGCCGTGGACCTTAGTGGACCTTTCGCCCAGCTGCTAGACAACAAAGAGGAAGAGGAGCTCAAAGCGGTGCGTTCTGCATCTAAAGCCAGTGTGGGAATCATGACTGAGGTTCTTTTTGACGAAGTCACGACAATTATTGACGAGGAGAAAAGCACCACTCACGAGGCAATCAGCGAGAAAGTGTACAACGTGATCGACGATGCGAAAGTCATTCGCAAGTTGAAGTTAGGCAGCGAGTTTGATGCCGCAAATCTCGATTGGGCGTTTCGGCCGATTATTCAAAGCGGGACCAAGTTCGATTTTTCCGCGAATGCCAAGTCCGATAATAGCAAACTCGCGCAGGGAGGCGTGATCTACTGCGCGTTGGCCATGCGTTACAAGTTCTACACCGCAAATGTGGGCCGCACCTATCTCATCAATCCTTCGAAACAACAAGAGGCCACTTATACAGTGCTTTTGGGAGCCCACAGACGCGCTCTGCAGGCCACCCGAGAGGGAGCTAAGGCTAGCGAGGTTTACGAAGCAGTGAAGTCCTTTGTTTCCGAGAAAGACGAATCCTTGGTGAGCCGCTTGACTCAAAGTGTTGGCTATGGCGTGGGAATTGACGTTTATGACCGCCATATTGAGCTCAACGCTGAGAATCAAACCGAACTCAAGGATGGCATGACTCTCACCGTGGAAGTTGGCTTTACAAACGTCAAAGACGAAGATGAGAAAACCTATGCCATGAACCTCGCCGATACAGTGCGTGTAACTGGTGGCGCGCCGGTTGTTTTCACTGATAGCAAAAAGACGCGGGAGGATGTGTCGCTATACTTTAAAACCGAAGGGGATTCTAAATCTTCTCGCAGGGCTGCCCCTGCCGCTTTGATGAGCCGTGAACGCAAAGTTCGCGAGCAAGACGATACCTCAGAGAAACGAAGACTGGCGCATCAGAAGGAGCTAAAGCAGCGACTTCAGGAACGTGGCCTTGAAAAGTACTCTGATCAGAAAGTTGTCAGCACCAACGATAGCGGACCTGTGTTCAAGAAGTTCGAGAGTTACAAGCGCGAGACCCAGCTGCCTCAGGCCAACAAAGATCTGCGTTTGATGGTCGACATTCGCTCGCAAACGATTCTTGTGCCCATTTCTGGCCGCCCCGTGCCGTTCCATGTGAACACTTACAAAAACGGCTCAAAGAACGAGGAGGGTGAGTACGTCTACCTGCGGTTGAATTTCCAGTCGCCGGACGCCAATATCAAGCGTTCAGATGAGCTTCCTTTCGAGAATGCCAATGCCACATTTGTAAAAAGCGTTACTTTGCGCAGCCGCGACGTGGAGCGCATGAATGAGACGTTCAAGAAAATTCAGGACATGAAGCGCGATGCCACGCGTCGCGAGTCCGAACGTAAAGAGATGGAGGATGTTGTGCAACAAGACAAGCTTGCTGAAGTTCGCGACCGCCGCCCGGCTCGTCTGGACCCGGTTTTCATCCGTCCTGTTCCGGAAGGCAAGCGCGTTGCTGGCCATCTCGAGATTCACAAAAATGGTGTGCGTTACAATTCTCCGCTTGGAAAAGAGCAACAGGTTGATGTCCTTTTTTCGAATGTTGATAATCTGTTTTTCCAGCCGTGTGACAATGAGTTGATTGTTCTAGTTCACCTTCACCTCAAAAACCCCATCATGATCGGCAAGCGGAAGACTAAAGACGTTCAGTTCTACCGTGATGCCACAGACATGTCTTTCGATGATACTGGAAACCGTAAACGCCGCTACAGATACGGTGATGAGGACGAGCTCGAGCAGGAACAGGAGGAGCGGCGGCTGCGCGAGCAGCTCAACAAAGAGTTCAACGCGTTTGCTGAGCAGATTTCGCGTGCCTCAAACAACAAGCTCACGGTAGATGCTCCCTTCCGCGAGCTGGGCTTCACTGGTGTTTACTCACGCTCCAACGTCCTTTTGCAGCCTACTGCAGACTCTTTGGTGCAACTAATTGACACTCCGTTCCTTGTGGTACAACTGAACGAGATCGAACTGGTCAGTATGGAACGTATCCAGTTCGGCCTCAAACAGTTTGACATGGTCTTTGTTTACAAAGATTACTCGCGGCCAGTCACTTCTATCAACACGATTCCTGTCGACCAGCTGGACAGCATCAAGGATTGGCTCAATGAAACAGACACGCCCTTCTACGAGGGACCAGTCAATCTGAGCTGGACACAGGTTATGAAAACTATCACCGCTGACCCTTATGACTTCTTCCAGGCTGGAGGCTGGTCCTTCTTGTCCAATCCCGATGATGAGGATCCTGACGAAGGCGCTGAAATTATTGAGGAAGAGTCCGAGTTCGAGGTGACCGATGACGCTCCTGATGATGAGAGCGATTCGTACGGTGAAAGTGACGAAGATCTTTCTGAGAACTCATTCTCTGGCGAGAGTGAGTCTGGAGAGGACTGGGATGATCTTGAGGAGGAAGCCGAGCGTGAGGACTTGAAGAAGACCCGTCGTTAGGGATGATGATTTAGATGGAACTAAAAAAATTAAATATGTAGACAGGAAGTTTTCATAATGTTCGGCTGTGATTGAAATATGTGGAGTTTAATTTCGGGCTGGAACACTTCCTGGTGTTACGCTTTTTCTGCACTTCGAGCTCGCGCCGCGCCCGCGCCGAAATCGCGTGCCGTTAGATCAGGGCTAGGGCCGGGACCGGGGCCCCAAACTAAAGCTCCACATTTCAATGTTGCCCAAATTTCAGCTTAAACACAGCTGCTTCCTAACAAATCCACGTGCAAATGAAGACAACTTTGCAAGTATCAGGCTGTCTTTTTGATTTGGATGGAACCCTCATGCGTTCGACCAAATGTGTCGAAGCATTTTGGACAGACTTCGCCTTATCAAACGGCATCAACCCTCAGGACATTCTGAACATGGCCCACGGGGTTCGATCTATGGACATTCTTAAACACTTTGCGCCACAATTCGCCAACCAGGATGATATTGCAAGACTTGAGCTAACAATTTGTACCCGCTGGAAGCATCTTGCCAGTCCAATCCCTGGCGTACACACATTATTGACGAGTCTCCCGGCAGATAAGTGGGGCGTTGTCACCTCTGGATCTTACGGCCTTGCCAGCTCGTGGTTCAAAGATTTTCTTGAACTTCGTATCCCTGATGTGTTTGTAACTTCAGAGAAGTGCGAGCGCGGAAAACCAGACCCTCAGGGCTACTTACTGGGCAAGGACCAACTGAAGATGGGCCAGGACTTCTTAGTTTTCGAAGATGCGCCCGCAGGCATCGAGGCTGGTAAAGCTGCGGGAGCAATTGTAATTGGAATGGCCACAACTTTCGATGCCGCCGAGTGCAGGAAACATGGCGCTGATTACGTTGTGAATGATTTGACTGCTATCAATCTTGAGAGCTACGACTCAGATAGTGGAGTTTTGACTATTATCATCGACGCTCTGTAATACTAAACTTGTATATTTGTATGTACCAATCATTTACTGTGACATCACGGATCTGCAACTGCCAGAAAACTACCTACCATCAGCAAACTACCAGTTACCAATACCTGTTTGATATTCTGACTCTCAATATCCTTGATAGTTTCTTCTAGAGAGTTGTAAACGCGAGCCTTCTGTGCTTTTTCTGAGGCATAGTTCGAGTCCCAGTGCCTCGCAAGCTGGCTCTGAATCACTAGCTTGTCCACAACTTCTTTCGAAACGTTATGAGAGATCATGTCGGGCTGGAAGCCGCTAGAGAAGCTTTGGTTAGTGGAGAAACATGCCTGGGATATATCAACATTATGGGCCCGCAACTCGTTGATCAGCGCATCCAGCAGAACCTCAACATTATCGCGTTTTTGCTGATTGAAAATAATGGTACTTGGAATATTCGGATCGCGCACTGAAGCGAACCACTTAGCGGCTTCTTCTAGGCTGTCTGTGGTGTGAGCGCCATCGATAAAATATTCAACGCCATTCCTAGAAAGCCTCTGGCATCTTCCTGGCCAGCTAGCTTTTTCTAAACCATCTTTGAACTCCTTCGGGAGCTCTTTGTTATCTGCGATCGGGATAACTGAGCTTAAGCGTGTCTTGGCCAGCTCTACGGCCAGAGCGGCATTTTTCGCTTGAAATGACCCTGCCAAACCAAGGTTCAACTGTGAAACGCTCTCAGGAACATCAATTGCTTTCAAAACTGCGCCCTTCTCAAATGCACGTTTTTGAAGAACCGCCAAGCCTTCCGGAGGCTGTGATTTCAAAGTGAACGCCGGGCAACTGTTTTTGAAAATACCAGCCTTATTCCAGGCAATCTGCTCGATTGTCGAGCCCAACACATTAACGTGGTCAATTCCCAAAGAGGTCACTGCGGAAGCTGCGTGTTTTTCGAAGACATTCGTGCTATCATACTCGCCGCCAATTCCCACCTCGTAAATAGCCGAGTCTACAGCTTCCTGCATGAAGGCATGAAAAGAGACCAGCGTTAAATAGCGAAAATAATTGGGCTTTTGACCAGGGCCCATTCTTATGAAGCGGCTAGTATCGCTAGAGGTATTCTCCAATTTATCATACACTTGGAAGAAGTATTTGGCGAACTTTTCAGGAGAAATAGGCTGACCATCGATCATAATGCGTTCCCGAACTGATTTTAGATGCGGGCTTGTGTACAGGCCGACCTTACCGATTTGCTTTGTATTTCTGTATTGCATGAGAATGCTCTGGACGAAGGCGCATGTCGAACCTTTTCCTTTCGTTCCTGTGACATGTAAGACATTCAGTTTATTAAAATCTGATGGCTGGTAGCCTACTCTCCGGATCCATTCGATCATTTCCGGGACCAGATCCTCATCTCTCAGCGGTTTTCCCAATTTGTTTATTTCTTCAATGACACTAAAATTGGTTTGCAATCGGTTCAAGGCCTCAACAGCCGCAGCGTAATCTCGCCGCATTGGCCAGAGTCGAACGATATCGGGATCGCGAGTGATAAGTAATGCGGTTTCGACTGTTGACAGCAGGTTCGAGCGGCACGCAAGAAGTGCGGATCGGAAGTTTAAATCATTTGCTTCGCAGTACTTGGAATAAATTATATACACGTGATGTGCAGGAACCCGTCCGGATAAACAAAGTTCAAATAAATATCGGCCAATGGTGCGCTCATGGGAATTTTAATGCCATGAACAAAGGCCTCTGTATCGAGGGCCACTCGGCTGGTAGGAAATAATTCGCCACAAAGAAGATTTAGAGCTCCTCCAAACGTTCTGACCTCACTGTCTTGTTCTAAGGGCTTAACAGAGCCGAGAATGCTCAGCTGGCTCTTAGGTTTGTACAGCTTGATGGGAATTCCCCGAAGTTGCCTGGCATTCTGAGGCAGGAGACGCGTAAATATGATACTTTGAAATGCATTGAATGATTTTCCGGGATCCATTGAGTCGCTTACAGCTGCCCAAAGAAAGCTCGAGTCCTCTCTAGTCAGGCTCATGACTGCCTTCGAATTTCCATCTCTGATGTAGGCGGACTCTTTCAATTGGTTTGTCCAGAAATTTTGAGGCCCTTCTCTGCTTAAAGGCATCAACTTCGAGGGATATTTTCCGTATTTGAGATAGATAGTCCAGATCGCAGCGTTACAGCTCTGAGAATCTCCAGAGAGATGTAACAAATCATAGAGCACCCCTACAGGCTTGTTCCAAGCTACATGAGAACCTTCAAATTCAAACCACCACTCTGCAATATCATCTGCCCAGGTTTCGTCTTGTAGGTATCGTTTGAAGTACCCTAGAACTGACGCCATATAGCTAGTGATGTATGTCCTACGACGCGCTTTCAGGAAGTATCGCTGTGGCTGGAATGATACGGGATCGTCTACCAATATTGCTATTGGAACCCAGCCGTCCCAGACTTGTTTTCTAAGATTGTGTGCGTGAGCCATTTGCTAGACTTGACGACTGAAGGGCACAGTCCAAGTCAAAGGGGCGAGATTAGGAGTACCTCGTTAGCAGCTTCAGCTAGCCAGCCGCGCCCAATGGCCACCCTAGCCCTTGAAGGGGGAAGGGAGTGTAGGCAGCGCAGTCCAACCGTAATAATATCAGCGGCCTACTGCTCCAGCAGCATCCGTTAAATTTGTGTTGTTTAGCACGTTCCTGCGTATTCTCAGAGTGCTCTGCCATTGTTATATTTCAGCAAATTCCTGAGACAAGCCCAGATTTGTGCCCATCAAGGCTCAATTTCAAAATGTCCTGGTCTCCAAATGCCTCTACAGAGGAGTCAAACCGGGTATATCTCGAGACTCAGCAGCAAATCATGCAGAGCGGAACCCCCAAAAGAGTGGGAAATTACGATATCGTTCGCAAAATTGGAGCCGGCTCGTTTTCAACCGTTTATTTGGGCATCCATGCGATCACGCAGCATAAGGTCGTTCTCAAAGCGACACTGAAAACTCAGCCCAATTTGGCCAGCGAGATCACACATTTGCGTTCCTTCAACCACGTGCATATAGCCAGGCTTTACGAGTTAATTGTTTTGACGGATCACGTCTGGTTGGTCATGGAGTATTGTGCGGAGCAGGAGCTGTACGAGTACCTCGTTCGGTATGGCCCGTTTCATCCAGACAAAGTCCGTGTTATCATGGCTCAACTTTCTGGTGCACTGGCTCACACGCATTCTAAGCAATGCGCACATCGGGACTTAAAACTTGAAAATGTTTTTCTGGATCACAACCTCAATATCAAGCTAGGAGACTTCGGGTTCACTCGTTCGTATGGCTCGCGTACCATGCTAGACACAGTTTGCGGCACTGAGCCATATATGGCACCGGAGCTTTTGCTTCACAAACGTTACAATCCGGAGGCTAGTGATGTATGGTCTTTGGGTGTAATTTTCTACGCAATCATGTTTGGGCGCCTGCCATTCGATGAGGATGCCGAGGAAGATACGCGTGCTCAGATCATCAACGGCGAGCCTGAGTTCCGTGCGGATGCACCTGCTGATTTGGTTGATTTGATCAAACAAACTTTGCGCAAAGAGCCGCGTCAAAGACCGCGAGCATTGGACTTATTGAAGCATCCTGCATTGATCGAGCACGGTCCCAAACAGCTGGCTATACTCGAGGACTTGATGCGGCCACAGCCTCCACTGTCGACCAAGCTTGAACGACGTGTTTTGAAAGGTATGAAGGCGTTGGATATCGATTTGAGTAGAGTAGCCCAGGCCGTACAAAACGTGTCGTGCGATCCACTCTACGGCCTCTGGATGACTTCGCTAGATCATTTTCGCGAGCTCGAAGTCCAGATGCGTCTCAAAAGTGAAAACCGCTCAGAAACACGCTCTTTGCGGACTGTGGCACGTAAAGCTCGGTCAATTGTAACTCCGTCGAGCCCACGGCAGCCCTCGACTCTTTCGGCGGTCAGTTTGGGCCCCGCAATCGTTGATGCATCTTCAGTTATTGCGCAACAGCCCTTCAAATCACAAACCCAGACTCAGAACCAGAATCAGAGTCGGAGCCAGTACCCGAACCAGCAAAATTTGTCGCCTAGAAGCCAAAAGCGGCAGAGCCAGTCTACTTCAGTTGGGTCTCCGAAAGGTCCAGGAAGGGTGGTTGAAGATCGGGCGAGTATTTATACGTTCTCGTCGTCAAACTCTACAAAAACTAAGTCCTATCGCAAACGGCTCTCGCGCTTCCTGCATTTCATCAAGGGAGACGATGACAGCCTTAATTCATACTCGCATCCTCACAACTCTACTTTGAGAAACCATCACCACAACAACAACAACAGTCATAACGGCACTGGAATCAAGTTGAGCAAATCTCAAACGTTCAGACCAGCTCGTCCCGTAAGTCAGGAAAACTTGAGACCCTCTGATATGCCGCAGACCCCTAGCAACTTGGCTTTTCCCCGCACTTCGACCGATGAAATTAGTGTAGCATACGACGATAAGAGTCTGGACTTGAGCGCGAGGCCCTCAGTGGAGTTTGCTGAGCAGCAGCACCGCAGGCCCTCGTGTGACCCGTTGTTCAATGAAAAAGTTTCGAGAGTTGTGTCAGGGCTGGGCTTTGGTTCACCCACTGTCATTACCACAGCTCACAGCAACGATGCAGATAATTTGAGCTCTTCGGAAAACCTGGGCTTGCATTCCGGCAAAACCACCCCACTTTCTCACAGCCGCGAAACGTCACAGCCGCCTGAGATCGTCAGGTCTCTTAGCGAAGATGCCAGTCAAGTTAGCGTCCGAAGTTTGAAGTCGAGCCGCAGTTTACGAAGCGATAGTGGCATGCTGGAAAGATCGTCAACTCCTACCGACCTAGGGGGTAGTTTGGCACGTAGAGCGCGGCCTCTGTCGCAGATTTCTGCTTTATCTCAGCTCTCCCAACTTTCACATCTCTCGCAGCTCTCAGTTGATTCCAAAGACTTGCAAACTAAGCCGGTGAGTGGCGGAACAGGGATCATGATCACCTCTGCAGATGATCAGGAGGTTTTTGAGAGCAAGTTTCACTCGAAACGGCATCCTTCACCCATGGCTAAACGTGAAAAGCGACGCTTGTTTACACGACAGGTTGCGACTTTGGAAGAGGAGTAGGCAGTGTGTGCCAGCGAGCATCTAGCTCGAAGATGACATTCTACGCCGGATCTTGTATTATACTATGCATATTTATTGATTTGATTATTTATTTCTCTATTGCATTTTTCTGCTGGGGTAAAGTGGTTCGGGGTTAGGGTGATAACCGGCCTCACGGGTGGGTTCGTTCAAATTGGAAACGAACGGTAGTAAAAATGATAGAAGTAAGGTGACACCATTATCGGAAATGGCTAAGTTTGTCATCAAAAAGAAGCGGCCAGATTGCTGTAACATCCAATTCTACCGGGTTTCCTAGAACATGTATTTCGGTTTATAAGCTTTAATTCACAAAACTCCGCACCATAAGGGACTCCACAGAAAGAGTAGAATGTTGCACAGCCCTTTTTTCACCATAAAAACCAAATTTAGTAGGTGAACCCGATCTCAATACATTTATATTTGACCACTACAACCAACCTGAAACACTTAAGCGTCGCGCGAGCAGGGCTAGGGCGCAGTCGGGGCGAAACCTCTAGCGACGCTTGCTGCCTTGCTTTGCTGGAAATAAGCTGCACATCAACCACATAAGGTCCCATCCACGTCGTACTTAGGACTTGCCTCTGTAACTTGACTTGAGTTGCTTTGTTGACTTGTAAGACACATTGCTCAGGACCAGACAAAAAAGATGACGTTGCATTACTCTTTGGTCTTTCTCATTCTTGTGAGTGAAATGGTGGCCTTCGTGGCCCTGGTTGCCCCTTTCGTGCCGGCCAATGTTCGCCACAAGGTGATCCACACTATTGGCCTCAATCCGTTCATCGGTCAGATCAACCTGGCTTTGAAGTTCACGTATGCGTTTATTTTAGTTCTCTTTGCGGACTCTGTTAACCGGGTCTGGAGAGTTCAGGAGGAGATGCACAGGTCCGCCTCAATGCCTCTCCAGGTGCAGAGCGATCGGGCGGATATTCTGGCCCGTAAATTCTATGCTCAGCGCAACATGTACTTGTGTGGCTTCACATTATTTCTGTCTTTGATTCTCAACCGTACTTACTCGTTGGTCAAGCAGCTTTCGTCCCAGATTTCGGCTAACAGCCAGGGAACCACTTCTTCTGCAGGCACTGGCAAGGTGTCTCCTGAGCTTAAGGACTTGAAAGAGAAGTATGAGCGCAAGAAGCGTGACTTCGATGCGCTGGAAAAGCAGAGCAAGCAGCTTTCGAAGGAGTACAATCGCGTTTCTGACGAGCTTGAGGCTTTCAAGAACAAGGGCTCTTCTATCGACCGCAAGAACATCTAGTTATTTGTAAGTCTATAGTTTGACTATCATTATGATATCATTGGCCAAGCGAGTTAATAAAACGTTCCGAGCTGAAGTATGAGAGGAAGTCCACGGAGATGCTTCGAGATTGACTGTAGTTTCACAGGTAAATCAGAGGAATTCCGTGCTGAAATTCAATGATAATCTTCTCAATTAAGCTTGCTTCGAATTACAAGAGCGTTGAATTGCTACAAAAGGCCCTTTTTGAGTCAACCTGTTACGTAGTCGCAGCCATCTTCGATGAAATCACCTTTGATAACTTTATTTTTGATAATCGTCAATCCTGCAGATATGCGCCGCAGTAAATCAACTCCCCCCACTTTGAACTCTCGTTTTCAGAATTTTCATTTTCAAACCTCTATTTTAGGATTTATAAACCAACATTCGTATTTCAGTAAACTCCTACATCTCTCGCCAGCAAGAGACAGACCCCAATGCGTCTCATACACTACAAATCAGCATTATCAGCGAAGGCATTCGTTGTTGCAACCAGACAATTACTCCTCGAAACGACGTACTTCGAATGGCTGCGGCACCGGTGCCTCTTCAGTCTCATCAGCGATTTTCGATGCCTGCCGCATGGTCTTGATAACTTTGACTTCGTCAGACTCAGGCAGGGCGCTGGTAGCACGCACAACAATCACACCAGACAAGTTTTTGCGCGCAGTGACAGGCTCAAACTGCTCGCTGTGGATCTCCATGTACTTGCGTTGCCAAGGCAATACGCGTGACATGTTTTCAACGGCAAACGGCGACTCCTTCTCAACACGTTCTTTTTCCTTCTCGTCTTTTTCCTTCTCGTCTTTCTCCTTAGCGTCCTTGTCATTCGTGGCATCCTTGGCATCTTTTTCATCGGTATCGACTTCCATCAGGCCTTTCTCGCGACGCTTAGCCTTGGCTCTGCGCAGATCCTTCAAAGTCGTGGACAAAACCGCCGTTTTCACCTGTTCGGGACGCTTGTTCTGGTCGGTAGAGAGCTTCGAAGGATAGCTGAACTTGCCACGCGTCGAGTTGCACTGCAGATCGAATTTTGGGATTTTGAGGTCCTCAGTTACACAAATCACAGTGGTAGGCGTGAACGCCAAGCTCATGAAATGCGCCAGAGGGAACCAGTACCAGTGCTGCACAAACACAGCCAGACCAACCACGGCCTTCATGTTCAGGTTACCGGTTTGCGGGTTCTCAAGCTGGATCGTAGCGTTGCATCCACCAGCATCAATGATTCCCAAAGCAAGAGCGGCACCAAACTTGGCCATGGCATCTTCGTGTTTTTCACGCGAAACCGCGTGCAGATGCTCACGGAATCCCTTGACACGCGAAGACTGGTCTGTTTGCTGGATCAAAACCATTGCCAGTGCAATCATTGCTCCCTGGCGCACAAAATCAACCGGATCTTTGGCCAGCGGCATGAGCATGTCCACTGCGACCGTCGAGCCGCTGCCAGCGCTGGCCACGCCCAACGCCAAACAAACACCGTAACGAACATGCGGATTGTGCGATTCAGACAACAGCTCAACCATGCGAGGCAACGACTCGGGGCTGCGCAACAACACAAAACCGAGCGCAATCACTGCGGCGCGGCGCACGTTGTCGCTCGCATCGCTGACTGCCAAATGCAGCAGGTGCTTGATGGCTTTTTTGTTGCCAGTGCCTGCATACGCCAACGCAATCGTGAAGCAACCGCCGTATCGAAGTTGGTAGTCCCGTTCCGCACACAAAGTTGAAATAATGCTGTCCGACGCCTCCTCTTTGCCGTAGTTCAGAAGCGCGATTCCCATCGCCAGCGAGCGCACAATCTTGCCATGCTCCGTGTCGCGAGCATACATGAGCATTTCCTCCTCTACTTTTGCATCGCGCGAGCCCAGCATCACCAAACCCATCGCCAGACCGGCCGCTTCACCGCTGGTAGCCGAGTCGGTGTACAAAACTTTTTGCAGCGACAGATACACGTCTTTGTTGCCGGTCCGCATGGCCGCCAAACCAGCTCCCAAACACGCGCCGTGCAGAACGATATCGCGCTCTTCTTCCTCGTCCTCGTTTGCAGGCTCGTCTTCAGCCAGTTTCAGCTTTTTCTGGAGCAGATCCAAAACCTCGGCGCCAAATCCAGCAAACACAAGGCCCAGCCCGTAAAGCGCACCTCCTCGGGAATGCGGCGACGTGCCTTGGCCCTCAGCCAGATATGGTCTCAAAATGCGATATCCCTGCAGGAGGTTGCCTTTGTGGACGACACCCAGAGTCGCCGCGGCCACAAACTTTGTCCAGAAATGCGCACGGTTCAGCCACTCGACATTCTGGCGGAAAAACTTGTCGTTTGTTGTGCCGCAGAGCAGAAAACCGGCCTGGAAACTCACGGCAGAGTGGAACATGCTGTTCCGCGGATCGCTGGCTAGACGGGTTGCTTCGAGGGTCTGCGTGTCGGCATGATTGTGGCGCTGCAAAAACGAAATCTCGTAGTCGCACGAAGGAATGCCACTCAAAATACGCACCAGCTTCACACGCGCCATGTCGTTAGCGTTCTTGAATGCCGCGCTCGCATTGGCCAGCAGCTCCTGCGACGCGTTGGCCACAAGATCGAAAGCCACCTGGTATGCGACTAGCGGCTTGCTTTCGATAACTTTTTCGAACAACTGAACTGCAATGCTGGCGTCGTCCAGCTGGATCATGATCTTGGTAATCAGCCGGTAGCTCGGCTCCAGCGAGGTCTGGCTGCGGATGTGATCGTACAGCGTGCGTAACACCTTGTTGCGGAACTCGCGGTGCAGCACCAGTCCAATTGAGCATTCGAACAGAAATTCGTAAACATCTGCCTGGCTGCCTGCCTCAGTGCTCAGAATCTGTTCCACAAGATCAAGCCGACGGGCCTCCAACGCCACTCCCAAGGCCATAGTTACTTTGCCGGCAGCCACGGACTGTTCGAGCAGCTTTTCGACGGCCGATTCTAGAGCCGAAGGTTTGTTACTGCCCTTGCGTTTTGTGTCATTATGTGAGCCCTCGATTTGTGACGCATCATCTAGGCTCTGGCGTTGCTCCACATAAGTCTCAACTGCCTTTGCCACAATCGTCTCGATGTATTGCTGCGAATTGTCGAGTGTTGAGGACGCCTCAAACTGCGCTCCACTCGCCAGCGCAAACTCAACCGCCTGCGTGAAATCGCCCAGGTGGTAATACACCTTTGAGGCAACTAAACCGGCAAGAGGGCGGGCCGGGAAACGCGGGTCCTCAAATAGCTCTTCAATGAGCGGCAAATGGTCGGCTACCACAGGCCAAAGCGAAGTGGAACTGGCCGAGATCTCCCTCAACGCCTCTTCTTTGAGCTCGTTGCTTGGCTCGTAGAGTAGCGCGACTATCGGCGAAGAAGTAGCCATAGTTGTCAGGATGGAGGTCGTGGTGTTAGTTTGGTTTGGGGTTACTGGGTGTGTCCTATACCGTTGTACGTAAGCTTTGGGTGTTTCGGGGTAAGCTGTATATCCCAAGCATGGATGATATTTTACCAATAAATAATTTCACCAGACATTTTTATTCTGTTTTAACAGTCTTGCGCCAAACCCAGAGACCAGAAAATAACACAAGGAAAAAAATGGGCCGGCAATTGAAACATCACGAGAAGAAACTGCTCAAGAAAGTCGACTTCTTCGACTGGAAAGAAGACCAGGGCCACCGTGATTCCCAGGTCATGCAAATGTACCATATCCAGAATCGAGGCGACTATCAGAAATACAACCGCATCTGCGGCAGCATTCGACAAATGGCACACAAACTGGCAGAACTGCCACCGCAGGACCCAATTAGATTGCAGCTGGAGGACCAGCTTGTTGAGAAACTCGAAAGAATGGGCGTTTTTGGCCTCAAGCACCCGAAAGTAAGCGATCTCGAAAAGATTTCCGTAGCGGCGTTTTGCCGGCGCCGGTTGCCTGTGGTCATGGCTCGTTTGCATATGGTTCCCAATGTCAAAGAGGCTACAAAACTTGTTGAACAAGGTCATGTACGCATTGGACCCCAGCTCGTTACCGATCCAGCCATGATTGTGACTAGGGATATGGAAGATTATCTGACCTGGGTCGATGGCTCGAAGATCAAGAGAAAGGTTGCCGAGTACAAGGACCAGGTAGATGACTTTGATTTGATTTAGTTCGGCTCGATGTGGTTCGAGAGGTGGAGTATTTAACTATTTATCTGATAATTGTGCATAATTACCGTACTGCGTAGCGGCAGGCAACTGGGGTTCAGTTTAACTACTATAAGGCCGCTCGCGGTCGGTTTCCAATTCTTTAAAAAACAGCCTATACTGTAGTTTACCAAAATACTTTTAGACGCTTGCGCGTTCATCAACTTGCCGCAGCTTGACCAAGCCACTCTCATCAAACCGTTTCACAACTTTGAATTCCACACACTTATCTACTATAAATATAAGTCACTACTTCAACTCGCATTATCATCGCGAACTGAAGGAAAGCTTGCCACCTACCTCGATGCCATCGCAGCCAGACTCCAGTGGGATCGACTCGGATGATGTCGCCACCAGAAGTAAGCCCTGCGTTCGCACCGCACGAATACTCGATGGAACAAGCTCAAGAATATTAGCTGGCACAATCACGCCCATGAGATTATTCGTGGCAGCATAGTGCGAAGCCTCTTTCAAAGAGACACACACGCGTGATTCGCCAAGACTTTGCGGCGAAACAACATCGCCATTGGCAGTTGTGTACTGGCCATCGAGACGCAAAGCAGTAGAGCGCAGCAGCACCGGATAATTGGGCTGTTTCCAGTTGATAATAGCACAGATCTCGGGATTGGGACTCGAGAACATCAGGGACCGCGCCCGCAGATTGTGGGACCGCTGGCTGCGTGCGTACTCAAAAATTACATCGACAATGCGATCGACATACTGATTGTGTTCGGGCCACTGCACAGGCATATGCGTTTGGTGGACAATTTCGGCTTGGGTCGGGTACGGGATCACCAGATCGAGCTGTTTTTCCGCGCTCTCGTATTGCAAATAATCAGCCAGAGTCTGTACGTCTTCGTGAAGCATCTGCAACTGTTGCAAAGTTAGAGACGGCACTGGCAGCTCGACCCCCTTTATATCGACTGAAGAGGACATGACAACAGGCACCAAATCGCGAGTTAAAACAACAGCGGTTTGATGGTAGTCGCCCTTGAGAGACGAATCCGTGACAAATGCGCTTTGAGAACCCACGATCGTTGTAGATTTCCAGTACGTGTCGTACTTCGCAATTTCCAAAGACTTGCCGGCATAGGGATCGACCAGCATATAGCTGAAACTGAGCTCGCCTACAGTCCGCAAAAGCGCATCCATCAAAGGCAGCGTGGCCTGACGGTCGTTTTTGTGGGTGAACAACGAAGGCAGAGCCGTGGTTTTGGCAAGAAGCCGCGTACCGAACGTAGGATAAACGTCGACGTTCATCGAGAACTTGTCGATGTTTTCGATCTGGAATGTCTGCACACGATTTTGATCCTGGATCGGCAGCGCCAGGTTCCGCGGAATCGAGTCTTTTGTGCCAGAAGTTGTGATTGAGAGCCGGCCTGCAGCCAGATGTTTGCGGCCTTCTGTAAATTTGGCAGGCTGCTGGAAAGCCGAGCCAGTAGGGTTAAACACGACCTGCAAAATGGTCTTTTGCGAGTTCAGGAAGCTGTGGCCGTAACGTTGCAAGGGCATAATCGGCGGCGGCAGGCTCAAATCGGGGATATCATCCAAATTTTGCGCGGAGTTACCCAGATTGCACTCGTCCAGAGAATTGACGAGGTCTGAGGCATCTGTATCAAACATTGCCATGTCTGCGTCCGCATAGGCTTGGCTCGAGACGCCGTGGATTTGTGAAATATCGACCGTTCCCGGAGGCAGCTTAGCCGATAATTTGCGCACAGCTTGCGTATGGCCTTCCCAACACGCATAAAACAACGCGGAACGACCAACCTCGTCCAGAATGAGCGGGTCCGCGTCCGAAGCCAGCAAAGAATCAACCGACATGTAGTTGCCCTCGCTGGCAGCATACATCAGCGGCGTCCAGCCATTGAGTTGGTCGATTTGGTTCACATCAGCACCAGCCTGAACTAGCAGCGGCACAATGCTTGAAAAGCCGGCCCGAGCAACAATGTGCAGCGGGTACAGGCCCTCGGCATCAGCAACCATAGCTGTTGGCTTAACGCTCAGTAGAATTCGAACGGCGTCGTAGGCGCCATGTTGACACGCGAAATTTAGCGGAATGTAGTCCCTTTCACAATTGCCATCTAGTTTGACCCCGGCTTTGACCAGATCCTCTGTGCATCCTACAAACTGGTTGAAGATGGTGTAGTGCAACGCAGCAAAGTTGTCGTTGTCCAGAAGATCTAGGCTAGCTCCTGCCTGAATCAAACGTTGCAGAATTTCGCGGCTGCCCGAATTAGCTGCATAGTGCAGTGCCGATTTGCCGTAGACATCGCACAAGTTGATATCAATGAGTTTACTTTGGAGTGCCAGCTCAAAGACTTTCATTCGGCCCACTTGGGCCTGCTGGGCTGCCAAATGTAGAGCACTTCTTCCGGCTATCTCATCAACCACTGCGAAATCAACTAAACCTTCTGGAACGCTCGAGTGCAGCCTTAGAAGCGCCTCCTCAGGCACCTTGGTGGGTAATGCCATCAAAAACGTTCTGGTGATTCGCTGTTTGGGATCATCTGAGTTGATCAACTGCTCAATCCATACGTCCATCGCCTTTTCGGAATCAACGTTGCTGCTCTGGAAATCTTTGGCGAACTTGAGGAACTCGTAATGCAGGTCTCCATCCTCGGGAGACTCGCCACGGAGACCTACATGCTCAATAACAACTGTTTCTGAGCCAGACGCCAGCGCCTCCACTTCAAGCAAGTACTGATTTACTTTATCGGTTAACAACACAAGCTGCTCGCGGTGGAACATGGGCTGGACCTCGACGGCTCGAGCCAGATAGAGCTCTTTGAGATGCGAGCGGCTGCGTTTGTCCCATTTTTTCAAAACTTTTGAGAATCCTGTGGCATTCAGCTCGATAAACTGCTCGAGCCGCTCTAAATCGCGTCGGAACCGCTGCAGCCCTTCATACAACGAGATATACTCGACGCTCTGCTTCGAGAGTTTCTTTTGCTGAACAGCGAAGTTCTTCTTCTGCACAAGGATTTCTAGCCGCACCTCCAAGTCAGCCTCTTTAGCTTCATAAAAGCTCTGTACTTTCTCCAGCTCGCGCTCCAATTGGAAGAAAAACGTGGCCTTATTCTCCTGAAGCCGCTGGTGGCTCAGTTCTCTGGTCGATCCTTGAGCGCCTATATCATGGGCTGCGGGTCCCGTAACGGCTAGCCGTTTGATGAGTTTCTTCAATGCCTTGTAATTGATGAAATAGTCGGCATACTCGGGCAAATCCAGGTGCCTTTTGGCGAGATACTTGCCGAACTTCATCGAAGTTTTGCTGGTTAGTTGCAAGCCTTACTTCCTAAGGCACACACTAAGCTTGGGACTTCAGTTCACCCGTGGAATAGTAAAAAACCCCAGGGTTTGGTAGGCCGAGAACCTCCCCTGTGCAGATAAGCTTTGTAACGCATCTTCGTCTTAGCACCTAAATCGCCTATAATCAGTGCACGTGCTTAGGGTTTAGATCTCAAGGGCAGGCTAGAGAGTCACCAATATAGATTGGAGGCCTTACTCAGGAAAGTTTTGCTATAGTGAGAGTTGCTACTCGCGGTTTTTGTATTTCTGATTCAAATGGCTAGTTTTGTCGATCTTTTTCCTTGTGTTTTTTGAAAGAACTTAAAGTATCAGGGTTAGGCCATATATTTCACTCCAGGTCACACGATTATTCGATACAAAAAGATACAAGGTTCTTCGACTAATTTGTAACATATCTTAGGTGCATGTTTTGTAATTTGAGATAATTGTTGTCCTCATTAACCGCTGCGGTTTTCGACTATGAATTGTACTGAATCAACCACGAGTTAAGTACACCTCCAACAGAGATCTCTGAACACATAGGCTTCCAAACATTGTCATTATTTGTATATGCCATTTATAGAATTGTTTTGATCCAATTAGCACCAAAGCTCGAATCAAAAACTCGAAAGCTTTTGGTGGGCAAACCCGTTCAACGATTCATTACGCGCGTCATCATTATGTGCAATATATACAAATCAGGCCCTGGCGAAAGCTCAATTAACTTCAACAGGCTTCTCGGGCCACCAAAACGGCTGGAAAGCATGCACGTCTACATCACCCACTGCAAATTGGCGGCCGGCTTTATCTATCCGTAAGGAAGCTAGACCCATGTTTCCGATCGAAGCAACTACCAAACCAGCTGGCCGTTGTTTAGTTTTAGATAGGCCACCAAAAGGGCTCGCAACTTCGCTTTCTACCGGCGAAAGATCAGCAATGTCCGTGCCAGGCATGATATCGAAGTGCTTGGCTTCATACAAGTCGTCCGGCAAAGGACTGCCTTTCTCGGCAAACACAACCGGAGAAACACGTTTACGAACAGTTCCATGATGGTGCGTGCGAATAGTTAGCTCCTGGCCAACATAGCAGCCTTTTTCGAAATCTATTCCACCCATATAGTCCATGCAGAACTCAAGCGGCAACGCTTTATCAGGCACAAGCTCGGCCGAACCTTCGGGAACTCCCATAAGATACCGCCGCAAACGATAGACGTCGTAGTTAACTTCATCATGTTGGAGTGCAGCGTATGTTTCGGGGCTGCACACAAATCTGCGGCCCAGCCCAGCAGCTCTGCGGTCATCTGTTTGAAGATCCGCCCCAGAAACATGCCAATCCTCCATAGCTCGATCATTCCAGGCAAAATATAAATTTTTGTTCGCTACCACATCAATTTTCACTTTAGACTGTAGCTGATAAAAGTGAAGCAGGCGATGAATGCGATCTACAAGCGCCGTGTCCACCTCCAAAACATAGCTCTGCGTGTTTACAGCGCCTTTAACTAAGGAAATATTGTGCGCTGCGTAAACAAATGTGTCAAACACAACTCTTCCTTTGCTATTCAAAACTCCGCAGTAGCTGCCGTTCATTCCTGGGAGCTCTTCGGTGCTGTCTGGGGGACGGATTGTGAGCAAGCCATTCAAAAACTTCGAGCTGTCGGGACCACTTACGGCCATTAAAGTTCGCGGCAGCTGCAGTTTGGCTACTTCAGGAATCCCTGATGGCAAAGTCGAATTGTATCGGAAGAGTTGGCACGATGGTTTGGGTGTATTAGCCCATAAAAAGGCTTTTTGTGCGGCCCAACGCCCTCGAGACAACATTTGACTTCGCTTACTTTTCCCAGGCAGTACTGTCGCTTCGTCGTTGCGGCCCACTGGCCAGGCCGACCTGAACCCAGAGTTAACTAAGAGATCACGTGCACATTGCCGCCGGCTCATCCCTGATTACGAGTCACACAGTCTCTGTGTGCAATGTCTCAATACACACGCTAGCGAATCACATGCCTAGAATGGTCTGAGTTTTGCATGCCAAGTGTGTTCGCGGTGAAAGTGCTAGTCTGGAAAAGTCCATGAAGCTGGTCTCTTGTCTCTTCATCAATTACTGGAATTTTAGTTTTAGTAATTGAAGACCTACATTAAATCGTGCCATGGCATACAATCAGCGAAAATGGGCAGCCACTAGCTGGCCAGCGGAAGCTCAGGCATCACGTCTGACCTATGTGCAGCTGCATATGCGAACAAGAGCTGCAGACCTTTGGGCGCGAAGCGGAAAATCATTATTCGTTTCGCAATCTTCAGCCCAATACCACCAGGTTCGGGTTCAAATTAATCAGGATGCTAGATGGTCCACAACGCCCAGAGAATTTGGGTCTATTCATTGGCTTTGAACCTTAATCTGGAGTAACACACTGCCATTAGTAGCTGCAGGTGCCTTTCATTGGACGACGTTCAGTTTTTGTAAACGTCCAGAGTTTCCTTAGCGCTGAAAAATTGTGGTATTTTCAGAGTCTCTTTTGATTCTTTTGAAAATTAGTTTAGCCGCACGAGAATCTAGGAAGAAAATTATTATGAAGATTTAAAAGCAGGAGGGCAGGACGCGCATATACTAAACTAGACTGTAGCTATAGTGCAAGATGGTTTTAGGCTTGAATTCCGAGCGTGACCTAGCTCCCAGCAATTTCGGGCCCATTTCTAGTTATTTTCACTGATTAAACTCAAAATAAAAGAATTCCGGTTATTCCGAAGGCTGGCTCGAGGTTTTCCTACACAGGTTAGGGCGAGCCTTTTCTCTGTCCTACGCGGCAGCCCCTGCCCTGGCTAAGGCTCTCGAGTGGTAATGGCGCTGTCCTGATAGGCTGGACACTCTGCTGCTAGCAGCGCCTTGCATGCCCTCAATGCACCTGCAGCCAGTACTCTTAAGGCGTAATAAGCCTCTCCCAATCTCGCAGAAAGCCGTCTCTTCAGAAAGTGCCAATTAGCCACTCATCTTTGACTTAATTGCAAGCGCCCCCCCTCCCTCCTTTTTCTCAGGTTCACCTGTCAATACGAATAAAGCTACCTTTCCGGTTTTTTTATTTAGTCTCACGCCGTCACGAAAAAACGAACATACGAACGCCCACGAAACCGGAACGACAAACGACACACGACAAAACTTTTTGTGTCAAGTCGAACTACAAGTCGCAGCGCTGAAACATAAAGAACTAAGTCTTGTTTTGTGCTGACGAAAAACCACATCTCACTTTCATTTCCCTTCTACAAAAATTAGTTGAGAGTGTCCACCTCAGCGTCTATTTCAGTCTATGGCCCAAGTCAAAAGTCTTCTTATGTCTGACGAATCGCGCCAGCTATTTCCTAGCGCAGTCCCCCGATTCCCGTCCCACGGGTCCAATGAGACTCTGAACGCGAGTAGCTCCATATGGGGCTCGTACTCGCCCGAGCAGAAGTCTGCGGGTGCAGGTGCAGGTGCACCTACCTGGGCGTCCAACGCTCCCGCTCCCGGTGCTCCCGGTGCTCCCGGTGCCCCAGGCTCCGCCTCAGGACCCGCGTCGGGTTCTGGCCGTGCGTTTGGATTTATCGACTCGAGTGCTCCACCCAGCCGCTCGTCTAGTGCGATGTCTGTGCTATCGAATACCACGAGTCCCATCCCGGTCCCGGCCATGCTCGCGTCCCGCGCGTCCCGCCAGGCCTCACAAGCCTCACAGCACAGCATTTTTGACAGCGACACGCAGTCTAATTCGACAGCTGCTACTTCTGCTGCTGCCGACGAGGATTTGATCCCCACTGCGATTGTCGTAAAAAACATTCCGTTTGCTATCAAGAAGGAGCAACTGCTCGATACTATGGCTCAGATGGATCTGCCGCTTCCGTATGCATTTAACTACCACTTTGATTCTGGCGTTTTCAGAGGCCTGGCTTTTGCTAACTTTGCTACGCCCGAGGAAACTTCGGCGGTGATTTCGAGCCTGAATGGCAAGGAGATTGGCGGCCGCAAGCTACGCGTAGAGTATAAGAAAATGCTTCCTGCTCAGGAGCGTGAGCGCATTGAGCGGGAAAAGCGCGAGAAACGCGGCCAGCTCGAGGAGCAGCACTCGCCTCCGGCGTTTAACGCGACTCCTCTGAATTTTAACGACCAAGACACTATGGATTTTTACACCTCGCTGCTACTTTTCCAGGCAGACGGAGCGCTGCACGAAATTAATTTGCCTGTGGCTCCTAACTCCGAGCACGGGCGCCTAATTCAGATGCTAAGTGCTAAATTGCGTCTAAAATGCCGAATTCTCGAGGGCTCGCTTCTCGTCGCCAAGGCTCCCGGTGCTCTGCCCGAGTACCCTTCTGCTCTATTCCGTTCTGCTCTGGCCCCGGCCAGTGTTTCGGCTAATGTTTCTGGAGAAAGCACGCCTACTCAAGCCCATCTGCAATTCCAGCAGCAGCAACAACATCAGCAGCAGCAATGGCAGCAGCAATGGCAGCAGAGGCAATCGGCCTGGAACTTTCGATGAATCACGGAGCCTCCTATGATGATACAACTTCGGTTCTTTTTTCTTTTTGCTGGAAATGCACGTTGTTAATGCTTTGATTCATGGCCAATTTACGTTACCGGCCATGCATTCGTGCTTAGTTCCCAGCCATGACCTGATGCCACCCAGACTTTGTTGATTTAAATTTGTGCGCGTGTTTCGAGTTTTACAGAAAAAAAAACCCCCCCGGGCTCGCCGCAAAATATAAACCAACCCGCCTAAATAATGTTTACGAGTTCATGTTCGGTATGTATGATAATGTTATTAACACTATAAGAATGTTTTGGGTGCTGACATTCTCGCTGACAAAAAAAATTCTCCAGAATGGACGGCTCGCGTCCAGTGGCTTCGAAACGGCCAGCCGAAGGCGCGTCTGTCCCGGCTGGCAAGCGTCCAAGCTTTGCTGCAGGCGACTTGGACCTGGAGGCTTTGGTCTCGCACCTAAACCAGCAGCCGCAGCCCTCGGACAACGACCCAGGCCTCTCTCTAGAGGAGCAACTAGAAGGCGCGCTCGCGTCGATACAGGGCCATGGGCTGAGCGTACCGCCCATGTTCGGCCAGACGCCGCAACAATCGGCCGCAAAACAGTTAAACACATCACAAGCCGGCGTCCAGCCGCTGCAGACCCCGCAGCAGCGGTCCAGCTCCGTGGGCCCAGCTGGCGCCAGCAGCCAGCCGGTGGGCTCAAATCAGCCTTCTTCGCGAGGACAGCCCGGTTTAGAGCCGGCGCAGACATCCCAGGCGTACGCCGCACAGCTTGCAGCCCAATTGGAGGCTGAACTGAACTTGGCGTCCGACCAAAACGCGCTTCTTCCGCCTGGGTTTCTCTCAGGCACCACAGCCGCGGGTCCCTCAAGCGGCCCCGGACCGGCCCTCAGGGACCTGCGCCGCCGCAATCTCACAAGTTTAGACGACTACGCATGTCAAATTCTCGATGCACTTTCTTCAGCTCACTACCAAGAAATTTTGAACGTCGTGACCCAGCCCAAAAGCGACCGTGGCCAGGCCTACAATCACCTCGTCCGCAGCTTTGAGGCGCTCAAAGCCATGTATTTAGAAGACGAAGACCCGTTTTTTGAATATACAGCAGTTCAGGAGCTGGCTAGCGATGCTGCAGTCATCCAGCGCATTAATCTTGCCACATTTGCCGCCGCAGTGTTTGGCACTGTGCCTGTGGGCTTCAAAACTTTGAACGACTGGTTCATTCCGGCGTTTGTTCCTGAAGGGGGCCGGCTTCTGAAGTCCCATGCCGGTCTGTTTTTGGACTTGAAAACACAGGCGTATATTTCTGCGCTTTCACAAGAAGAAAAGAGCCCAGAGACGTCGCTGGAAGAGCTGTTTCCTTCGAATCTTAGCCAGCAACTCCTCAAGTTCCACGACCGGCCAGCCCTCACACCAGCTGAGCAAGATTTTGTGGGGCGTTGTTTGCGACGACGAGAAAATATTGCCGAGGAAAATAATGACCAGGCCCAGCTGGCTGAGAAATACCAGTGGGTATTTTTTCTGCGCGACCTAAGCGATTACATTGCGAAACATGCCAACACAAAACGACCCGACCCGCCGGCTGCTTCTGCTTCTGCCTCTGTGGCAAATGCGCCCTCGACGCAGTCGAATTCGACACAGTCGCAGTCAGGACGGAGGAAAATCGATGATCGCCGCTCGCAGGAGCCTGCGGCCCAGGCAAGTTCGGCACATAATTCTGGTCAATCAACACCGCAACCTGAATCGGCTACTACAAAAGCAACTGCCAGCACAACAGACACAAATGCGATGGCGAACATTTCACAGGGCGAGCCTCAAAACAACACAGAAAATGATCGCGACAAGAAGAAAGACCAGCTGCCCACCGCAGCAGGCGACGCCTATGCGCAGTACGAGGCCGCGAAACAAACAACCGAAGGCGCTGAAGTCTCTCGTTCGGGCCGGCCATCGGCTCTTACGCGCCGCAATTGGACGCGTGCTGAAGAAGAGGCGCTTTTGCGCGGACTCGACCGCGTCCAGGGGCCCTACTGGGCGCAAATCCACGAGCTTTACGGCCCAGGAGGCTCTATTTCAGAGGTCCTCAAGGATCGTACACAGGTGCAGCTCAAGGACAAAGCTCGCAACTTAAAAATGTTTTTTGTGCGCTGCGGCCTGCCCATCCCCACGGTGTTCCAGTACGTTACCGGCGACTACGAGACGCGTAAATCTAGCGGCAAGCGTGCAAGAGACAAACGTGCGCAGTCGAAGCCACCAGTCAAGGCTTTGGACGCTTCTGTGGCGCAAAACCTGGCGCAAAACCAGCAACAGACAGCAAATCTGGGACAGCCAATGGGCCAGCAGCAGCAGCCGCGCCAGAATGTGCACATGCCTGGCCTTTCACTTCCAGGTGTTCCCGACCCGGGCCAGCCACAATTGGCACAAAATATCAATGCGGCCAATGACGATATGCTGCCTACGGCCGACGCGCTAGACCGGGCCCTTAATATGCTGAAAGAAGGCGACAACGATGATAGCCATCTCCAGAGCCTCATTCAGAGTGTAGGCGACTACATCAACAACCAGAGCTAAGGGCACTATAACTTATTTTATTTAATGAACTGTATTTTATCGCAATGTCTGGCAGGCTCTCTGAGTCAGACTGGAGAGGCTTGGAGAAACTGAGAGGGGCGAAAGCTCGAATGAAACGTGAGTAGTCGTTTGAGAGCAACCCTTCGAACATGTAGCTAGTTGTTTGCATGAGCCTCAGCAATTGATCAGCTTTGGGAAACTCTACGCCTCTAAGTGCTCATTGTTATGCAGCTCTACCGAGCCGCAGGATTGAGCCCACCTATCTGTGCAAAACGTCTCTTTCGATTATGAAAGTGCACCGCTGCTCCGAGTTTATGATTCCCCGCTCCGATTCCCAACTTCATACAGCCTCTCACGACTCGTTTGCCTCAAATCTGGAACCGGCCCTATGTATCGCCTGTGGGCGGAGTAAATTTTGTACGAACGTCTGTCAGTGATTCATATCTATTAGGTCTTCGAACTCACTTCGGTAACATCTACAGCAAGGGGTGTTACAAATTGAGCAGAAAACTGTCGTTAGGAGAAACCAATCCTTCCATCTTTTGAACTGTTGAAAAAGCGGTTAATTTTGCCATTCGGTTTAGATACAGATCTCGTTGTCTATGCAGCACTAACCCTGAATCCTACTCGAGGCAGCGTCACCCTACCCTGCGATTGATCCGAACCTAGAGGCACCGAAATAAGAAGCGGCGTTAATCTAGGGTGAACCAGGAATTTTGTAGAATTTATAGCTTTTGATCTACAATACCGAAAATACCTCGAAGATTCCATCTCATCTTTTGTCCTGAAGATCTCGAAGGAGTTGCGGATTATCTAGGCCCCGTCCAAAGATGATCTTGCCGGTCAGTCCCTGCCCTCGATTTCGAATGACAGGCCGATTGGCATCAGAATTCCGTAGTCAACCGAGCGATATGTGTAGTGGTGTATTGCGCGAGATTGTTTTATCCTATAGATTTACGATGGCTTGGCAGTTGAGATGCGAAATGTGTGTCTACGTATCGGTGCTCGGACATTCGTACATAACCCCACTGCGTTTGCACTTATAACTCATTCAATACCCTTTATAACACGCCAATTGCGACCGCTATCGATATGGCCCGTCAATAGCTATGTAGCAATCGTGCCGTGCGTTTCAGGCAAGTTGAGATATCTATTATGCAGGCTGCATGAATTTGGCCTAGTCATGGGATTAGGCCAAATCGTTTACCTGTCAAACCTCCCAAGTTGATCACATATCACGTGTCTCTCGAGTGGGAACCCACCTCCACAGGCTTCGAATCCAAGCCTAGGACTCGAATTTTTGTGAGCTAGGCGAGAATGAAACAATTTTCTACTGCAAGGAACTAAAATTCTCAGCTCACACCGTAAAAAACTGGTGGCAAATCTGGCATTCTGGCCAAAGGCCATATCACGTGAAATTGAGTGCATACGCCTGCATGAAAGGATATATATTCGACTATACTCCGAGAAGAATCAACAAGTCAAAGAGTAAACCTCCAGAGACAGATCCAACACATACATCTACATGTCTCCCACAACTACAGCCATTGGCGCTCCTCTCGTTACCCGCGAAGTTATTCAGAAAGCGGAAGAGTCCTCTCAGGACTATAAGGTTCTCGAAAACGGGCTGCCTGCTCCACCGGAAAAACTGACTGGTCTCTTCGACATTGCCAAATATTTTGTCGACACGATTCCTGCACAGCATGCTCGCAACTACCAGAACGAATACCTCAAGCCCAGCTTCCCCGACCACAAGTGGCCCGAGCTGCAGGTCCAGGAGGTTCCGCAGGACCGCGGACTATTCGCGGATGAGAAATTTGCGGACCTTTTCGAGGCTGCTGCCGAGGTCGAGCATCTCACCCCTGCATTTGGCTCGGTGCTTTACGGTGTTCAGCTGAACGAGCTTAATAACAAGCAGAGAGACCAGCTCGCCCGCTTCATTGCCTTCCGCGGTGTTGTATTTTTCCGCAAACAGAAGGCCAACATCAAGGAGCTGCTTGCTTTGGGCCGCCACTACGGTCCTCTTCACAGACACGCCACTACTGCCATTCCCCGCGGTTCGGTAGATGATGAGGAGCTTCTCGACGTTCATGTGATCTGGGCCGACGAAAACAACGTCCCCAGCACTCGCTACAGTCAGACTCGTCTGTGGCACTCTGACGTGAGTTACGAGCTGCAGCCGCCGTCTTACACTTTTTTGAAATTGTTGGAAGGACCCATCACTGGCGGTGACACGCTGTGGTCGTCTGGCTACAACCTGTACGATCAGCTGAGCCCCGGCTTGCAGGCTTACCTCGAGTCGCACTCGGCTGTCCACTCGGCTACTGAGCAGGCTGACGACTCCAGACGCGCTGGGAAGCCGGTTCGCCGCGAACCCGTTGAGTCGGTCCATCCTCTGGTCCGCGTCAACCCGGTTACTGGCTTCAAGCACGTCTACGTCAACCCCGGCTTCACCCGCTACATCGTCGGGGTTCCGCGCGCAGAGTCCGATGCAATTCTTAATTTGCTTTACCAGCACATTTCTAGCAACGTCACCCATACCGCTCACTGGAAGTGGGCCGAGGGCGATGTCGCGGCCTGGGATAACCGCGCAACGACACACAGCGCTTCTTTTGGATTCTATCCTTCGTACCGCCACGCTGTTCGCGTCACAGTGACTGGCGAGACTCCGTACTATTCTACGGACGGCAAAAGCCAGACTGAGTGGCTCGAGGAGGCCTTGAAATTCAAGACCGTCGATCGCTCTGGTCTTCGTGGCAACTACAACGACTAAATTAGTGGTCGGGCATTCCTATTTTATTTTAAATGAGTGAGTTATGAGCTGATTATATGTATTAACGCGACATATTTTTTATACTGGTGTTTGGAGACTTGTCTAGAAAGATTAACTTGTCCAGAAAGAAAAACTTTGCATTCATCCACTGAGAGCGTTTCTGCTGTTGCTTCATTTCTAAAAGTACTTGAATTGCAAGTTCGAGATACTCGCGCTTTGACTCTGAGCAAACGCTGGCAACAGGCTCACCACTCAGACATTATCTTTCGTATATACACACCTAAAATTAGCTACGGTGTGCCTTGAAGCATGCACTTAGCACCGCGTTCATTCAGCGCAAGGGCCAATCTACTTGCGGTCGCAGGCCAATTTACTTGCGGTCGCGGTCCGAGAATTCGATGCTCATCAGCAAGTGGCCAACAGATTTCTTGTTGAAACGCTCCATGGCTGCCTTGGCCTGGGCCTCGGAAGTGTACGACACAAAGGCAAAGCCACGGCCACGGCCAGTAATTCTGTCGCGAACAACGTGGCAGCGATCGACCAGACCAACCGAAGAAAACATTCTGCGGAAGCTCTGCTCGTCCACATCCTCAGGCAAGTTCGAAACACGCAACGTGAACGAATCGTCCTCTCTGCGTCTCTCAACGCCAGCACCACTGCCAGGAGGCACGTAGCGGCCAGGGCGGCCCGCAACAGCAGGCTCCTCAACAGTAGGCTCGCTGGAAACGCCTCCAAGCTGCTCGCGGTACGGGCACTGGGCGGTGTAGTGCGTACCGCCGCATGTTCTGCACGAAATATTGGTCTTGATGACGGCGGTCTTTTTGTCCTCGCTGTTTTCCTCTTCCTCGGCCTTCTTGGCGGATTTGGGAATGAGCTTGAGCTGGAAATCGTCATCAACGCCACCCAGATCGCAAGGCACACCGAAAGGCTTGCCTTTCTCGTCACCGTACTTGGTCCAGAGACGACGCTCAGCGATGATGTCCTTAAACTTCTCGTCGATGTCGACGCGGCGGATCTTCTGTGTAACTTTCACTTTCTTGCCGTCATCATTGAAGCGGTAAAATACGACGGTCGACGTGCCATCCTCGTTGCGGGTCTCAACGGGCGCAGGAAGTGTGTCGGCCATTGGAAAAATGCTGACTGGAAATTTCGCTAAAAGCTTACACACGGGGCAGAGGCGGAACACGAGCCGTAGTGTTTTCACTGGGTGTTCGGGCACGTGAGGTCTATGTTTAGCAATGAATTAAAAATTGTTTGTGTGTCTATTTGGTAGCGATTTATGTTTTACAGACCACCAGTAAAAAACTTGGCTGCGGCCTCAGGTCATCTGAATTTTTGATTACTGTCTGAGTGGGTTGTGTGTGAACGTAAAATTGTAATAAGCGGATTGCATAACATTGAACCTGCCTGTGCCTGCACGGGTCTGAAATGAGGCATCGGCGGCTGCAATGTACATAGTTGATGAGGTATGAACACGAGTAAGAATAATTGCGCGACGAGCTTGGATTTAAATCAAAAATAAGGGCGATCAAGAGGCCGCGGTCAAAACACACAATCCGCTCCACTAGAAATGCCACTGGTGACACTGAATGTCTTGAGGACTCTCTTGCGACTTGAATGCGTCAACTCACAACAAATTGATTCAGGAAAACTCAATCGCGACTTCGAACTTCAATATGTACACAAGCCATTAGGTCCGTTAAATTCCGGGATGAACGCTTCGATTGAATTGCTTTTTGATCTTATGCAGTCGTCTGTATTCGGCTAAGCCACTGTATAAAGAGACATGTGAATACAGGGCCGAGATCACAAATATATCAAGCAGATACTGGTGAAATACCTTATTGATCTAGAATGAACGATAAGCTAATGTCCAAGCCACGCTCTAAAAAATGCTGATGATTTCTCAAACAAGTTTATGCTAAAATGCGTAAACTACGCTGTTTAACTTACGTGCATAACTATCATGGTAGTCAAGACAAAGTGATCCTTCCCATCACTTTCTGGGAATCCCGCCGTTATAAGCGCGAAATAGAACTAAATCTACAAATTGCCAACTTTATCAAACAATTACCCACCGTTCACATCCACATCCACATCCATAGGCAGGCTGCAGGTCTGACGTCATCGTCCAGGACGCGGGCGTAACCACAAATATTTATAACTTGGATCTCAAAGCCGGAGGACGTTTCGAACGCGATCCTCCCAGATTCGACAATTCTTAAGCGCAAATCTCACAGAAAGCGTTTGATAATACTGAAAAGCTTGCAAATCGAATCTTGAGCCTCCATCAACCACTCCTCTCGCCCGTGTCTGCATCTGTGTCTGCACAACTGCACAACTGCACAACTGCAGAAATGTCTAATTCGGAAGCTCCTAGCCTCGAGTTTCGTGCGCCAAATGCATCTCAAGGCTCGATTCATTCTTCAACGCACGAACAATCTATCGAATATTTAATGGCCGAACGTGCGGAGGCCCGTAACTCCTGGAAACGCAGGAAAGAGCGGCGTTCGAGCATCAGGCAGCTATTCCAAGCCTTCAAGCCCTATGTTTCAGACGACACAAATTCAAACACAAACAAAAATGCAAACGCAACCTCGAGACCTAAAACTCATAACCCCACTAGCCCTTTGTCGCTCAGAGATTCCGCTTTCTCAGATTTGAACAGCCCAACCCAATTTAGCGAATTTGATGAACCCGTGGACCCGCCTTCAGGCCACCGTGCCCAATCGGCAAGCGATTCGTCCGAAGATTCCTCAGTCGCGGTTCAATTTTTTGTCAAAAATGAACCAAAGCAAAAATCTGCCAAATCTCAGCTGGCTGCGCTCGAAAGACCGCGTCTGTCTCCTTTACCTTCTAGTGCTTCGATTTTGACCACTCGCTCCAGCCGAACTGTTTCCTCACTTGGAACGAGGTACCTGCGGCCAAGACTTTTCAAAAAGCAGAAGCCAGAGCTGCAAAGAGTATTCTTGGCCCAGACGCTCGTCTCATCGGACAAATCGAGCTCTTCGAACCAGGCAATATGGAAGATGGCCTTCTCACCTGATGGGCTTTATTTGGCGGCGGCAGGCAAGCAAGGCATAGTCTGGGTCTGGCAGGTTGTCACTCAAGACAGCTATGCCTCGTCACTGCATAGTCTGTCTCCCAGTGTCTCGGTCTCCTCTTTTGAAAGTATCAATGATCCCGGCCCGGCTATTTTTTCGAAACGGCCTATTCGAGTGTTCAGCGGTCACTCCGATGAGATCACAGACCTCAAGTGGTCCCACAACAGTTTTTTGCTTTCATCGTCACTGGACAAAACTGTGAAGCTGTGGCATATGGAGCGATCAAAAGTTCTGGCAACATTTCCGCAGTCAGATGTGCCTACCAGCATAGCATTTCATCCCACCGACGATCGCTTTTTTCTGGTTGGCAACCTCGATTCCACAGTGAACCTGTGGAGTATCCCTGATCACGAGAAAACATACTCCAGAAAAGTATCAGACATGGTCACAAGCGTTCAGTTCACGCCTCGAGGGGTGCTCTGTCTGGCTGGCTGTTACGACGGACAGATCAATGTTCTGACTACAGATAAGCTTGAGGTTCACGATAAAGTGAACGTGACGAACCGGAAAGAGAAAATCCCAGGCTCTTCGAAAATCACGGGTATGGAAGTTGTGTTCCTGCCAGAAAATCGACACATTTCGATGGACCCGAAGAAGGACGATCCTCCGCGTCTGTTGGTCACCAGTAACGGCGGGCGCGTGCGATTGTACAATTTAGATGATATGAATCTGGAGAAAAAATTTAAGGGCGCAAAAAATGACTTCTCGCAGGTTTCCGCCTCCATCAGTGCAGACTGCAAGCTGATCATCTGCGGGTCAGAGGATCACGGCACTTATTTCTGGGACATCGAGGCCAGTGTTGTTCCCTCGTTACTTTCTAAAGATGTGCTGGAAAACGAAAGGTACATGACCAACTCGAGCACAGTAACGTGTGCGACTTTTGCGCCTCAAACTACGGAAAAGATCCTGCTTGCGAAAGGCACCGACCCGATCTTCGAAAACCTGACACAACTGCCTTCAAACGGCCGTATTTTTGCAACCAGCGATATACAAGGGAATATCAGAGTTTTCAGAGAAGACTGTGCTGATTTGGGTGATAAAAAGAGCATCTGCCGGTTTTCGAGTTTGGGCCGGACCAGGAATGGCTTGAAGAAAAGGTAGCGTACTTGAAGCCGCACCAGGTCGAGTGTGCCGCAATCTGAACAAGGCTTTTAAATTATTATGTGTATGTATATACTATTCATTAGCATCAGCCGTCGATAAGTAGTCTTCGAGTTCCTAAGCAAGTTTGTTGCGAATTATGAATGATACATTCTCCTTAGTTTAACAAGCGTTTCTGTCTGACTCGACTTGCTATCGGTGCCAGCTTAGGCTTATCGGTATCAAATGACTGAGTGGGCAGTGCTTTGTATAGATAAGAAAACATCCGCGCGAGTTGTGTCCACAGTAGGTCAAGGATTTCCTAACTTGAACGGCACAATGGCCACCTAGAGCGATGGGACTGTCAGTATGCTATCGAATAATCGAAGAGTTTTCCTAAAAAGAACCTGAAACCCACAGCTACTCTTTTCAACCTATGTAAAATAATCTCATAGTCTCAAAAAATCACTTGAGTTTGTGGCCCGATGCATGGTAGCCTCACTTCGGCCTCGCGAATTCTTTGAGGGTGCATTACACTCTATGCACGTAGATAGCCAGTTCTGGTATAAAAGAAGCCCGAAGTTTTTGTAACAAAGTATCAACCAAAAATTATCTCAATGAAGTCTACTACATCCTCCACCTCCTCTACCCAGACCATCGCCGCCCCTCCCCAGGCGAACCTGAGAACCATCGCTCTCTGCACTATCGCTTAAGAAATCCAGCTGAGCTTCTGCGAGTAACAGCTTAGCGATATCAATTATGCATTGAGCTCTATCACATATCTGTAGCTTTATTAGCGAACGTTTTGTGCGACAACTGTTTCTCGATAAATGGCGATGCAAGAGATCTTCACTCATCAGCCTGGAAATGGATTTCTAGTGTCGAGATTTAGTTAAACTAAGTAGCAGTGTAAGGCTGTATACTATAAGTGTCTCTCAACTTGGCACTTCAACCTTCAAGTCAGGACAGTGTTCGTCGCATTGTCATGAACTCACGCAAAAATACTACAAAATTAAACTATACAAACTACTTCGAGCGGCCGAAGATCTTTTTGAAAAAGCCAGGCTTTTTCTCCTTGTGTCCCAAGTTATCCTTATGTCCCTGGTACTGTCCCTCCCTGTTGTAATTCTTCAGCAGGGTCTTCGCATTGGTATTCGGAGAAAAGATCTCCTTGAGACCCATCTTCTGGCTCTCCTCTCCGCCTGTGCGATGGCGGGCCAAAAATTGCGAATGGTCGTCATCATCAGAGTCACTGTCGGCAAACCGCGACTTGAATTTGCCTGACTTGCTCTGCTTGCGCTGATGAGAATTGGCAATGCCCAGACCAGATGTAGGCGAATGGAGCGAGGCTCGACGGCGTGAACTCTCGAAGCTGCTGCGCTCGTTACCATAGCTACCGTTCAGGCCGTTGCCGTTCATGCCATTAAAGTTATTGTTACCTCTCAGCGACATGCGGCGCGGCGAGGCAACAGCTGCGTCGGCCAGAAGCTGCTGCGGATCAGGCCGCTGATCGCCTCGCAACGAGTAGCTACGGAACCCACTGCTTCCGCTTGCGCCAGTAGAAGGCGGCACGTTTGAAGAAGGCGATTGAGTCAGAGACATGCGGCGCCTAGGCGCATCCTGAGCTCGCAACGACATGAGTCGCTGCGGACGCTGCTGACGCTCGGTTTTAGGTGTCTCGCGCTTAAACGAAGAGTCACTACCAATGCTAGCAGTGTCATCGGCAATCTGGCGGTAAGTGTGCTGCACAGAGGTCATCTCAGCCATAGCTTTGGCCAGCGACCGGACCTGTGCATCGTGATCAGGCTGTTTGATTGGCGTTTTTGCTTGCGAATGAGTAGGGGTCCGAGTCGGCGACTCTGTAACTCTTTGCTGAGGCGTGCTTTGAGAAACAGGCTGTCTTTGCGGTCTCTGGGGTTGCGGTTGAGCGGACCTGTGAGTCTGCGGCAATCTTTGCTGATTCTGATTCTGATTCTGATTCAGACTCTGGTTGTGAAGCTGTCTCTGCGGCCTGAACTGTTTATTTTCAATGACAGGAGAGGGCTGCAGAGCGGCAGGTTTGCGCGAACCGTTCTTGTTGTGACCGTTCGGGCTGTGACCATTCCGGTTGTGATCGTCCAAACTTGCCGGGTGCTGCAGTGATTGCACCCTGGGCGGAACGATTTGCTGGTGCTGGTGCTTCTGAGCAAGTGCCTGGGCGTCCAGATCGTGCTTGGGGCGGAGGATCCGCGGCTGCTGCGGCTGCTTGTACAGGTACGCTTCATCTTTGCCGAGTTCTTTGTGTTCTCTGGCCTCAGCCGGACGAACCGCCGAAGCTGCAGCCTCGCGCTGGCGGCGTTCGAGTTTGTGCTGCGGGGTCATGCGTACTTCAGGCAAATAATTGTCGTCATTGTAGCTGGGTTCGGTTTCGCGCGTGTCACCTACGTTGCTGCCGGCAACCTTGAGGGCTGCCACTTGCGCCACGTTATTTGCAGGACGGCCTCGGCTCGCACGAATGGCTGCCTGGCTACGGTTGGTTGCGAGATTAGCCGCTCTCAGCGCACGCTGGCGATCATCGAGTTCTTCTTCGTCGGAGTACTCGTAACCATCGTAGACGTATGCTTCTGCACCCTCGGCGCTGAATTGGACGTGGCCCTTGGGGCGATCAGATTCAGAGACATCCGAGTGGCCTCTATCGCGAAGAGCAGGACGGAGGGGAGACCGCGAGCGTGTAGTGGATGATGGCTCCGGGCTCAGGTGGGTATCTGCATACGTGCTGCTACCGTTCAGCTTCAGCTGTTCCTCCAGAGGCGCAGCGCTTGCAAAACTGTTGTCTGCTTCGCTCGCAAAAGAAACATCCTCGGCTCCCACAGCGTTGCGAAGCGCCGACTTGGGAGGCACGGCCTGGCTCTGAGGTGGTTCGGACACGGGCGAGTCCAAGCCGTACGCAAGAGTTGACGAGTACTGCTGCAGGTCTTGTTGCAGAGACTCTTGCGAGTTGGATGTTGCAGGTGCGTTTGTGTTTGTGCTTGTAATTATATTTTGATTGCTTTGCGTCTCATACGGGCTGTCAGGCGAAGCGTCCACAAACTCTTCCTCAGAATCGTGGCGGTCAATGGCCGGCGGGGCAAACGATTGCCGTTTTGTTTGCAGGTTCGTATCCTCTGTAGGAACATTCTCGGAGCGGCTACCGAATGCCTCAAGCTGGGCCTTGTAGCCGTCAATCTGGGCCTGGTAAGACGAGCCCGGGGTATCGCCAGGACCGGCATTGTTTGCGTCGTCGTTTGTCTGAGTCGAAGTATTTTCGAACTTGTGCTGGAGCACATGCGGGCTCTGGTACTCGTCCACTTGCTGGGCATGCAATTGTTTGGGGTCGAATGCCAGTTGCTGAGACTGAGACTGAGACTGGGGCGGGGACGAACGGGTCAAGTCTTGCAGTCTTTGATGGTCCCTTTGCTCACGAGATCTTTGAGACACAGAACTCTCGTGCTCATCACGAATTGGAGCCAGCGGCGAGCGGTTAAAATTATTGAACGAGCGCGGCGAGTCGACGTCCTCTTCCTCGGGCTCCTCTCGCAGCGGCTCCTCTCGCAGCGGCGCAAGTTCAGAGTCAAACGAAGTGATACTTTCCGCATAATGCGAGTGCGAGTTAGATTGGGGAGCGAGGTGACGTGGCTGGCCCCGCAGCGAATGGTTGCTCGACTGGTTGCGCAAACCCCTGCCTGAGCCCCCGACCGGCGTCTCCTTTGTAGAAACTAATTCAAACGAACCCATCTGGCGAACTGTTGTCGTAGTGAGCGACATTGTGCGGCCCGACGAGTCGCGATTGACGGTGGTTTTTGTTGTGAGCGAATTGCGGCGCGTGGTCGAATTTGAGCGCGGCAGGCCAGGGGCTGCTCCGGTGAGTGAGTTGGTGCGATAATTCGCGTAGCGCTGCGACGGCTGCTGGTACTGCGCGTAGGACTGGGCTGTAAGCGAATTTGAGCGTCTGACAGAACGGGCATCGAAGTTGCGCATGGCCTCGGCCCCGTTGCGGTCTACCGAGTGCCTTCTCAGTGCTTCAGCTGCGGCAGACGCAGACAGCCCTGAGGGTTTGCGCTGGACAGCGGCGGCTGCGGCGGCTGCACTGGCGGCTGATTGGGCGCTGGCGCTGAGACTGTTACGCCGCTCATATGTGCTTTTTTTGCGGAACATTTGTGCGGGGCTTGTGCGAGTGAAAGTAGCTCGCAATGGCAATCTGAAACCGTTTAAGTGCTATGTTTCTGAGTGGTCGTCAGCGTGGGAGGTCTCACCACATACGTAATGTTGCTCTCGCTTACGCGTGCAATTCCAGGGTGGGGGTATTCATCGAGCACAATCGGTGCCGAGAGAGAAATGTTGGGATTGAAGAGGCGTTGCTGTCGTTATAAAACATTTTTAAGAGTCGGCAACGCGGTTTTGGCGACTCGAGTACCGAAAAGACCGCGTCTTTTGCTGGCAGCAACCGCCCAACCTCAGTGCCATCCTCGCTCGTTACTTAATTTAGGCTGCAGGCCGGCTACTACGTGACGTCTGTGTACGGTCTGTGTGTTTGGCGGCACGATTGAGGGCTTCAGTGGTCCATACATATTTTGAGTGTTGCAAAATACTGACGACTGCTTCGAAAACGGTTGGATTTCTCAACTCATGGGCCTTGGCCTTTGAAACTAGCAAACCCCTGAGCCCTGACGCCAAAAAAATTAAAAACCACCTAACCTGTAGCCCCTGCCCACGGTGCCACAAGCATGGCCGCGCGGCATTTGGGGGTCTAGCAACCATCAGATTAGTTCGCCGATCTGTGCTCTACTTGTTTCAAGTTTGAGTGAGTTCAATAGCACAAGCTCACGATCGATTTAATTTTATCTTGAATTAGGCTCAGCTGGCAAGGCTTCGTGTTTGGGCGATAGATTATGAGCTGATACAACTGCACTCTGTGAAGCTCTCCAGGTTGAGCCGCATCCGGTTTGTTCATAGCCCAAATAATTTCCGTGGCCACCTGCGGTTTCCGGAAGCATGTAATCGGATGATATAAACTCGTCTTAAGTTTTAGACAAACGAACGATCGTAAACTTGAAATTTCACCCTCAATGGGCCGACCTGGACTCTCGGTCACATCATACTTAGTTGCCTCTCGCACTGGCATTCACAAATTAGCCGCTGGCATTGAAAACTCAAGCTCTCCAGCCTCTAGGTACAACGTGCAGAATGTCTTAGAGTAGTATTCGCGGGTTGCTGGTGAACTTCTAGCACGCACAAATCGAATAGAGCTTGAAACTAAGCAGTCACCGACTCGAATCAATAGAAATGAATATCCTAGTCTCTAGCTACAACGTGCGGAATGTCTAAGATTAGAATTGGCGGGTTTTGCTGAACTTTCATCACGCATATCTTGAATAGAACTTGAAATTGAGCAGTCACCGACTCAAATTAATAGAAATAAACAACCTAGTCTGTAGGTGCAACGTGCGGAATGTCTCAGATTAGACTTCGCTGATAGTTGCTGAACATTCACCACGCACATATCGAATAAAATTTTAAATTAAGCAGTCACCTAGTGACCCGAATTAAATAGAAATAAACAACTAGATCCGGCTACGAATTAGCCCGGACCTTCTTACGAGCCTCGCGACGCGACCTACGAGAACGAACGCGTGGATCATCACTGGAGTTTCTGTAAGAATCGACTGCGCGCTGGGTCAAGCCGCGGCGACCCCTCAACTCGGCATTCAGGAATGCCAAACGCCAGCCAATCTCATTGCACTGCTGTTCGTAGTCTTGACGATGTCCAGTATAACGCTCGCGAGGCACCATTGCACCAGGATATACGCAGTTATCTCGCTTGAACTTCGATGTGAGGTCATCGGGCTCTACTGAATTGATGTCAATCCGTACGCGGTAGCGGCGCTTTTCACGATCGCGCGTGTAATCAAACAGAATCCACGCGACCTGCTCGGCATCTACGTCGAACTGCACCGAAGAAATTTTGCGTAGCTCGTGCGAGGAAGCGGGTTTCTCCTCATCTTTAACCAGCGTTGAAGTTTCATTTGGAGCTGGTTGAGGCAGATTTGGCACCGTTTGAGGCGAGTGATGTGTTGCAAATGTAGAACTACCGTTCTCCTCGAAATGAGCTTGCGGATTTGTCGAATATGACCCCGCTGTTAACCGCGCTGCATACGCGTCGCCAAACGGTCTTGCTGGCTGGCTGGCGATCGCAGCCATTCCTGCCCCCGAAATAGAAATAGCAGGTGGTGAATATAGCCCCGAGTACGATTTTGTGTAAGGCTGGCCCACATCTCCGAAGTTTGAGTAGAGGCTCTGGTAGCCGTGCAGGCTGTATTGTGAGCTGTACTGCGGGCTGTACTGAGAATTGTACTGCGGGCTATACTGCGGGCTATACTGTTGGTTGTACTGCGACGCGTACTGTGGTGAATATAGCGAATGAACTGGTGACCCGTAATCATTCTGCAAAGCAGGCTGAAAGAAGGGCTGAGAAATTTGCGAGTAGCTGAGGCTTGGTTGTACTATTGGGACCGGCTCTGCGTAAGACGCTAATTGCGTTGATTTGAGCGTTTGGCTCGCAAATGAAATACTGCTGTGGTCCCGAGCCTGATCGTCAGAGTCCCTTTGGCTGGAAGCCAAGTTGGTGGGCTTTGTGTAGCTATATTCCTCGAAATCTGGAGAGCCGCCCAGGATTGACGCAGCCTGTTCTTGTTGATTGTCTTGCTTTGAAGCTTGATCTCTTTGCTGGTGCTGGTTCTGGATAGAATCATGGCCATGATCCAGGTTTTGGATGTGATTGCGGGTTCGGTTTTCGCTGTGGTTGTGGTTGTGATTTTGGCTGTGATTTTGATTATGATTTTGGTTATAATCTTGGTTCTGATTCTGGTTCTGATTCTGGTTCTGGCTCTGATTTTGGCTCTGATTTTGGCTCTGGGTCTGCTTTCCGTTTTGGTTCTGACTATTTTGCCCCTGGCGCTCAGTGCCATCATGAACCTTTTTCTGTGTTTGAGATTCCATGGCTAAACCACCAGCAGGACTCTGCGGACTCCGAATCAGACCGTCGAATTGTGGTGTGTATTCAGATTTGCGGCCCACCGAAGCACACCCGTCTGCCACAGGTGCCGCAGGAGTTTCACTAAAATCGATGGAGCTCATCGAGCCATATATTGACTTCGAAGGGCAAAACTAGGCGAAGAAACTCGGGCGGGAAAAAAACGAGAATCGGAATTGCACCTAGTCGGACACCACGCTAGCTCGATGATGCGGTTAGCTTGCAAATTGGCCGAGCCTGTTCGTGAGAAATTCGAGCTGCAACTGAATGAGACTTTCAGGAAGCGGGCGGTCTTAACGACAGTTGCGTCCTTATAGAGTGTCTTTTCATAATCTGCCCTTGAACTATATGCGCGGGCGCACCTAGCCCTGCATGGTCTGATGCGCAGCGCGACGCAGAACGTGCAGGACGAATTGCATGCTGAAACCCCACATGGCGGGACGCTCGTTATCGGGCCGCGAGTTTGCTCGATGCCAATATTCGCATGAGGTTCGATACACTGCATGCGTTTCCTGTAACCTCTCTTTACTTGTGCAAATCGTTTTGAGTTTAGAGATCGCTGCTCTCGACATAACAGAACTTGACTCAGGTCGCCCGCGACATGAGCCCCCTCCGCGCAAACCGTTCACCTGCATGCGTCCTTCAACGCGCATTTCGGCAGCGCAGACGCCCGTTCGGGGCATTGATGATGCCCTAGCCGGGAGTGTTCCAGACTAATAAACTATCGATTAACAGGGTTCGATGGGTGGGACATAACGTGATATCTACAGGATGGTTGTAGATCTTCCTGCAAGCGAAACAGAAGGTGGGGGCATTCCTGACCTGGTTCCCAGTCGTTTGTGAATGAGGCATGCTCAACGACATCCTAGCAAGACGGAGATGGACTAATTTATTTACAAAATATATTCAGCTAGCTCCCAGCGCATAGATGTTAGAGGGCTTATCGGGGGGTGGGGAATTTCGACCTTATCGCAGGACGCAATCCCAATTCACGAATCCCATCTGGGCAATCGAGGATGAGCCACAAAGCAGTGCAGATGGACAGCCCCTTCCATTACTGATCCACAAACCCCGGCAGCTTTGCCCGCTGTTGCACCCCACTATGTTGTTCGAATTATTCTGGCGTGCGTTGTCTCTAATCGACGCGTGAGTATGTCGAAAGTGCATGCTGGCTGCAGTCGAAGCACCAGGGTAATCCAGGCTGGCAAGGGTCGCCGTGTGTGCCTTGGAAACGGCGTCTAAACACATATGGAAGTTAGGCAATAATCAGCTAATTATAGCGCTTATGGTGTCCCATGATCTTCGATGGACTTGCGCTGAGAGGTACTCGTAGAAACCGCTTCTGTTGTTCGGCTGCTGGTCGTGTCTTAGCCTTCGGAAAAATAACAGCTGAAACTCACCGCTCTAGATCTCCAGCAAAATGCCAGCGCTAACTGCGATTTTGGATTATTGCCTTGCACAATGCAGCCTTAGCCACAGAACATCGTCTGCTGGTTCTCTGCAGCTCGACACTATGTCATGTTGTTGGCATTTGATCTGTGATTGTTTCTAGGGTGGGAGTACCGACAGCTTGGAACCATAAAAAAACAGTGGGTTCCGGTTGCGAGTCAGAAATTGCAGGTGCGGAATAGCCGCAAAACTACGACAGAGATCTTCAGGAGATCATCCTGGAGATGCGGAGCCACATCCACTGCCCCGCTCTCCCCTGGCCCAGACTTCAGGCTTCCAAGAGTTTTTCAGACCCAAACTTGAAACCTGCAAGGTTGCTCTACCTGCTGCTTCTAGCCGGCTTTTCCGGGGCAAACCTCGATTAGCGAATACACCACGAGTGCGGGGAAGTTTTAGACCTTAGCTTCTACAAGGTTCAACACGGTCTTGTCTACTAAATGTTTCCCAGCTCTTGCTAAGTATGAGGACACCTGGCCTCTGAACGTGCATCACTTTTTTCTTGGTACTGAGTCTCGTCTAAGTCAGGTGTTGTGACGCTTGCCGCAGGCATTTGTCGAAATTTCTCACCAAAGCCCAACCGCTCAAGGCCGCCGAGACCTGTTGCAACCACCTTCCTTCTTGGAGTGGGCTCGAAGACGTTAAAATGCTCAACATAACAGCTACGGAGGTACGATGCAAGGGATATCTGTTGGAAAATCTCGGAACCCATGAAGCTTGGTTTAATCCAGCTGCAAGCGATCACCATGCAACCATCTGCAGTTGCTCCAACACGCGCATCACTTCTTAAATATCTAGACTTACTTATTTTTCGAGAAAGGTCATGCAGTAACCTGCGAATATTTGGGAACTGCGAGTTTAGTCACGGCGCTGGCATCTTTGAGTAGTTTAACGTGCAAAACCTCAGGCTAATCGCCAGTGGACTGCGTGGTTCGCCGATCAATGTGATTCTGTAACCCCCACTTCACCCCCGCCCATGAGCACTCCCCTTCGGGATTCAGCCAAGGCCAGACGAAAAAAGCAATTATCAGCGTTTTGGATCGTCGTTAGGATATTTAAAATTTTAGTGGTAGTGCAAAATAGCTATAAAAATAAAGACGGTTGAGATTGTCTGCATTTTGGTCTCTTCAAGAGTCCAAATGGCCCGATATATCTGGCCTACCCAACAGCCTTATTTATAGCCACAAGACCAATAAGGTGTCCTACCGGACTACCTCAGGGCACCAATAAGGTATCTAAAACCTTGTTCCGTGGTTATTTGTTCTTATGAACTGAGTTTGAAACTGTTTTATCAAGCTGGGACCTGTTCAGAGTCCTCTATAGCCTTGCCGGCTAGCCACGCCAACTGCGTCGCATCCTAAACGTTGATGCTGTGCACATTTTCGGTCGGTTTGCACAAGTATAATTGTGTTCAAAAGTTTAGCAACATTCTTATATTGGAAAGGAGCCAGGGAGTTGGAGCATTTATGACTTTCAGCTCTTGGTAGCCATCAGATGAAGTAGGGCAGACTGAGAGGACCCGAACTGGTGCCTCTGAACCCCTAGGATGTTGGAGATGTCTGATAATGTGTTTTAGAACCATTATCCACTCATTTGCTAACTTGCTAGAACTGTGTCTCTAAAGTTTTGGGAAGCTAAGAGTCTTGGAAAAAAATCCCGCAAACTACCGACTTTCGTATAAACGGGGTCTCTGAAACGCGTCAAGCTAATTTCGCGTAGTTCCCCAACAACTACTGGAGTCTTGGTGAGTAAAATACTCTAAATAATCGAAGTTAAGTTTGGAATGTAGTTTCTAGCAAAAACTGGACCGTCAACCAGAACGCAGGCGCTGCCAGGTTCTCAAGCGGCTGGTCATATTGTGGGTTTAGCGGCGCGATTTAGGCGATGAGGAAAGCAGCCTGAGGGGCTCAGAAAAAAAATGGAGCTAGCCACGCGGGGCACTACAGCGCATGGGGGCTGAAGAAAAATCACGCAAATTTGAACACCGGCCCGGAGCATTTCGAAAGCGAATCTTCGGCGTTCTGCATGTAGACGAAATGTTTTTGCCAAGAGTCTCGTCAACTCCCGCAAAGTCTTACTTATCGTCATTGGCCGAAAAAGCTGAAGTGGTAGCTGCTGGTGCACAGCCCGCTACAATCTCGATGAATGAGTTGACGACCAAAAATAGAAACGTTCTTATCCCACTGCGAGGCATTTTTTGCTGCCCCCCACTATTGAGCCTAGTATCAGGACGTTTATCAAAACTCAAGAAGAGAGCGAAAATCTAGAACTCTATAGAGTACTTAGAACTCAAACCTCACCACCTACTTTAGCTCCAGCCCTCATCGGTCGCCCTAACCAGGATTAGTAAATAACCTAACCTAACTGGGAAGTATCCCCGAGGACATCGGCGATCCTGCAATCCTAAAATCTAAATCTGAGGCAGGCTGTCTCGGATAAATTTTTGTGCCTGATTGGGCTGTACTTCTTCATTGGGCTAGTTGACCAGGCGTTATGGAAGCTTGCAGTATATTTTGCAGGAGTCCATAACTCTGTTAACCAGGAGTATTTTGTCAAAGACCTCGATTTCTCAACAGCGAGATGTAGCCGCCTTCGAGACATACAGTTAATTCCGCTCACATGACTCGAAGTTTAGGGGTGGGCTGCGTGGAGCTCGAGTATTTGAACGGCGAAAATTGGCATTTACGAGCTAGCTTAGGATTTGCGCCCGGCTGCAGTCCCTTATTAGAGTCTTCTACAGGCTCATAAAGACACAATATTGTTAGGATCTCACTACTCCACAAAGTGCTCGGAGCAGCTGTACTCAATCGGTTCGATAACACCCCCCGAGCCCCCACCTCGTACCTCGCCGGCGCATTGTCCAGACAGCATGCATGCACGAGTCGGGGGTATGCATGAGCCTCACACCTTTAGAGAGTCGCTGGAGAGTATCGCTGCTGGTGTAGCTACTAGTGATTGTTGTGAATGATAAAACTTCTAGAGATTCACTTGAATATTTTTGCTCATCATCTGTAGACATCTGTAAACATCTTGAAGGTCTACGAAGTGCACTAATAGGATTCACGCTGATAAATCTACTTTCTGACATTCTCTTATTCGTACACGATAAAGATACCCAAATACTAGTCTTCCAGCAAAGACCGATCTGCAGATGTGACCTGCACATCGCCAAGTGGGTCTCCGCCTTTGTCTAGCTCGTCTATTCTTCGCCGAACCTCGCCAGCGACTCTTCTTCCATCGTTCATAATTCCATCGACCATCGTTCTCAAGGCAAGGCCAGCACCGCGAATCTTCTTCGGAGCGCTGAGATCAAAGCACTCTTGGAGAGTTTGTGTGAACAATAGTTCTAGCGTCTCGTCCATCATTAAGACCATTCGAAAGGCGGGTAAGTTGAGTGGGGCCTCTGCTTCGCGCGCTTCGTAGCTGACATTTTCTATCTCAATAAGTTTCTCTTTGGAAACGGCATAGGATGCAGCTCTTTGTATAAAGCTGCTGACACTTGCCAGATATCGGACAGATTGCTTCTGTTTCAGGTTTTCTTTGGCCATCGACATGATTTCGGGCTCGAGAACCTGCTGTTGGAGTTCCTTGATAGAAATGGCATCGAAAATCGTGTTCTCGTTCGAAGTGAAGGGTCTGGCAAACAATAAAAGCGCCTCGCTCATCTTATAAACACCTTCTTCATCAACCAATCCAGACTCAGAATCGGCATACAGCGAAAAAAAGTAGCTGATGCTATCCATGATATCTTTGGCATGGAACTGGTTGATTCCCGTGGCGACATCAGACAACGACAAGCTGCCAATGTTTTTTTTGTCCCAAGCCTTGAAAGTTCTGATAAAGAAGTCGTGTTGTTCTAGTTCTTCACGCGGAATATACCTTGGCTGCATGAACACAAGAATTTCACTCAAGAATGCCAGAAGCTGCGGCTTCGCAAGCTCACTCGTTTGACCTCCTAAACCAGGCCTTCGGTCCTGTACGGCCATATAGAATCTATCGTAAACATTTGAGAGTTCTTCGGGGCTTAGATTGGGGCATTTGCCGACGTTTCTCAGCTGCGTCCGCTTGGCATACTTCTCAATATCATTGAGAATCTGACTCTCAAACTTCTTGCGGTAGCTGTGAATCATACTGTCAGTAACAACATTGAATTCTCTGAATGCCACGACCATGAGTTCTTGGAACTTCGTAACAACACGGCCATTGCGGCCCACGCCGCGACTGCCAGGCAAAGGATCATCGAGGGTATCGAAGTAGTGTTTCAAGATCTCAATAACTTGCGTGTTATCTTCAGCATTCAACAAATCGTCGCCATTGACCCGCAAAATTGCCAGCGCGATCTGAAACAGAGCTTTGGGTCCCTCCAGGAAGAAAATATCGATAACTCTGAATGCATAGACTAGCGGCATTGAGTTGAGATAAAGACTTAGAAACCATGGCAATGAGACCACGCTCAAAGGCACATCATTCGCAGTCAGATGATTCCACAAAATAGGCATTGTTCGCTCAACGAGCTGCTCTAGGACCTTCTGATCCAGCAAGGTGCCGTACATGGTTTTTGAGTAGTAACCGGGCAGCAGTTTGTCGCAAAGAACATTCAATGTCCAGAATGCCTGTTCTTCAGTTTGATAAATGAGCAGCGCAGCCGCCACAATATTCATAGCCTGGCAGTAGCCTACCTCTGGGTTCTTCCACGAATACATCGTTAGTACTCTTCTCAACCGTTCAATACCTTCTTCATCCTGATAAGCCTGGTATTCTGGCAATGAGCGCCTGAGGTCTTTCTCAATTTCTTCTACTGCCAAAGACTGTCTGCCATCGTACTCATCGATCAACGAAGAATATAAAGAAGGATTAGACAGCCGGGAATGCACGCTTCCACTGCACACCTCCCATATTTCGCCTCGCAAGCGGTTAGGTAGCCCCACTCTGATAAGCTTGTAAAATCCAGCCTGCTTCACTATCGATATATTGCGTGAATGGCCCTGGAAGTACTCGAGCCACAGCCTTACTTTCGGCCGATCTCTTAACTTTTTTGGATCACCAGGGAAGCCGAACACTGTGCCTAGTCCTGACGGCGGTGAATGCGGTTTTTCCAAAGACGGATCTTGATCTTTCGAGGATTGCCACTTCACATATGCTTGTAAGTACTCAGAGTAGAAATTATCGACGCCTTTCCGGACCTTCCTGCCTAGCCCTAGGTTGGCCTTGAGGTTCTGTCTCAATGCCACACAAAACTGTTCACAAGAGGAAAGAAGACCCACAAAGTTGACTATAATACTGTGTCCAGTATATAGTTCCATATTCAGAGCGAATAAGTACGACTTTGAAGGCAAGCGTTCAACTTTTCGGATACTGTGCAGGGGCAGCGAGAATTGGCATTGCCTAGGATCTTCCGCGTACTCAAAGCATAGAAATGATTCTGAAAGCAATAGGCTACCTTCAAATACTTGTTGCTGCTTCAATGGCAGATCTTCAGCCGCGCGCACGCCAATTTGTGCAGGGCAACGTTTTACAACAGTTTCGGGCTCGGGTAGGCAAAATTTGTCCCTAAATAGCTCGTCAGGCGTCCTTTTGCGTGCATATACACCGTCATTCTCCGAAACCTGGTCGAAAAACGCCGTAGCTTTTTCTTTTAGGCTAGCAAACAGACTCATCTGGAGATTCGACCGGTCGTATATTGATAGATGGTTTCAGGCGAGACGGCTCAGTCAGCAACTGGAAAGTGCGATTTGGGGATGGCTGCTGCACGCAGACGAAAGCCTAAACTAAACAATTGAATGTTGAAGAAACGAAAATCAACCGGAAAATCAGCGTCAAGAGTACAAATAGAGAATCATCCGTAGATGCAATCAGATTCATGACTGATTCGTGAAGAGTCAACGGCAGGTGAGCGCAGACAAGCTTAACCACAACGCTGCTCAGACAATAAAAAAAAAAACTCAATTAAAGAGGATGGGGTGGCTCTGCATATAATCTTTACAGACAACGTCGACCGGTTTGATGGAAGACAATCTTGGTCGCGCTAAATTCTTGACAAGCTATGGATTCCGCATGCCCCATGAACTGGCCGTTCACACCATACACAGTCAATTCGAATCAGCAGCGTTACTTCTTTGATTGCCTTAAACCCTCTGCAAGGAGACTGTGTGAATATCCCGCGTCACGCATCGCAGCCCCATGCTCGTATCAAAATCTAAACTTATAAGTTTCATAAATAAGAGACAAACTTGGCAGCTATGTAATTGAGTTCATGGCCAAAAATCTGCAAAATCAGAACGCCGATCGGATAAAGTATGCAACTGCCAGAATCCAACCAGGATCAGTGGAAAGGCCTTGCTCACGGAACCGCCGCTTGTCGGCTTTAGTTAGCGGCTCGCGTTTCTTACGCCACATGTTGCGAATCGCATTGGAGCGATCACGCGGCAATCCCAAGAAAAAATCAGTTACGTGCATCAGTGCAGCGCCAGCTCCAGACCATTCATCTTCGTCTGAATCGTAGATGCTTGATTGGCTGCTGCAGGAGCTGCTGTCGCTGTTGAGGTCATCGCCTACGAAAAAATTCGGGCCCTCATTGTCGAACGTATGTTTGCGTTCAGCCAAGGGAACATCGGGCGGGCTAGTTTCGGTAAGCGAAAGTCTTGAAGCGTTTCGAGAATTGCTGCGAGAAGCATGTCTTGAGCCGTGGCGGGACCCGGCATGGGAATGCGGGCGGGACCGGTACGGAGTAAGGGCCTCGTCAGTATCAAATCTTTGAGGATGATCAGAGCCCCAGAAAATCTGCTGGCCGGACTCCTGCAAATTGTCCAACTGAATTTTCGAACCGGTGCGCATCAAAAAATGCTCGTGTTCAGCCGAATGCCTTCCGTGGTGGTGATGATGGTGATGGGTCTCCCCGTCAAGTTGCACACGTGAGTGGCGTGGTGATGGGCTGGCTCGTAACTCGTTATTAAAAAAAACGCTTGTGTCGTTGGGGTCAGGCTTTTGCTTGTTGCTTCTCGCGACTTGGGCAAACGATCTACGGGTTGTGAGGCCAGGGCGGAACTCCACTTCGCTGTTCACATGTGACTGGTTTGAGTTTGTCTCAGACTGAGAAGACTGGGATTGAGAACCAATGGGCTCGGACTGCGAAACCTGAGACCGCACTGGTTCCGGTTTGATGAGACCCGGGGAAGCACTGGTGACCGTAGCATTGGTCCCGGCGTGTAAACCAGGAGCCTGGTCTGCAGAAAGTGAATTAGACGGCTCATTGGTGAACGAAAACCCACTAAAAGTTGGATCTGCTCCAGTCGAGCTTATTTCCGCCGCAGGTTGCGCGTCATTCGTGGGATTCACATCATCGGCGTTGTTGACAGCATCAGATTCTGGCAATATTACGACTGGCACACGCGCGATTGGGACTTCAACTACTCCTGGAACTTGGGTCGAGGCTTCAGCAGAATTTTTAGCAGTGGTTGACGAAGGCCCAGACTTCGCAGCATTAATCTGCGAAGGTGTGGAGGTCTCTGAAGAAAGCGAAGTTCGCGGCGACGGACCGGTCGAGGCTGCTGTAGCGGCTGCCACAGCTGGTGGAATTTCTACTGAGGGTTTTGAGGATGACGAGGACCTGGACTTGTCGGCAGACTTCGACTTGATCGAGGAACTGCTGCCGATTGACCTGATTTTATTGCCAAGTTTGCTGGACTTCTTAGACATGTCAGCAAGCTTACCCCACAATTGAGCAAGAGGTTCCTAGTGAATGGAGGGGTTAGGGCCCTGTGGCTGGAGGATTTCTTAGCAGGGGTTCGAAGTGGAGTCTGTGACACCACATGTGTTTAATGAATAATGGGAAGCCTCATTACAAAGGTTAAAATTCGTATTTAGCAGGATACATCAACGCAAGGAGCGAGATTATAGTCAGTAAAAAGCTATTCCCCGATTAGTGCTAGGGTCGCATGCAGCATGAATGTTGTGTCTTTTTCCCAAAAAATAAAGCCGATGATGAATAGCTCAATTTCAATCAAATCGAAATCAATGATTTGATTAGCGAGTTGATCAATTGAGGCGGCTTTCGCTATGGAGAGCCGGGCCTCGACCACTCTACATCAACATTCCCAGCGGTGCCTGATCCTGAAATATCTCAAGAAGATCAGGACTTACTAACCGGACTGCCAGAGATATATTTTCAATGATACCTCCCCCTCCAGGGTGGGACAAAACTGCTTCTAAACCTAAGGGAACAAAGAATTCCCGGGTTAAGCCGCAAAAAACATCTCAAATACCACCAAGTGCGTCACCAAGGCCACCGCCGCCTCCGGGAATACCAGGGTTTGTGCATAAAACAGCGGCTTTCCCTCCACCTCCGCCGCCAGGGACTGATCTGAAGCGTCCACAACCCCCTCCAGCCCCAAATAATGGATTCGAAGTATACAAAAATTTGCCGCCTCCTCCACCTGGTTTTTTGCCGCCTTCAATTGACCAGAAAGCGATTAAACCAGCACCTAAATTGGAGCCGCAATCCGAGCCTCTCCCAAATGCGCACGATAAAAAGCGACTTGAAGAGGCAAAGGCTCGCCAAAATGAATGGAAGTATGCTCAGAAACGTCGTTATAAACAGGCTGGTCTGAGACGTAGAAGGAATTTACCCAAAGATCATTTGAGGCAGATTACAGCTGGCTTAGGAACCCCCAGCTCGGCACCTAAAGACGCAGACAAACGGTCGTATCTCGGAGCCCTCAAGTTTCTGCCATATTCAATTTTCAAGTTTCTCGAAAACATGCCCCAGCCCTGGGAGGCAGCCAAAGAGGTGCCCGTGACGTACCATGTGTCTGGAGCCTTGACCACTGTCGATTGGACTCCGAAAGTTATTCCTTCTGTTTATCGGGCACAGTGGGCTACTGCATGGGCATTGATGCGACGCGAAAAAAGGGACAGACGGAATTTTAGACGGATGAGGTTTCCCGTGTTTGACGACGATGAGCCCCCAGTCGATTGGAATGAAAACTTGGAGGAGCAGGAGCTGCCTGAGGCGGTTGATGATTCTGAGTTCGCTGGGGTGCCTGGTTTGTTTGCCGAAAGCGGTGACAACCTGAATCTACGCAAAAGTCAACACAAGTGGCAGCTTGACCAGAATGTTGCTCGAAAATTAAAGGAACTAGCTGCGCCTCTGCGGCCTCAGGACAAGCCTAACGGCGGCTACCTCTTCGATGCTGCCACAATCGAGACTTCCAAGGCTTTGAACCGTTTTTTGCCCTCTGCACCACGCTTTGAACCGCTTCATGAGCCAGATTCCGATGATGTTGGCGAGATCAGCGCGCCGGACCGCACTATTTATCGACGCGAAATATCGATCGCCATGCGTCTAGCCATGCCCCAACTGTACAACAACAATACTGACGGAGTACGGGTAGCTCGATTTGCGGCTCCATTGGCACAAAAGCCTGTTTATTCGAGCTTTGAGATCGAAGATTCACGCAGAGATTTGAAACATCGATACGCTGCACTCGCCGAGCCTTTGAGCGACTTGACGTGCAAGCCCCCGTTTGAGTCTTTACCCTTGACGCCAATTGATGCCTCAGCCTTCGAAGATGCTGCTCAGGACAATCACAAGGGGTTTTCGGGCTCGAAAGTGAGGTTGCAGAACGTGCCGATTCTCAGTCTCAAGGCGAAGCCTCCGCGAGAGCCAGCGAAGCTGCGGGTTTCGCATGCTCGGTTGCGCAAAAAAAATATTTATTTGGGTATGAGAGCGCGCAGGCAGCAAAAGTATACCCGCAACAGCCCGCGCAAGCTGTTGCAGGCTCTCAAAGCCACCAAGTATTTCTCAACTACAAAATTAGACTGGCTTGAGGCCGGTCTCCAGCTGGTCAAGCAGGGCTATACGGTTCTTCAGCTGCTGCTACACAAACGCGGGCTTCACTTTCTGCATCTCGACTACAATTTCAACATCAAGCCAACGAAGACATTGACCACTAAAGAGCGCAAGAGATCGCGGTTCGGCCACTCGTTCCATATTGTTCGTGAGCTGCTGAAAATTGTGAAGCTGGTAGTCGATGCGCATGTACAATACCGTTTGGGAAATGTCGACGCTTTTGAGCTGGCAGATGGGCTCCAGTATCTGTTCAGTCATATCGGTTTGCTAACGGGCATTTACCGCTACAAGTACAAAGTTATGCATCAAATCCGGGCTTGCAAGGATCTCAAGCATGTTGTATATGCGAAGTTCAATGAAGGGCTCAAGAAGGGCCCTGGATGCGGCATTTGGCAGCCAATGTGGAGAGTGTGGCTAGCTTGGTTGAGGGGAACATTACCTTTGCTGGAACGATGGCTTGGAAATTTGCTGGCCAGACAGCTGCAGGGCCGACTATCGAAAGGAGTGGCCAAGACAGTGACGAAGCAAAGGCTTGATTCGAACTATGACTTGGAGTTGAGGGCGAATGTTCTGGCAGACATTCTCGATGCAATGCCCGAAGGCTTGCGTCAAAAAAACACAAAAGTTATCATGCAACATCTCTCAGAGGCTTGGCGTTGCTGGAAAGCAAATATTCCTTGGAAAGTGCCTGGCATGCCGCTGCCGATAGAGAGAATCATCGAGCGGTTTATTCGTGCCAAGGCTGACCACTGGCTAGAGGTTGCGCGTTTCAACCGCGAAAGAATCAGGAAAGGTGCTTCCGTGGACAAAACAGTGGTCAAAAAGAATCTTGGCCGGCTCTCGCGTATAGCTATGCGCGACGAAGCCAAGCGCCAGCAGCAATATGCAGAAGATGGTCCCTACCTGGAGTCTGATGAGGCTGTGGCTATTTTTACGACGACGGCTCACTGGCTGGAGGAGCGGCAATTCGACGCGATTCCGTTCCCGCCGGTAAACTACAAGCACGACACTAAACTGCTGACTCTGGCGCTGGAACATCTGCGTAACGCTTACAGTGTTTCTGCCCGTTTGAATCAAACTCAGCGCGACGAGCTGATTATGATTGAGCATGCATATGATAATCCACATGAAACTCTTGTCAATATCAAGCGTTCGCTTTTAACTCAGAGAGTGTTCAAAGAAGTAGCGATCGACTACAGCGACCTGTATTCGCACATTCAGCCAGTGTACACGGTTAATGGAGCTGAAAAAATTGCGGATGCGTACCTAGACCATTATTTGTGGTTTGAGGCTAACCGAAGGGGGTTGTTCCCAGCGTGGATCAAGCCCAGTGACGACGAGGTATCGCCTTTAGTAGTGCACCAGTGGGCTACTGGCATCAATGCAGCTGAAGATATCTGGAACGTAGAGGATTCGCGAGTTGTCCACATAGAAACCAAGCTGGAGGGACTTGCTGAAAAAGTGGATCTGGTGCTGCTGAACAGGCTGCTGCGCTTGATTGTTGACAGTAATATCGCGGACTACATTACTGCGAAAATGAATGTTTCACTACAGTTTAAAGACATGAATGTCGTTAGTGGCTACGGAGTTCTCCGAGGCCTGCAATTCGCCCCTTTTGTACTGCAATACTACGGTCTGATGGTAGACTTGCTTTTGCTGGGGTTGCCTCGGGCCCATGAGCTCGCTGGCTCGCCTAAAGCGCCCCACTCAATGTTTGAGTTTAGCTCTAAAGCAGAAGAAGTGGCACACCCCGTGAGGGCCTACATGCGGCACTACGACCAGGTCTTCATGGTATTTAAGCTGGACGATGAAGAGGCTGACGATATGGTCTCCGCGTACCTGTCCTCACCAGAAGGATCTGCGGAAACAGAGCTGGGTGTCAAGTCGTTTGCGTTGGCAAAATGTTGGCCACGGGATAAGCGAATGCAGCTGGTCAGACGCGATGTCAACTTGGGACGCGCCGTTGTGTGGCACATGCAGAGCCGCATTCCTGACAGTGTCTGCGTAATTAGCGAGTCGCGCGCGAGTGTTTACAGTGTTGATAATCCGGCACTGTTGTACTCGATGTTTGGATTCGAATGCAGACTCACTCCGGCTAAAGTTCAGCAGTCGCGCTACGCCTGTTGGCGACTTTTGAAAAAATACGAGCACACAGGCAGTCTGGAGCTGCAGTGCTCGCCAAAATCCATCGAAACGTTCAATAATCGGATTCGCCAAATATTGATGTCTGCAGGATCTTCGCCGTTCACCAAAACAGTTGCGAAGTGGAACACGGCGCTAATTGCGTACGTGGCCTATTTCCGTGAGGCTGCTGCTGGAACCCCAGAATTGCTAGACGTACTGGTCAAATGCGAGACAAGAGTGCAGACTAAAGTAAAGCTAGGGCTTAATTCCAAAATGCCGGCGCGATTCCCGCCATGCGTCTTCTATTCGCCGAAAGAGTTGGGTGGCCTGGGCATGCTGTCAGCGTCGCATATTCTTATTCCTGCTAGCGACTTGCGCTGGTCGACTCAGACCGAATCGGGAATTACACACTATAAGAAAGGATTATTTCATGACGAAGAAGAAGCGCCAGTGCCGAACATCTTCCGCTATGTCGTACCCTGGGAAACTGAAATCAAGGAGTCGCATCGAGCGTGGAGCGAGTACGCCCTTATGCGCGACAATGCCGCCGTTTCGGGCTACCGAATTCAGCTAGAAGACTTGGAAGATTTGTGGGACTGTGGTTTGCCCCGAATCAATACTTTGTTTCAGAAGGATCGCCAGACTCTGGTTTATGAGAAGGGTTACCGCGTGCGAGCTATGTTTCGTTCGTTTTGGCTCGACAAATTCAACCCATTCTGGTGGACTAACACCAAACATGATGGCAAGTTGTGGAACTTGTCACAATACCGGGCCGATGTGATCCAGGCGCTCGGTGGAATCGACACCATTCTCGAGCATTCGATGTTTAAGGCTACGGGCTTCAATTCGTGGGAAGGCCTATTCTGGGAGCAGCAGAGCGCGTTCGAAGATTCGATGCGCTTCAAGAAGTTGACCAACGCTCAACGCAGCGGACTTTCGCAGATCCCAAACAGAAGGTTTACACTTTGGTGGTCACCCACTATTAATCGTGCAAATGTGTATGTCGGTTTCCAGGTGCAGCTTGATTTGACCGGCATCTTTCTGCACGGAAAGATTCCAACCTTGAAAATATCCCTGGTTCAGATTTTCCGTGCTCATCTTTGGCAAAAAGTGCACGAGTCGCTGGTGATGGATTTGTGCCAGATTATCGACAAAGAGCTCGAGATTCTGCAGCTGGACGAGGTCGCCAAGCAGACTGTGCATCCACGCAAATCTTATCGCATGAATGCAAGCACTGCCGACATAGTCTTGCGAGGTCCGCCGCGACTGTATACGAAGCCATCAAATCTTCACGACGACGATGCCCGGGCCAAAACAGCCTTCACCGATGCTGCCAGCGACACGTACTGGATCGATGTTCAGATCAGATATGGCGATTACGATTCGCACGATATTGGACGTTATACGCGCGCCAAATTTTTGGATTACACACACGATGGCGTTTCGCAGTACCCCTCGCCGTTTGGGCTCGTAGTTTGTATTGATCTCGCGTACAACATGTTCGATGCTTATGGCTACTGGCTGCCTGGCCTGAAGCAGCTGATGCAAGTCGCTCTGCCCCGGATCGTTCAGGTTAATCCAGCGCTCTATGTTTTCAGAGAACGAGTTCGGAAGGGTTTGCAGCTGTACCAGTCTGCGCCGCAACAGCCGTTCCTCACCAGCTCCAACTTTAACGAGCTTTTTGCTGGCAAGCCTACTTTTGTGATCGACGATAGTGTGGTCTACCGCGCGTCAACTTATTTGACAAAAGATGGCAATTACTCGACCAAGCCTTTGACAGGTGCTGCGTTGTTCATAAACCCTCGCACTGGTCAACTTTTCATGAAAGTGATACCTTCGGCCGTCTGGGTAGGCCAAAAACGACTGGGTGCGCTCTCCAAATGGAAAACAGCGGAGGAGGTCGGCGCATTACTGCGATCCTTACCTAAAGACCAGGTTCCTGGCCAGCTATGCGTCTCCTCCAAAGGTTTGATGGATCCTCTGGAAGTACACATGCTTGATTTTCCGAATATTCAAATCCGGCCTAGTGAGTTGAATCTACCATTCAAGGCGTTGTTGGGCCTGAAGGTTTTTGCCGATGTTGTCAACCAGGACGAAGGTAAGATGGTCATGTTTAATCTGTTCGATGATTGGCTGCTCACAAACTCCCCGCAAACGGCGTTTTCGAGATTGATTTTGATCTTGCGAGCATGCCATGTGCAGCCTGACCGTGCCAAGCGAGCTTTGAAACCATCAAACGATGTTGTCACAAAGCCCAACCATTTATGGCCCAGTCTTGACGCTCAGCAGTGGATTGAGGTTGAGAATAGCCTCAGCGAGATCATTCTGCACGACTACGGCAAACGTAACAATGTGAACGTTCAATCTTTGACTCAAGCTGAAATTCGTGACTTGATCCTAGGATCAGCGATCAAAGCACCAAGTGATGAGAGACAGAAAGCAATAGAGCAGATCGATCAGCAAAAGCCTGAGAATTCAGAGAGTGGTGCAATCGCACTCACTACCAAAACCCACACGCGTCACGGCCAGGAAATGGTTGTTGTGACCACTTCTCAGTACGGTTCGCAAAAATTTGCCTCAAAAGCAGACTGGCGTGCGCGTGCTCTCGCTTCGGCGCAGCTGCCGGCACGAGCTGAACAGATCGAGGCGCCACCGGTGGTTGAAGATGATCTTTTATCTACCTATATCCTTCCTCGCAACTTGATAGAGCAGTTCGGCACCTTTGCCGATATTCGCTCGCAAGTTGTAGCGTACATATATGGCAAGCGGCCTGTGAACGCGCCAGAGGGGTCTAGAGTGCTTGAAATTTCGATGTTTGCGGTGGTTCCACAACTGGGCGGCTGGAGACAGGTCGAAATCCCGGCGCAGGCTCCGAAGTTTGAGTTCGAGGACGAGGACACTTCCGACAGCGAAGAGGAAGAAGGTGGCCAGACGAAGGATCAGATTCTAGGAATGTTTATTTCAGGCACCGACCTAACGCCTAATGCACTGGCGGTTTACGCCAAACACTGCCCTGCAGATGGTCTCCTTCTATGTCAAACTTTCACACCGGGTAGTGTGACACTTCACCCGTACATGCCTACAAGTGAGGCTCTTGAATGGGTTGCGGCACAGGACACCACCAATATCCTGGACGAACAGAGTACGATACCTGAGGGGTTGGTACAGGACTCACAGGTAGCTTTGAGCACCTGGGTGCTTGGAGGCTTTTACGTGCCGCGCGATGTTGTTTGGAATTATAGTTTTATGGGTACTGTCTGGTCGTCACGGCTGCAGTACGAGCTTGTTCCAGGCCTGCCGTTGCCGTATTTTCACGAGTTGCACCGCCCCATGCATTTCCGTGTTCTTGAAGAATCGGATGATTTTCCTGTAGAAGTAGACGATGTTTTCGCATAATTAATTTATTTGAGATTTTCAGAGTATAATTTATTCGGAGCAGCCGCTTTGATGGGAACTGTGAACTCGCGACCGGCCAGACGCCGCTGGGTCTCCCAATCTGTAAAATTGATGACCAGAAAAAATATTTAGGATAATATTTCATATCGGAATCGACAGAGTCCACCTGAAATCGAAGACTTAGCTGTCATGGCCGACCAAGTTAACAGTCCTGGGCCCGAAACTAAACAAGAATACAAACCTGGGTTTGGATACAAGCGTGATCTTTACCGCAAAGCCCAAGAGGAAAAGCGCAAAAGAGTCCAGAATGTGGAGTTCGAGACCCCTGTTGAGGGCCAAGTCGAGCTGCCCCGCAAACGATTCTATCGCCAGAGGGCGCACTCAAATCCGTTCAGCGATCACAACTTGGAGTATCCCCGGAGCCCTGACGATATGGAATGGTCAAAACTGTTCCCTATCATGAAGGATCGACCTGAGCTCAAAGGCCCCACAATTGCCGATATTGGCTGCGGATTTGGCGGATTGCTGGTCTCTTTATCGCCTTCGTTCCCCGATAACTTGATTCTTGGCATGGAAATCCGTGTGCAAGTTACAAACTACGTCGAAGATCGGATTATCGCCCTCCGCCAGCAGAACGCAGAGTCCAAGGCATACGCCAACATCTCGGTTTTGCGCGGCAATGCCATGAAGTTTTTACCAAACTTTTTCCAAAAAGGTCAACTTGAAAAAATCTTTTTCTGTTTTCCCGATCCTCACTTCAAACAACGCAAGCACAAGGCACGAATCGTCACCACGACTCTCGCCAGCGAGTACGCCTACGTCCTACAGCCCGGCGGAGTGGTCTACACAATTACGGACGTTCACGACTTACATCTGTGGATGGTTGAGCATCTTGATGCCCATCCTCTTTTTGAAAGACTTAGCGATGAATGGGTTGCTAACGACACAGCTGCTCAAATAATGCAGACGGATACGGAAGAGGGTAAGAAGGTCGCCAGAAACAAGGGCTCGAAGTACACTGCGTGCTACCGCCGCTTGCCGAACCCCGAATAATTTTTTTTCGCAAAACTCTTTGTATATGTATGTAACTTCAACACCATTTTATTTTCTACAGTTTTATGCGCCTTGTAGGGAAACTTCAGCATGCTTGTCTAGGACTCTTTCCAGACTCGCTACAGCCTCATCCGCCTACCCTTTACATAATTTTTCTTGGATGGATCGAATCGAGGCGCTTCGGGCGCAGCTGAGAGCACAACAAATAGCTCAAAGCGAGGCTCAGCGACTCAAGGAGGAACGAGAAAAGTTGAAACATGCTAATGCTCGAATTGTGCGAGACCTGTATCTTCTAGGCGCCTCCTATGCACAAATCCAGGCGCACACTAATCTCAGCTTCAAAGAGCTGGACTGGGCCTATCGACTGGAGAATATTCCTCTTTCCGGGCAGCAAATGGCTTCTCAGTTCACCAAAAAAATTGATGTTGGTGGTGGTCCGATAAATACCAATTTAGGTCTTCTTTCCCCTCGTGCCGAGCCTTTGTCTGGTACAGAATTAACGTTACAGGGCGCCAAATCAAGCACGGGGTTCAAGCGAGTGCTCTCAAAAAACACCGAAGCTTTTGGCGCAAAAAGATGGAAAGTGACACTGGAAGATTTGGAGAGCGAGAGTGAGTCAGAGCTCGAGAATGACGAGCCGGTAGCCGTGCCTCAAGCGGCTGGGTCTTTCGACACACCTCAAGGTACAATTAATTCTATTCAACATGAATCTTTGCCTCACATGGAAACTCAGCACAATGCCGAAGATAGTTTGAGTATTGCGAAGGATCAGCCACTACTTCAGAGTTCGGATCCGTCTAACGCTCAACCAAACTCTCAAACTGTTCTCGAATATCTCGAGAACGAATTTCAAACTTCTACGACTCTTCAGACTCAAAAACTCGACGCCCAGAACAATAATGCTCACAATAATGCAGCCCTGTTTCCTACGAAAAACAGTACAAGCGACAGCGCACCCAGCTCCAAATCAACGCAAGCCCCTGGGACAACTCTGAGTGACCATTCAATTGCATTTGAATCAGAGAAATTTTCCGGAATCGTAACTCATGAGTCGGAATCTGAGCAAGAAGAGCTCGAGCCTGATAGTGTCAAGACTGAACACCCGGCGATTATCGAGACCAACTTCGACATTTTGAAGACCTTGCCTAACTACGCAAAACAAGAATCTGAGCAAAAAAATATGCTCGTAACTTCTTTGGCGAAGGCTTACTTGGCCACCGTGCTTTTGGACATTTTCCAAAAAGAAAACTACGAACCTTCGGAACTGGAGTATCGTTATTGCACTCTTGAAAAAGATACAAACCTTGTGCATAGTCGCAATTATATGCAAGATTTTGATATCCAGCCGTTAGAAGGCCGCAAATTATTTATAGAGGCTACTGGCCATCTGACCAGCTGCGGGGCTGAATTTCATCGATCAGCTGCGACTTCAGCGACAAAACTTCTGCAAGAAGTAGGGCTCAAGCAAAACAGTTACTACAAAGTGGCCAAAAGCAAGCAAGCAAAAAGGCTAGATGCCCTTCGAAAAGAGGAAGAGGTGAAGCTCGCCCAGCTACGGAGTGTGCAAGATTCAATCAAGTCAATTGAGGAGCAAATGCAGTCGCTCGAAGACGAACAAAATACTGGCGCGGTGATAAGGCGTATGCTGAGAGATGCTCGCTGGAAAAGCCAGCAAGCTCACAAATATACAAATGCTCTGGACAGCGTCAAAACAGATCCTGAGCTGGCAGCGGCTAGCAGCGAGTTTTACGCAAAAACTGGGCCACACACCGCATCTACCGCTGGAGCATCGATAACGCCAGAGAAAGCAAACACGACGGTTGCCAGTACTGCCTCAACAGCTCTGGCAAATGACTGCGATCCACAGCCGAATCTTTTTAGCAGCCCTCTGCAATTGCTTGAGTCCTATAGGTTCTCGCCGTTTGCAAAATACAACAGTACGCAGTTCAACGGGCGCTATCTCGACCCCCTGCGCATGTTTTGTCTCGTTGAATCAGCCGGCAAAACTTGTACAAAACAGCAATGCGAATCTGTACATGCGCGCGACTTTGTTATTGACGAGAGCGAAGAACTGGCAATGCTCAAGCGGGCGATAGTTGAGCCAGCTAAAAGCTACAAACTTGGGCTGCAGCAAAAAATCACCGAGTATACTAAAAAGCATGGTAGCAGCTCGCTTCTGATCCGAGACGCGTGCGAACTTATGCGTTCGTACCGTTCTCAGCGGGCTTCTGAGTCGATGCAGTTTCTCGACTGGCCTTCGATCTCTGATGCCACGGGCCAGAATCCTCTGATATGATGCGCCGCCAGCCTCTTTGATTGTAAGCGTTTATTTATGTATAATTTAACAAGCCCAGCGGGCTGGGCTTTACGGAAATTGCGCCTGACTTTATCAATCAATGCCGTAGAAAATGTCTACTTGTTGTCGTCATCGACGTCATTGATTGGCTGATATCCTTTCGACTTATTGATAAAGCCTCTGATTGGATCACTTGATTTGGCCACGGGCTCGCGGGCAGAAGCTGCAGCGCTGGGCCGTGTGGGAAGGCTCCCGGCAACCGCCGATGAAGGGAGGAATGCTTCGCGATCTTCACGCGATCTGAGGGATGCTCCGGTTCTGATAGAGCGATCGCCGAAGATTGAGTCCATTTCCTCCAGAGTGACGCCTTTGGTCTCCGGGTAGATGAAGTACACAAGAATGACCGAGCAAATGGAGAAGAAGCCAGGAATGAGATACATTGACCATCCCATAGATTCTTGGAGAATAGGAGTCATTTGGCCAACCAGAAAGTTGAAAGCCCAGTTGGAGGCAGTGGATAAAGACGCACCCTTGGCCCGAATACTGAGAGGCAAAATCTCTGGCGGGTAGAGCCAGGGAATGGGACCCCAGGAGTAGCCGAAAAAGGCGTTGTAAACGACGACAAATACAACCACCAACAGCGGTGTGGAGCTGATGTCGAGGTACATGAAGTACGATATCAGAATCAGTGAAATGGCCATGGTGATACCTCCAGAAATTAAAATCTTGCGGCGGCCCCAGCGATCTACCAAATACCACGGCGGAATGGTGCTGGCTACGTAAACGATTCCATTAATTCCCGTCATCAAAATTGCCGAGCGACCCACCCAACCGGCCTGCTCGAAGACCATCGGCGCATAGTAAGAAATAACGTTGATGCCATCGAGCTGGGCAAACGCCTGCGAAGACATGGCAATAAGAACGCGCCGCTTATATCTTCTCCACATGTAAGCGTATGAGTGCTCACCCTCTGCCCGGTGCAATAAAACTGTCTCTTTGATGTCTTGGAACAGAGCCTTGGCCTCGTCCGAATCGGGGTTGCCGCCAGCATAGAGACGAGCAAGCGTATGTAGACCCTCTTGGTCCTTATCTTTATTGAGCAACCAGCGTGGTGTTTCAACAATAAAGAGTGATCCTGCTATCAACAGCGAACCCATGACAATTTGGAGGAATAGCGGCAGACGCCAGCTGAGATCGCTCTCAAAGTACGAACAGAAATAGTCGACCCAGACTGACACACAGTACCCGATAATGTTGCCAGTGAACTCAATACAAGCAAGTTTGCCGCGGTTATTGGGCGGCGAAATCTCGCTTTGATAAACAGGCACAATTGTCGACAGCATGCCAACTCCCAGACCGGATATCACGCGGCCGAGAATCATCCAGTTCATTGATGGTGCAAATGTCTGAAATGTGCCACCGATAACAAAGATAATCGCGCCGTAAAAAATTGTCTTGCGGCGGCCTATAATATCGCCTATGCGGCCGACCAAAAGTGACGAGATAAGCGCTCCGATTTCGAGGATAGCAACCATTGTGCCGATCGTGGCTCGCGAGGGCTGATTGAAGTAGTCTTTGAAATACATGCCTGTGATCACGCCGCTCATGACTCCCTGGTCATAACCGAAGAGAAACACGCCTAGCGAGACGAAAATGCTTGTGAAATAAATAAGCGGTCTGCCGTGCAGATCCGCCATAGACCCTCCCATTGTGCTTGGTGTTTGTGTGATTTAGGGCCGGCTAAAAAGCTGAGAAGACACACACTCAGACTGAACAGATTGATGAGGAGTCGATTGCGTTTCGGAACAGCAGGATTACTATCAACGAGATTCACCAGGTTCAGTAGGCGTTCTAGATAAAAGAAAGGGGGCAGAGCGATTAGGTCAAGCTACCAACCTTAACGTGGGGAACCCTTACCCGGTTGGCGGTGTGGGTGCGTCAGGCAGGGTCTCTTCGTGAAGGCGGTGTCGATCCCAAAAAAAAAAGGTTCATTCATATGAAAATATCAAAATCGGCTAGGATTCAGAGGAACAAAAGCAATAGCTCGATTGATTAGCGGAAAAATGTTATTGGGTCATGCGCTTGCGAATCAGCTTAGAGATAGCTGCCGCCCCAATTCATAGGCTTGGTTATCGCCCAAGCGTTCTTTCAACATTCCTTTCCGCAGAACGCCAGCTTCTTGAGATGGTTGATAAGCCGACTCCGTGGTTGTTTGTGCGCAAATTTTCTGAATCACACTTACTTCTTCTCATATATACTCTCACAAAACTACGAGTACTCCCTCGAGATTACGAGTACTCCTTGAGCGCCTATCTCCTTAGTGCGCACACCTTCTCAGATTCATTTGATGCTAAGGGTTTGGATGTAACAAACTATATAAATATATCATGCGGAAGCCAGCTTCCCTGGATGGATCAACGGAATGCGAGGTGTCGTATTCTCTTCCGCGGGCTGCAGCAAAGTCGCGAGCTGGTCCTGCGGCACTGCAAACTTGCCTCCCGACAGCTCGTTGTGCCGCGCTAAACGGGTACTGAATTGCGCGAACTGGAAAGAGAGTGGCACGCTCGATGTTGGCATTTCCCGTAGACACGTCACCCAGGCAGCTGCTAGCTCCTCGTAGGCGCGCGTGCGCAGGTGGTTATTTGCTTCAGTTGCCCAAGTGGGCAAGGTGTGCACGATATCCGTGGCCCCATCGAGAAACGTCAGCATTGCGAGTGGTCCACGCTCGCACGAATCAAAAGGTGGCATGAAATAGGACGTGAAGTCTGCCAAAGCCGTGTAAAACTCGCGGAGCTCGGTCTCGACGCGGAGATAGGCGTAGTCATTTGTCGGGTCACCTTTGTAGGGTAGGGCCGCCTTGATTTTGAGGCAATAATCTTTAAGGCGCGCTAGGCAGGTTTCTGGTGTCAATTGTGGTGCCAGTTTGTGGACAGCAGTCGCAATGTCTGCTCTCTGTTCGCATAAGTTTGTCAAAAGACTGAGCAGCTGCTTGCGATCCAGCACCTCGAGCCGGCGGGCAACCATTAGGCTGCGGCCGCCACTGCTCCCATACTTTGTACGTTTTGAGGATGGATTCAGACTGATCGACGAGAAATAACGGCTCACATCATGAAGTGAGGCAGGCACCGCAGCAGCAGAGGCAGTGGCGTGGGTATTGGTGGTCGTGCTGAGGCCAGAGCTCAGGCTCGAGTGCGCCTCTGATTTGCCGAGAAGGGCCTTCACGGGATTGTTCGCGGGCCGGTCGTCAAGTTTCCGCTTGCGGCGATTCTCATAGGAAGCCGTCCCTGTTGAGGGCGGTTTGACGGGGCGTATTGTGTCGTCCCACCCAAAGGAACTGGGGAGAACCATCAATCAAGATTACAGGATTGGGCGAGGCTCAAACGCTTTGTCTTCTTGGGAACCTCCGCTCAGTAAGCATAGCGGCAAGTTAGGGTTATCTTGAGGTGTGGAAGTAGCTGAGCTAGAATTCAGGCTGATTGCTTGTGAAACTAGTGAAACTAAGCTTTTTACTGTCCAGATGATGGAGTCAGGCTTTCAAAAACAGTTTTTATTCAGTTCAATCGGATCGGTGGCCTAAAAATAATGTGTCGCGATCAAGGTCGGTTCGGAGACCCAAAGGCCAGCCGCGCATGAACTATGGCCGTCATGCAGCTTGGCATATCGACCAGGTAAAACGAACCTCCAGTAATCGATCCGGGAAAGAGATTTTCAATTATTTTTAATCAATCTGCTCATTGAGATAAATAGTATTTCCACATTTTTCGAGCTGGAATACGTTTTGTCTGCCCTCATGCCGGCAGTGATATAGACCGCTGTCAATGTCGAATGATATGCACCCGGCCATCGTTTAGGTATTTTCGCTTAAATTTGAGATTCTGATTCTCCTCAGTTACTTAACATCGATATTTGAATTCGCTAGACCGGCCTCCCGCAAACCACGCTTGTCGCCAGCGTAATCTAGAATTTTTGGAGGATAGCCTGTCACCAAAGTAGGAGAGACTACGCCCAGCTCTGCAGAAAGCTGGTCCGCCAATTCCGAAACAGTCGTGCTCGCAGGATAAGTTTTCATCAGCACTTGCCCGTTGTGTCGTACTCTCAGTTTGATTTCTCGGTTGGGATCTAGCGCAATTGGTGCTGGAGCCGCCTTCGGAGGGGCTGCTGCTGTAGTCTCGCTATTCAACGGCTTGCCAGCAGCTCTGTTGCGTTTGTCTTGTTCAATTTGCTCTTTCAACCTCTGGCGATAAAGTTTATCTTCTAAAGCATCTTTTCGGCGCTGTTCGGCCAGTTTCTGTGCCTGCTTGACCTCCAACTCGTGGCGGGCCTCCCTTGCGTCGTGGGCACTTTTACGAGAAATTAACTCGTTTCGGCGTCGCTCCTCGGCCGACTTTTTTTCTTCCGCGGCCCTTTTCGCTGCAGCTCGAGCTTTGAGCTCTTCAAGCCTTTCATTCACAGGCCTAGTGTCTTTTGGAGCTTCAGGCTCAGCTTGGTTTTCTGCAGCTTCTGTAGCTGCTGGTGCAGTAGAAGGCTCGCTACCGGTATGAGCGCCGGAATTAAAGTCATCCTGATGCTGCTCAATCCAGTCGATTGCTTGGCCAATCTCTGTAGTGTTGGCAAGGGCTTTTTCGACCAGCTCAGAGCTGAAGCCCATAGCGAGGAGGGTCTCTCGCGATGACATCAGGGGATGTGCTTCTCGCAATGTGTGAGTTTTTGAGGCCGGGGTTGGAAGGTCTATATGACGCATCGAGCGATAAGAATATGAGTTTTGTCGATCAACGGTTCAAATAAAATTTTCAGAGATAGCTGTGGACTATAGCGAGTAACAGTTGCGATATGGCTATGGGTGAGCTGTGCTCTAACAAGGTTGACTATTTGCGCAATTGCACTGCGTATTGTATGCTTGGCATCGTCGGGGTGTGGGGTCGGCCGCTGGTAAAGAAATATTCGCAGTATAGCTCTAAGACTCTGAGGTACTCTAGTGTAGTGCTACTTTGGCATTAGGCCTCCACGTTTCGGCTCTATCTCTTTGTGGCAATTGGCAATCTTTAAATTATCGTCGAGCGTAGAGAGTGCAGATAGTCATGCAGGCCGGTGATGAGGGCGGATGGCAGACCTTGTGCACGGAACAAGCCATTCTGAGCTATCCGTCATCCTTTTTTTTTTCATTGAATATCTAAAAAATATCTTGAGAGTGTTCAACTGCCCGAAACAGCAACCGGGAGCTCGCTATTCCCCAGCCCGAGCTGGCTGTACTTCTCTGGCCTCGAGCTCCCAAACGCAGCAACCTTTGGTCAGCGAACGCGCAACCAAGAAACTGATCAGCACCACGCAGGCCCTAACCCGCCCGCCTAAGTACGGCTACCCACTCTGTGGTTGCCTGCGTCAGCGGGTTTCGTATCATCCCTACTTCCTGACTATCGCAATGGATATTTCACCCCAGGAATTGGTATTCAAAGGTAAGTTTTTCGAGGCGTTTCGAAGAGCGGTGTGTGCCACTAAGTGTGATGCATGACGATGCGTGTTTTGATCAACGGTCCGAGCCAACCGGCCCTTAGACTAGCTCCTTAATTGAGGCTCGTCAGAGCAAGAGCAAGCTTCGCCGAGGCCATGTGGACCACTATTTCCACCTGTTAAGGCACTTGCGGGCCAGTCGAAGGCTCGGAACCCGTTGGTTCTGCCGACGTATTTGCGTCCATGCCAATAATTTATAGGCACGCCATCCCATCTCTTTACTTTTTGTTCTCCAGACCTAGATACTAACCGCCAGACCCCTACGAGGGCCCTGCCCAGCAGGTTCTTAAGTTCACGAACTCGTCAGACTCGTACATCATCTACAAAGTCAAGACAACATCGCCCAATGAGTTCTGTGTGCGCCCCAATGCCTCATTTATTGAGCCGAACCAGCAGATCGAGGTGCTGATCACCCGCCAGTCCTCGGCTGAGCGGGAGCAGGCAAAATTCCAGATCCTGACTGTCAAGCTGCAGACCCCCAAAGCTGAGATCGAGCAGCCGATTGCTTCTTTGTGGCACACTTATGAGAAAGAACGCAAGTCTGAGATCCGTCAGCAGAAACTGAAGGTCGTGTACGATCGTTCTGGTTCTGGTTCTGGTTCTAATTCTGGTTCTGCTACTGCTGGCTCTGGTTCCGGCTCCCAGGGTCAGGATAGCAACCACACTGATGAGGCTGACCATACTGCTCGTTCGTTTTCTGGTAACAATGCTGCTGGTGTTGCCGGCGTTGCTGGTGTTGCTGGTGTTTCAGGCCAGAATCAGGGCTACTCCAACTCGAACTCGAACTATAACACGAACTCGAACTCAAACCATAACTCCAAATCTGAGTCTAACACCAACACTGATTACGCCTCGCAGAATTCTACTGGTTCTGCAAGCGGTGCTGGTGTTTCGGGTAACTCCCACTCGGGTCACGAGACCACAATCAATGACATCCAGGGCCAGCCCGGTGTGCCTCCTAAATCTGCGCTTGTAGATAACGGAGACGCCAAGACCGGCCCCGTGCTCTCTAAATACCAGGGCGACCGGTCTGGTGTGGCCGAGCACAGCGGCATTTTCCACAGCACCGGTTCTTCTGCCAAATCTGGCGAGCCCGAGGGTCTTGATTCTGGCTCCGGCCAGACCTCCAGCCAATCTGCTAGCCAATCCCAGTCTTACACGGCTGCAGCTGGTCAGACCGCTTCCAATGCTGCCGCTGGCGTGAGTAACGCTGCTTCTGCTGCCACCGGTGCTGCTGTGGGTGCTGCTGGCGCTGCTGCGGCTGCGGTGGGAGGTCTGTTCTCTTCAAACAATCCGAAAAATGAGGAGACCGCTTCGCGCGATCTGGCCTCCACCGGTGGCAAACAGGAACAGGGCTATTCTGAGAAAGAATACCCGGGTGCTACTGCCAACACCGGTGCTAAACAGGAGCAGGGCTACAACTCGCGTGCCAAACAGGAGCAGGGCTACAACTCGGGTGCTAAACAGGAGCAGGGTTACAACTCGGGTGCTAAACAGGAGCAGGGTTACGACTCGGCTGCCGCTGGTCTCTCTTCCAGTCAGTCAAACAACACTTCTGCCACCGGCGGCAAGCAGTATGCTGGCTACGATGACCGCAAAGGCTTTGCCGGCTCTTCTTCTCTCGCTACCGGCAGCGAATCCGCCGAAGTCCGCGGCGACAGCACTTCTGGCTACCGTCAACAGTCGAAAGACGCTTCCGCTTCGGCGTCGGCCTCGGATTCGGCTGCTGCCTCTGGTATCAACGCCGGTGGTTTCGAGAAACTTTCTGCTGGCCCTGCTGCCTCCGTCGCAGGCGCCTACAAGAGCGAGCAGGCTCAGGTTGGTTTCGGCTTTTCCCACATCGCCATTGTTGCTCTGATCGCATTCCTCATCGGCTACGTGCTTTAGGCTTCTAGTAGTAGTTATTCAGTGAAATTATTGTTTGGTTGCTTTGCTTTTCGGAATGTGAGCGTTAGCAGTGAAGACGTTCGCGAAGACCAACGCACCATAATTATTTTACATTTCGTTCATCGCTACACATCAGTAATCGTCGCCCTTGGAAATAACCTCCTTGCACGAAGGACGCAAAATAAGCGTGTGCTCGAACTGAGCCGTGTATGCATCGGCCGAATCCATCAGGGGCGGGTAGTCCTGCACAATGCCAGCCTTGACCAGCTGGTTCAAGGCCAACAAATATTTGTCCTCACCCATCTGATCGACGTAGCGTCTGCAGAACGGCAGCGTGCCAAATTGTTTGTCAATTTTAGAGAGCAACTGCTTGGCCGATGCCAGACGCAGACTGCTGGCGCTAGCGCCTTCTGTACGAGCATAATGCGAGCATTCGCCCTGGCCAATGACATAGCCGCGACCGGTCGATCCAAACGTCTCAATAGCAAACACCTCGCCTTCTTCCATTTTTGTCTGATCAGGGGTCTTGACAATAGGCACCGACTTGCCGCCGTGGATCACGTACGGAGCAATGTTATGGCCGCAAAGATTGCGGATTGGTTTGATCGTGTGTGTTTTGCCATCGAGTTCAATCTCATAGCTCTCCATAACCTCTTGGATCGCCGCACCAATGTCCCCAAGTCGCACATCAATACCAGCTTGCTTGATACCTTCATTGGTGGCCGCCCGCACAGCATCAAGCAAAGGCTTCATCTTGTGCTGATTTTCGCCAAAAGTCATGGTCCATGCCGAATCAATAATGTTACCGTTAACGTGCACACCAAAATCGACCTTTATCACATCACTCTCTTTTAAAACTGTGGTATCGCCCTTGTTAGGCGTCCAGTGGGCCGCACAGTCGTTCACACTCAAACCTGTGGGGAAACCTGTGCCTGCTTCGAGCCATGTTTTGCCCTCTGCAAGTGATTGGACAGAACTTTCGATCATTTCTGCAATGGAAGTCATCGACATTCCCGGCTTGATTGTGCGTTGGGCGTAGCCGCGGGCTCTACGGTGTACTTCCGCTGCTTTGCGCAGATCATTGTACTGCTGTTCGCGGTCAATTTCGGCCGCTTTGCGCTCAGACTCGGGCGTGCGGCTGGTCTGAACATCCACAACTTCAGGATAGTCCATACTGAGACCAGCGGGGTACTTCCCGTGCTGGAAACCCTGTGAAATACCGCCCGACGGCGCCTTCTTCTTCTTCTTGTTGTTCTTCTTCTTCTTTTTTTTGGCAGCAGACCCAGCGGCATCGCCACCCGCGTTGGTCGCGGCGTCGTTTTCCGACTCGTCATTCGAGTCTTCGTTCACGTCAGCGGCGGGCTTGCCGTTCAGATCAAGCGCCTTGAGTTTGTCTTCCTCGCTCATGGTGAAATATATTTCGAGACGATTGTGGGTGGAAGGTGCCTAATTGTGTCCCGCATTTTAAAATGGTACACGTAACATTATATTAAGCAGCGGACTGTTAGATGTGTTTTTATAAGTTGATACACCAATGCGGAATGGGCTGGGCAGAGGCCAGGCTCGAAAACCGGCATGTCTTGAGATTTGGAAGCGTAAATTAGCTGTTCCAAAATCAATTATGTTTTTCCCCGCCCAATTAACTCTTCGAAATACACCAGTTCGCTCCATCAACGTAACCCACCCACGCCCTGGAACCATGTACCCCGCATGCATATGATCCAGCGCCCAAATGTCCCGCTGGCCGAGGGCTCTGCTGCCAGTTATAATAAGCCAACGATATACCCTGATTTCCAGCCAGCACTGCTTCTGGTGTATTTTTGCGAGTGCGAAAATTAGGGAAAAATTGTCGGCGTTTGTGATTCAATAATTGAGCAAAATGCCGAATTTGTGGGACTTTAGAGAAATTGCCCGCGACTTTGTATTCACTGCAAAATCGCCTGAGAATTTCACGTTGAATAGTGTGAAAGACGAGGTTTGGCTCGTGACCGGCGGAAGCGCAGGTATCGGCCTTGAGTGTGCCAAGCTGCTAGCCAAGTTTGGGGCAAAAGTATACATTATTGGCCGCACGCAGTCAAAACTTGATGCCATTCGCAAAGAATATCCTGAGCTGCACGTTCTGCAGGCCTGCGACAATTACGACCTGCACTCTATTAAGGCGGTTGCCGACGAGTTTCTGGGCAAAGAAAGCCAGGTCGATGGCATTATTCACAACGCCGGCATCAACTATGCCCGAGCCCAGTCTCAGATCATCGAGCCATGGGGTCTTCGCGATGTGATCGTTGCAAACGTCATTGGCCCGCAGTATCTTCAGAAGCTTCTCGTGCCATTGATTGAAAAATCTTCGACAAAAAAATCAGTCCACATTATCTGGGTCTCCTCGGTGTCTCATTTTGTATCGCCTCCCAACGGAGGTGTCCATTGGGCTGATTTGAACGACGGATACGCGGGCTTCCGCTCGAATATTGCCGGCTATTACGGTTTCACCAAAGCTTTGAACATTTATCAGGCTACGCACTGGGGCGAGTTGCTGCCTAACGTCATTTCTGTGGCCACACATCCCGGAATCGTTAAGTCAGATATTCGCAGACACCAGCCGGAAGGAAAGTCTGCATATGTGTTTGCCGAGCGGCCCACAATCGACGGTGCATACAGTGTGCTGGGTCCTCTTCAAATGAACTTGACTCCTGCAGACTCAGGCAAGTATTACATTCCATTTGCTAAAGAAGGCCGCATTCGTGACGATGTTAAGGAAGCTGCGTACATAAAGGGCGGCGAGTTGTTCCAGTGGCTCGACACACAGATTGATATTGGCCTTAAAGGTTCCAAGGCTACTGATTCTTCTAGTGGTAGTGACTCAAAGAAATCTTCTGCCACTGCAACAGCCCCTGCTTTCACTTCTGCTTCAAATGCTAACCCTGCTTCTGAACCGGCTGAAATTGTATCTGAGCGTGAGATTCCAGCTCAGAGCTCCAAGCCCAGCACAAAGTCCAGTGCTAAGCCGAGTGCTAAGTCGAGTGCTAAGTCGAAAGCTAAGCCTAAAGCCGAAGCTGAGCCTCTGATCGAGACAACTACGGAAGGACCGGTCGGAGCTGAATAGATTATTTTCTGTATCAATCTTGCCTGACAGAATGGTTTCTAGAGCTGATAGCCTAAATACTAATGCCTGGACGTAGATGGCTAATGGCCTCAACAGTATCCTAGGGATCGCATGACCTGGAGGCCATGATAGTTGGTCCCAACTAGGTTAGCGCAAGTCAAAGACAATGATTTATTGAAATATATTTACGAGCCATGCCAATTGTCGTTTGGCGTGAGGATTAGTTTTGAATATTTCAAACCAACCCGTACATCGGGCCTGCGTAGTGGTTTATCCGGGCCGTTCCCTCACATATATAACCCGCAAAAGGACTGTGTTCTATGTTCCTAAAAAAGCCGGCAAAATGTCCTACCAAAAGGATATTCTACTTAAACCAAATTTAAAAAATATCGTGCCAATATCACACACGCACCCCCAACCGAACCACGTCCACTTAACATATCACTCAATAGCAAACTGGTCTGGCAGGGCCCTTACCCTGTGACTAATGCGACACCTCGAATGACGTAGCGCCCCTCGCACGCACAGATACGCACGTAGTGGAAGCTTACCTACCCCAGCGATTCTAGAGAGCTAAACGTGACAATCAAGCTTAAGCAAAAAGCAGGACGACTTTCTCCATTCAATCCTTTGCACAGCTCGCGATAAGAGTATTCCGGGGTTCTGCGACTAAACCAACCAAACAAACTAAACAAATCTAGATCAATACCAAGATGGTGCTCGAGTCAGAATACACGTTGGGTTTCATCGGTTGCGGCAACATGGGCTCGGCCGTGCTTGCGGCGGCCATTGCTGGCGCCGAGGCTGCTCCCGAAGGCGAAATCGTGCCCAAACATTTTATTGTTTGTGTCAAAACTGAGGAGTCGCGCGAGGCCCTCAGAGACCAGTTCGGCGACAAAGTTTCCGTGGTCAACGACCCCCAGGCCGTTATCGACGACTCCCACGTCGTTGTGCTGGGCTTCAAGCCCTACATGGCGCGGGAGATCCTGAGCCGCCTGCACTACTCACACTTCACTGTGATTGTGTCGCTGCTGGCAGGCACAACAATCGACCAGCTGCGTCAGTACACCTCTGTAAATGCGTTTATTGTGCGTGCTACCACCAACACCGCGGCTCGTCTGGGCATGGGCATGACTGCACTCTCGTTCCAGGGCCAGTACCATCCTGATTCGCCAATTACTCTGGCCGTGGAGTGGTTGTTTACGCAGACCGGCAAGTATACCGTTGTGGAGGAATCGAAACAGGACGCCTGTGTGGCCCTTTGCGGCTCGGCCCCGGCATTCACCTACCTTTTCATCGAAGCTCTTGCTGATGGTGCTGTCCGCATGGGTCTGCCCTACGATACTGCCACACAGATGGCAGCCCAAGTAGTTAAGGGCGCTGGCCACATGGTTCTGGACGGCAATCATCCGTCGGTTTTGCGCAATCAGGTCTGCACGCCTGCGGGCACGACCATCAACGGCCTGGCTATTTTGGAGGACCGAGCGGTCCGCGGTGCCGTGATCAATGCACTCCAAACCTCGCAGAAGGTGGCCCAGGAGTTTTCGCGGCCCGCTAGCGAGAAACCGCAGGGCCAGAGCCTCGAGGCGTCGCGCCAGCAGAGCTCGATCAACCTTGCTGAGATGGCTCAGCAGATGTCGCTTTCGCGCCGCTCAACAATCAGCATGAACCGCCAGCCGACGATTCCTCCTGGTAGCAACGGCAACTGATGTTGTAGATAAGTGTTCGACGTACTCAATTAAAATTTCTGCGATACTTCTGGAATGGGTGTAGTTCTTTGGCTTCGAGATCAGTATAGACGCTTTTGAAGCTCATCGAATATTGCACTGATCCTCTCGAGGTTGGCAGGGCGTTATTGCGACGGCACGTTCACTGCCTAGCTTGTAATTCAGAAAACTAATTGGCTAGAGGCGTTATTGGTTGAGGTTTCTGAAAATTGACAAAACTTCAAATGGTGTTGGCGTTGAGCGCCGGGTTTTCGGCGTTATGCCAGCAAAATCTCAAGGTTCTTGCCGCACCTGTTCAAGTTTCCTGAAACCGATCTAAGTTTGTGTGTACCCAATTGCCGGCCATACAACAAAACACACGATAGATATGGCTTACTTCTCTAAGATATATAGATTCGGAAATAACTGATATGCCTATAAGTACTTCTATCTCAGACCCGTCTTCATTTTGAATTGCCGGATAAGAAGTTAATTTTTTCAGCTGTTTTCTCGGGAGTAGAACCACTTACCACAGCAAATCGCCGTTTTTTGTCTCTATCTCTCATACTCAAACTTTCAGAATGTTTCCTCACTGCACCAAAGGACCGGCGTCTTCAACCTTTTTGACCGTGTAGAGAAGCCATTTTGTCGCCTTTTTCTATACTGTGCGAAATCTTGAGCACAGTTTCCGAAAGGCCATGTTTGTTTACATTTGCATGAATCTAGTGCTCGGATGAATTCTCTGCTCAAAGAGGCAAGTGCTGGATCCTCTTCGCATCGTAGAGCCTAAATCAGCCGAGCAAATCATGCATTTTAGTTGTCGTACAGAAATGCTTTTGCCGAACTGCGGCGTTCATATAACCACTTGTTTTCTATCTACTATATAACGCTCACACATACTTATTCTAAAACAAATTTCCCACACAAAAGTTAAGATTGTACGCTTCCCAGGGCTGGTTGAGGCTCTGCATTACGCGATTCACCAGCGAGGCGAAGCTGAGTTTTTGAGTTGTTGCCCGCTCGCCAATCTGACGAGCCTCATTTTCCTCTAGTGACTTTTTCCGCAAATATTTAGGAGCGGATGTTCACGTGCCCGCCGGGTCTTACGGCTCCTTACCGGGCCAAACTACCCCAGGCCCTAGACGCGACCTCGCTACTCGAAAATGTACTGGTTCAAGTTGTTGACTTTCTTAACACATCGAAGTCCCTAGACTGTCAAATACAACAGCTTTCCAAAGAAACGTATGTCCAGCCCGAAGAGGAAAATTTACAGGACTCAATTGCCGCACCTAATCCAAAACATGTATACAAACTCGTGGTCCAGGACAGCTCGGGCACGCTGGCCAGTGTGATCTGTCTCGAGGGAATCCCACACAATGTCCTCAATTCAATTGTGCTTCTGCCGGCTGGCCTGCAGATTGTACGCAACCACATTTTTTTGACGGAACAGTTGCAAGTGCATGTGGCTGGAGTCACGCCTCCGGAAGCTGCGTTGAAGGAAAATCTGGATTCACGCCGGGCATAGGATGCGCATAGAAGCAATTCAATTAGGGGCGTGATTATGAGCATGTTTGCACAAAAATTCAGAGCCACCAAGTCTCCATTTGAGAATTAAGATGCCTTAGAGTAGTGGCTTTCGGCAGAAAACTATGAAAACGAAGGTTTGGTGGCAGTATGAGCCGCATCTACTGACGGTAGAAATTAATAAAGGTAATCAAATATTTGTTTATATTGGCCTAAATTCATCATTCATTGAACGGATTGCGGGCAAGCACCTACATCACATCGCAATGAATCAGACGAAGAAAAAGGGGCTGCTAGAAATCACTCCCCTACCGCGGCAGCCTGGGCTGCAGCTGCAGCACCCTCAGCCGAAGTGTCCGGCTGCGCACCCTCAGCTGCCGGCTCGGCGGGCTGGCGCGAAGACACCGCAGAAGGATCCGCACTGGCCCAGAATGACAGATTATCCCGCAACAATTGCATGATCGTGGTCGAGTCGCGGTATAGGTCCTCAGGCAGCGAGTCGAGCTCCGAAATCGCATCGTCAAACGCCTGCTTAGCCAGATGGCACGCCCGCTGGGCCGAGTTGAGGATCTCATAGTAGAAAACACTGAAGTTGAGGGCCAGACCCAGGCGGATAGGGTGCGTAGGCGACAGCGTTTTCTGGGCCACTTCAGTGGCCTGGCAGTACACATCGTGGGCCTTGGTCGAAGCATCCTTCTTTTTCTCACCCACAGAAAACTCAGACAGGTAGCGGTAGTAGTCGCCCTTAAGTTTGTAGTAGAAAACTTCGGGCTCGCCCTCGGACGCATGTGGAATGAGCTTCTCATCGATCAGCGTGAGCACATCCTCGCAAGTGGCCTCCAGCTCTTTCTCAATCTTTTGTTTGTAGGATGTGATCAGTTTCAGGTACTCACTCGCCTCACGAGCCTCCTCTTTCTGCTCCAGCGAAACAATCAGGCGCCACGACGCACGGCGTGAGCCAATGACGTTTTTGTACGCCACGGATAGCAGCGAGCGCTCGTCAGTGGTTAATTCGCGGCCCTCGCCAGCAACAAGCTTCATGTGGTAGACCATTTCATCGTAGCGCTCAGCCTGTTCGCACAGGCGGGCAAGAAACGTATTTTTTTCGGACTAAAGTTAGTGCTCTGCGTGAGATACAGCCGTGAGTGGTGGGGATAGGACAAGGTGGGGCGTATGCGTGGAGTGTTTTAGCTCTAGAATCGGCTCGGTGAGGCACATAAATCGGCTCACTAGCTCTGCACCCATACAACGCGTGCAATTGCTACACGGCGGCGGCTCAACTTACCTGGCTCATAACTCAACTTAGTGTGTGAATCAGATGGAATCTAATCAATATTTCCGTGCTGACAGGCAACTACGCTAATCCGCCGGATCTCCCAGCGGGACCCTTTTCCTGGCCAAGGCGCGCCGCTGTTGAAACCCATGCCCATCTCAGCCAACGGCCAAACCAGGCTTAGCCCTCGACCCTAGTTAGATTGAATGGGGAGAGGCACAACCTTATAGTTTCAAATGTTGCTATGCTGCTCCCAAGTCTAGAAACGAGATGGTCCCGAACTCGGAACAAGACTTTTTGAAATGGCGTGCTTGTCGGGGGTCCAAGAAATGGGGCAAGGGCCGCATAGCGTTGTGGGTAAACTCGGACTGCAACTTATAGGGTATGTCGGTGTGGTCTAACTTTTCTGCTTCTCTGTGTGCAACAGAATTGTTTCAGCAAGTTATAAGTTTGGATACTGGTGTTTTTGTTTCACGGCTTAAGGCTCAGAATATTCGGGCTTTTGCTCATATAGTAATCGTCAAGAATGTTACACTACACTACACCATAGACAGATATTCGAGATACTACAAGTCGCTCTAATATCAATAGCGCGCGACAAATGAATCTTTTTGAATAAGGTTTCCTACATGCACGTCTACAATAGATCAGACGAAAGGGGAAGCCTCGCATGCCTACCGTCAGGGAAGATGATTCTGTGCAGCTCTCACTCCATATGCAGTACTTATTCTAATCTATAGGCAGTTCTTACTCTAATCTCATCTATATTTGCGAGTGCCTGCGGCCTGTCGACACAAATCTTAAGTTTGCCAGATGCGTTCCAGCTTCGATAACCCAGAACCTGCTGCGAGTTCGCGAAAAAAACAACGAGACCCTCGTGGAAACTCTGACAAGACAAAGCCTTAAATTTACGGATTTCTGGTTTTCATCAGACACTAGCTGAACCAGAAATGGGTTCCGTATTCTGAATGTAGTTGATCAGAGAATTTTCCCCTTATAGACCCCACACAACCTCAGCCGTACGAGTCTACAGGCCCTGGCTTCAATAGCCTGTCCAAGAAACCTGCTGCAGAGACTTCCACTTAAACTCCAATAAAATCGGATGTGTTACTGCTCAGTTTACATGAGAAACTCAAAATTGCAGTCTTAACAACTTTAATTGTTATAGGTCACAGCCACCAGAGGCCTCCCCCATCACGTGAACCCCGATCACCTAAGGAGGTGCGGTAGTGTGAGCTCTGACCTTACTGCTTGTTAGGAGCTAATCTCCAGCCAGGTGTCGTACCATCTTTTCACAAACTTTAAGCTAGAATGGCCGTGAAAAGTTTGTACATTTTGAATCGTGCCGGCGGTTTAATATTCCAGCGAGACTTCGACAACAGCTTCAAAAAGCTGGACTCCAACGACTACCTGGTTCTGGCAGGCACGCTCCATTCAGTTCACGCTTTGAGTACCCGTATTTCGCCGGTTGAAAAATCTTCAGGGTTGCAACGCATGGACTGTGTTGATTTTTCGCTCCATGTGTTCCAGAGTCAAACGGGAATGAAGCTTATAATCTTCACGGACCTTGACCACCCGGCCATAGACCAAACAACCAACCAAATCTACCAGCTGTATTCCAACTACGTGCTCAAAAATCCGTTTTACACATTAGAGATGCCCATCAGGTGCGAAAAATTTGATAGACATCTTGCAAGTCTCATCAAATCTCGCTAATCCCTGTGTGACTTCTCTCGAAATATGGCCTTTCGGCGAGGACCCGTTCAGAGCTATCTGGCCAGGACAAAGGCGCATTCAATCCGCGGGCTCAGACCAGCGCAACTCTTCAATATTTATCCTTGTAGCAAACTCTTATCATCCTCTAATCCAACTGCTCCATCTGAAACTGGTCTCTTCTTCTGGATGTTTCCCACTCAAGGCACACAGCTAGTCTATTCACAGGTGCTGATTGGCTTGAATTCCAATCCGAGTTCCCTGCGCCACCGAAAAAGCATTGCAATTGTTTTTCTGCGCAGGTGTATTTTGAATCTGCATAAGATAGAACGCTCGTCCTGGGCTTCTTTACAGATGGCTATACAGCTCCGTGCACGTTCACGCAGTAACAAACGCTAATTGGAAACTGCACAGACACTATGCCGGCTCAGCTCGGAAACATTCACCTTTCGGGAACAGTATGCAGCCCAATCACTACAGCAAAAATGCAGAGGTGAATTGCGAATTCGAATAGATATATAAAGACCAGAGGACAGACACTAACGGCACACTCTTCCTGCGTATCAATCGCTGTCTCTTCTCTCTTTTCCTCTCACTGCGGCGCTTTCTTTAATTTTCGCAATGAAGTGTCTTTCTTACGCGGCTCTCAGCATTGTCTTTGCGTCCAGCACGGCCGAAGCGGCCTGGGGCGATACCATTGGCAGCTTTTTCAGCCAAATCGGATCAAACTGGGGACTCGTCTCTAGCTCTAGTCCCTCTGTTGTCTATGCCAATGGTCAGCCCGTTGATACTACCAATATCGCTACGATCTCAGCTGCTAGCGCTACTACCAATATTGTGGCTAGTGCCACTGCTACCATTAGCACCTTTGCTACGACGACTGATTCCCCTAGCATTACCGCCATCTCGACCTCATCCTCCAGTGACATCTTTGATTTCACTGCCACATTCAACAATTTGATCTCGGTGGTAGCTGGAAATTCTATCTTCCAGCAGACTACTTACAGCAACGGCGCTTCGATTTCAGTCGCTGTAGACACCCCTGCGCACCAAACTACTAGCCCTACGGCTTCGGTTAATCTGATTCAGGCATCCACTGCTTCTACCCAGGTGCGAGCCTCCTCTTCGACCTTTTCCACTTCGATTCGTTCCCCCAAAACTTCAAGCACTAAAGCTAGCGTGAATGCTGCACAGTGGCGTGTGTATGTGACTACTGTAACAATTGGAACTTCGAGCAGCACACCTCTAGTAAGCACATACACCACCACTGTCTTTTTACAGCCTTTGACCTCTGTCGGCAGCTCCACTTCCTCTTCAAATGCAACCACCACCACCTTCTCGACCCTCTCGTTGGCTGCCGACAAAAAGTCCAGCTCCAAAACGTCAAGCTCCAAAACGTCAAGCTCCAAAAAGTCCAGCTCCAAAACTTCTAGCTCCAAAAAGTCCAGCTCCAAAAAGTCCAGCTCCAAAAAGTCTAGCTCCAAAAAGTCTAGCTCCGCTGCCGCAACTTCTAGCTCCGAAGCCGCATCCTCCAGCTCCGAAGCCGCAACCTCTAGCTCAGAGGAGAGCAGTTCTGCCTCAAATGCCGCGGCCTCTACAACAGATGCCAAAACCTCTGCCTCAGGCGATGCTACCGCTGCTTCCGGTGCTGAAACATTGGCTTCCACTACTCAAAGCTCTGTCTCTGGTGCTGAAAACTCATCTACCAACAAAAAGACTACTTCTCCAGAGTACAGCACAGCTACTGAGAGTTTGAAATCTGAGGCTTCTGCTGAAACTTCTGTTGCTGAATCTTCTGTTGCTGAATCTTCTGTTGCTGAGACTTCTGCTGAGACTTCTGCGGCTGAAACTTCTGTTACTGAGACTTCTGCTGAGACTTCTGCTGAGACTTCTGCGGCTGAAACTTCTGCTACTGAGGCTACTGCGGAGACTTCTGCTACTGAGGCTACTGCGGAGACTTCTGCTACTGAGGCTACTGCTACTGAGACTTCTGCTACTGAGGCTACTGCTGAGACTTCTGCTATTGAGGCTACTGCGGAGACTTCTGCTACTGAGGCTACTGCTGAGACTTCTGCTATTGAGGCTACTGCTGAGACTTCTGCTATTGAGGCTACTGCTACTGAGACTTCTGCTACTGAAGATCCTTCTACTGAGGCTACTGCTACTGGGGCTTCCGTTACTGAGGCTTCCGTTACTGAGGCTTCCGTTACTGAGGATTCTTCTACTGAGGCTGCTGCTACTGAAGATCCTTCTACTGAGGCTTCCGTTACTGAGGATTCTTCTACTGAGGCTGCTGCTACTGAAGATCCTTCTACTGAGGCTTCTCTTACTGAGAATTCTTCTACTGAGGCTACCGACGCTACCGAACTCACCACCGCTATTGAGGCTTCTGTTACCGAGGCTGCTGCTACTGGGGCTTCTCTTACCGGGGCTACCGACGCTACTGATTTCAACTCTGCTGCTGAGGCTACTGAGGTTACTGCTGCAACCGACGCTACTGAGGCTACTGAGGCTACTGAGGCTGCCGCCGATCCTACCGCCGCTGATGCTACTGCTGCTACCGAAGCTACCGCTGAGCCCAGCTCTGGCGAAACAAATACTACTACCGATGATGAATCTGCTAATGCCGCAAATACTGAAGCCACCAGTGGCGCTGATACTGACGGGGCATCTAATTACTCTGGAAATTCAGATAGCACTTCTGGCAATTCAGATAGCACTTCTGACAATTCAGATACCTCGGATAGTTCCACTTCAGGTTCAGATACTACTACTGGCTCGGACACTTCTGGAACCGACACGACCGATTCAGACGGTAGCGGTGACGACTCGTCTAGTCTCTCGAACACGTCATCTGATTCTTCTGCCGGCTCGGACACGTCTTCAGGTTCGGATTCCGGCTCTGGCGATCTTTTGTCGAGTCTAACTGGTTCGGATTCTACCAGCTCGGATTCTACCAGCTCGGATTCTGGCTCGGATATTTTATCTGGCCTTACCGGATCCGACTCTTCCGGATCTACAGACTCTAGCGCAGACTCTGGATCCGACATTCTCTCCGATCTGACTGGCTCCGACTCTTCTTCTGACTCTTCTTCTGACTCTTCTTCAGGCTCTGATCTGTTGTCTGGCCTCACAGGTTCTTCTGATTCTTCAGACTCCGGATCAGACTTACTCTCTGGCTTGACTGATTCTTCTGATTCCGGCTCGGATATCTTGTCTGATTTGACTGGTTCTTCGTCTGACTCTGGCTCGGACCTCTTGTCTGGTCTAACTGACTCTGGTTCCGATCTAACCTCCGACCTTAGCAGTGCTGGTTCGGATCTGCTTGGGTCTGACTCTTCTGATTTGCTTGGCTCGACTGGTTCAGATCTCTCTGGGCTTACAGACAGTGCCGACTCAGGTGTTTCTGATCTTGCCGGTCTTGCTGATTCCGGTGCAGTTGACGCTTTGTCTGCTGGCGCGGGACTTCTTAAACGTACAGATAATGGCGGTGAGGGCACCGACACTAATTATCCTGATATGGGAACTGGTGCTACTGGTTACGACAACTTAAGTAACGAGGTGGGAAGTTCTGCTTCGGGCTCTTCCTCGGGCTCTTCTTCGGGTTCTTCTTCGGGCTTTTCTTCGGGTTCTTCTTCGGGCTCTTCTTCGGGCTCTTCCTTGGGATCTACTTCTACGGGGTCCTCTGCCACTACGACTACTACCAGCGTCTCTGGTGCTTCTAGCAGCTACCCATTTGTCGAGCTTCAAAACTTCATTGCTGCTTTACTGAACTACGGGTCTGGGTCCCTTGTATCTGGTACTTCTTCCGCCAACCTGATTGGCCGCGCTTCCAGCTCGAGCTCTAGCTCGAAATCCAGTTCTGGATCGTCTGGCTCTTCAGACTCTCTATCAAGTCTAATTTCTCTATTCACCAGTTTGCTTGGCTCCGGCTCCAGCTCCGGCACTGACCTGAGCTCTTTAACCTCTGCCTTGAGTGGTCTCGGGGGTCTTGGATCATTGACAAGCGGACTTGGCGGCCTGGGTGACATTGCCTCACTTGGAGCGCTGGGAGGTTTGTTGAAAAAAAGAACTTTGGAATTGAACGAAAACCAAACCGCTGCTCTTCAACAATTGCAAATTGATGGTGAGCGGATTGGAGGCCTCGATCTCGGCGTACTTCTATCAGAGATAGATGAGCAGCTGGGCGACATCAGTACCTCTCTCGTTGCGCGTGCCTCTAGCTCTAGCTTTGAATCCCTTATTTCTGCAATTCAATTTCTGGCCGATTCTGGAGTCGAGGTCGCAGAACTCAGTACGTCACTGAAGTCTAAGCGAGCCGATAGCAGCAGCGGAATCGGCGGCATTGCCAGCAACATTGTGAGCATCGTTGGCTCTAGTATCGATCTCGGCCGAATTGGTGCTGCTATTGTGGGATCAATTATCAACAACGCTTCTAAATCCAGCAGTTCAAGCTCTGCATCCAAACGTAGCGTGTCTCCAGGGCTGGAATCGGTAGCGGCTGCCGGCGTCAACATGATTGAGCGCTCTACTACTTCTTCTACTTCTAGTTCTACTTCTGGGAGCAATACCATCAGTAGCATAATCTCTGATGTGGTCAAAATTGTTGGCGCCAGCATTGGTATTGCCCAAGCTGGTGTAGGTCTTGCCGGAAGCTCTGGTCTTAGCGGACTTCTTGGTAGAGACACAGATTCTGTTACTCCGGCGCAGATTAAGTAGAGGTTTTATTCTATGAAACACGTTTTTTGTACTCAATTGATTTTTTAATTTTTTCTAGCAACATCAGAATTTCCGTATCTGAGTTAGTTAACTGCTCGAGTATTGTAGCTAGGTAGTCTAGTGGTACGGCGGAGGAAAGGAAATCGGTGGGGCCTAACCCTGAAAAATTATGGAGTCATCTAGGCATGGGCTCGATTCAAATTGTGTCTTATCACTCAATTACGATGTCTGAGACCCCCAATTTGGCCACAGATGCTGTCTTGAAAGCTAGCGAGTCTTACGATGGTGAAAAAGTTGACGGCGTTGACTTCGACAAACCCTCCAATAAGAATATCCATGCTCGCGACCTCATCGACGGAATGCGGACGATGGGTTTCCAGGCTTCGGGGGTAAGCCGCGCCGCTGAAATCATTGATAAAATGCGCACTTGGGAAGGCAAAGATGATGAAGGAAACCGTGTGCGTACAACAGTGTTTTTGGGCTATACTTCGAACCTGATCTCCAGTGGAATGCGCTCAACCATTCGCTATCTTGTCAAGCACAAGCTGGTCTCTGCTATTGTTACTACCGGAGGTGCTATTGAGGAAGATCTGATTAAATGCATGGCCCCCACACTCATGGGAGACTTCCATTTGCGAGGCTCTGATCTTCGCGAGAAGGGCCTGAACCGCATCGGAAACCTGATTGTGCCGAACGATAACTACTGCAAGTTCGAGGAGTGGGTGATGCCTATTCTCGAGAAAATGTTCGAGGAGCAGCAAAGCGAGAACATCAATTGGACGCCTTCGAAAGTTATTGATCGTCTGGGCAAGGAGATCAATGACGAGGAAAGTGTTTTGTACTGGGCCCACAAGAATCAGATCCCTGTGTTCTGTCCAGCTCTTACCGACGGCTCGCTCGGCGACATGTTGTTTTTCCACACTTTTAAGACCAGCCCCGAGCATCTGAAGGTAGACATTGTTGAGGATATTCGCAAGATCAATTCGATGGCCATGAAGGCGCACAAGGCCGGAATGATCATTCTCGGAGGCGGCATCATCAAACACCACATTGCCAATGCGTGTCTTATGCGCAACGGTGCCGACTACGCCGTTTACATCAACACAGCCCAGGAATTCGACGGATCCGATGCCGGTGCTCGGCCCGATGAGGCCATTTCATGGGGCAAAATCAAGGCTGAAGCAGAGCACGTCAAAGTGTACTGTGAAGTCACGGCTGTGTTCCCTCTGATTGTAGCAGCTACTTTTGCGTGCGGCGAAGCGGGCCCTCGCAATGCGGCTGAGAACGATTCTAAAGAAAATTCGACCAACTAATTATGAAAAGTGGTTTCGATTAGCCCCTTCGGGGCTGTATATATATATGTAACTTTATGCGTTCGGGCGCTCGAGCTCGTGTTTTTAAACTCTCTCGGCAACTTTGGGTTCCCAAGTCCAACGCTCGACCTTAGGACGAACAGTTGAGTAAGGAACGTACGCACCGTTGGTTCCAGTGGGGTTCTCGTATTTCTCGATCACGGGGTACGCACGCTTAGTTTTGAGCTCGGCAGGGTACTGATCAGGAGTCATATCGATACCGTGGCCCAACCAGAAATGCCAGCCAGGCTCGACACGGGATATTTCGCCGTTTTTCTCGGGATACTCGACCCATCTGTGACGCATGTAGATTTCGTCCTCTTTGTCGTTCTCGAAGAACTTGTTGCCGTACTTGTCGGTGCCCACAAGAACACCGGCCTTGGTATCACCAATACGGTTCATCTGTCTGAGCCAGTTCTTGGGGCCGATACGCATGAAGTTGCGCACAACTCTTGCCAAAGTCGACGACATTGTAGGTTTTGGATTAAGATCAACGTGTGTCGGACTAAAGACTAATCTGAATTGCTGACTTTGGATTGGGTCGTTGTGCTTACTAATGAAACAACTCGGCTGGAGTCTGAGGAATTTTGACTCAGTCTGAGAAGAAAGAGCAGATTGGATCCGTAAAACGTCTCAATATCCCTACAAGATTGCGTTTGGTTTTGTGTCTGTTTTGCACGCCTCCACCTTTACTTGCTCGACCGAAATCTATACGTCTATCATATCCATATTCACAAATGTATCTCATACTTAAACCGACAAATCACTTCAGGAACATCTGATAAGCCTCGTTGTTGGTAACATCAACATAAGGGTAGCCCAGTTGCTGCAAAGCCTTGTCCAGATCCTCATTTTCGCCGGGAACGATGCCTGCAAGTACCCGGGCAATATCAGAGCCATTGCCTCTGTAGTGGAAGAGCGTGATATTTGATTCGAATTGCAAAACTTGCAAAAAGCGCTGCAGAGCACCCGGGCGCTCAGGAAATTCGAATTGGAATAACCGCTCAGTGGGAAGATCAGGAGTTCCTCCGACCATGTATCTGGCATGGGTCTTGGCCACGTCATTATCGCTCACGTCTATGGCTTTCATGCCAGTGGCATCAATCTTTTGCAGAATACCCTTGATCTCGCTGCGATCTTTGACCGTGAAGGAAATGTAGAATCGAGCGAACTCGGGCGAACGGTAACGGTACGCGAACTCTGTAACATCGCGCGGCGCTAAAATGTCACACAATTGGCGGTACATACCTGGCTTTTCGGGCATCTCGACAGCGAAAAAGACTTCCGAGCCTGCACCCAAGCGGCTGCGCTCGGCGACAAATCTCAAACGATCGAAGTTCATGTTGGCTCCGGAGAAAACAGCACAGTAAGTATCGTCAGGCTTGCGGTCCAGATCGTTGGTGCTCAAATATTTTTTGAGACCAGCAAGCGACAGGGCACCGGCAGGCTCCAAAATGGATCGCGAGTCATCGAATGCATCATTAATAGCGGCACAGATCTCGTCGGTGTTGACGTGAACCATGCCGTCTAGATGCTCAGCACAGATTCGGAAGCATTCTTCACCCACAACTCTCACCGCGGCACCATCGGCGAAAAGACCAACTTCATCCAAAGTCACACGCTCGCCTTTATCCAGGGACTGGTGCAGGGCATCAGCATCCCAGGTCTCGACACCAATAATTTTCACGTGCGGAGCAATGCGTTTGACATAAGAGGCAATACCCGCAGCCAGACCACCGCCTCCGACACAGCAGAAAATCACCTTGAGTTTAGTGAGATCCAACTGGCGCAGAAGTTCAAGACCGATTGTTCCCTGGCCAGCAATCACATCCGGGTGATCAAAAGGAGCGACATATGTGAGACCGCGTTCTTTCTCAAGTCGTGCGCATTCAGCCTTGGCAGCGTCGAAATTGTCGCCATAGAGCAGAACCTCGGCGCCAAGTCGCTTCACATTTTCATATTTAATTTTGGGAGTAGCCACGGGCATCACAATAGTGGCCGGGACCCCGAGTTTGTGTGCGGAAATCGCAACACCTTGTGCGTGGTTGCCTGCCGAACAAGAAATGACTCCTTTGGCTCGATCCTCAGGACTCAGATTTGCAAGCATGTTATAGGCGCCTCGAATTTTGAAAGAGTAAACGGGCTGCAGGTCCTCGCGTTTGAATACAATGTTGCAGCCGTACTTGGCTGAAAGTCTGTGGCCCGGCGTGCAGGCAGTCTCGTCAACGATCTCGTAAACTTTTGAGGTCAAGATTTTTTTGAGGTAGTCGGGATGGTCTTTGTTGGGTTCCAAAACGGTGCCTTTCATTTTGTTGGGCGTGTAAACAACTTCTTCATCTAGCGATCCCTTCTTCGTGACATTTTCGACCGGGGCAGTAGTGCTGTAGGACTTGAAAGAGCCCAGGGTCGAGCGTTTTGCCGCAGTATCTACAGCAGAAAGAAGCCGCAAAGACACAGGTTGTCTGAGAAGGCTCATCTCTATTGCGTGTGTAGAGAACTACGAGGTATTTTGTGGATAAGAGTAACAAGAAACCTCGAGTCCGGGGGACAGGTGAAATATCAGATGAGTCAAAAGACACGCGCCCTAGCCCAGATTTACCCTTTAGGAATGGCATGAACCTTTATCGATAATCAAGTCATTGCGGAGTGCAGTTCGTGTGAGAAGCTCGATGAGCACCGTATTCGACTTCTTCTTGTTGTGAAAGCAACCCAGATTTTTACCTCGAACTCAGAAGTGACACCCTCACGTGTCCCAGCCAAACCCAAGGACTTTTTATAAAAATATATGCTGATGAACCTTATGACTTACCTAGTTTCTACAAGTTGGCCGCCTTACGCAGCTTCTCCGCGTCTTTAAGACTCTGACGCACAGCAAGATCGATCATAATCTCTTCCGAGCCACCAGGGATGGCAAACGCACGGACCTCACGGTATATGCGCTCAACACGAGAACCTTTGCCGCCTCGGGTGTAAGAAAGTCCACCGAAAATCTGAGACGCTTCACGAGCACAGTATTCCAAGGTCTGAGTAGCCAGAGCCTTGCATGCCGCAATGGGTCCGCCCAAACGCTGGCCACTTTCGGCGGCAGACATCAAACGGTACTGCGAAAGCAGTTCGTAAAAGTACGACTGAACACCTTCCACACGGGCACCCATCACACCGATTTTGCCACGCAACACAGCATGATTGATGAGCTTCTGGCCGAATGTTTCACGAGTGTGCATCCAGTTCAGAGAATCCTCGATAGTGACACGGGCCAGACGCAGAGCCTGAGCAATAATGAGCAAGCGCTCGTGGTTGAAATTCGTCATAACAACGCGGAAGCCCTTGTCCTTTTGTCCGAGCACCGAAGCCACAGGCACAATAGCGTCCTCGATGTTGACAAGGGTGGTTCCCGAGCCGCGCATGCCTTGGGTTATGATCTTGCGCGTAGTGATATTCTCCTCATTTCCAGCACGTTCCATGAGCATCACTGTAATCTGGCCCTTGTCGCCCGAACGAGTGGCAATAACAAAGTAGTCGCTGAAAATACCGTTCGTGATCCACTTTTTGGTTCCGTTCAAAACGTAATGGGTTCCGTCCTCGGAAAGCTCAGCAGTGGTGCCGATGTTTGCCACATCGGAACCAGCATCGGGCTCAGTGATGCACAAACACGAGCGTTTCTTGCCGCTGAGAATATCGGGCAGCACACGTTTCTTGAGCTCCTCACTTCCGTGATCGAAAATAGCCGGCACACTGATATTGTAGCCTCCGACCAAGAACCAAATCACACCGCCGGCTCCGGCCCGTGAGATCTCGTCCATAATAATCGCCTCGTGGAAAACATCAAATTTCTCCGGGGGCACGCTCGCAAGACGCACATCGGTGTATTGACTAGGCCATTTGTGCTGGCCCGCCACAGCGGCAAGGTAGCCCCTTTCGCCGAATTTGCGGTACAATTCCGGGTCAATTTCACCAGCCTCATCCCACTCATCCGTAAAAGGAACAATTTCTTTATTCACCCACGCACGGACCTCGTCTCTCAAAGCGTAGTGAGTTTCATTGAAGTACGGCGAGTAGAACCCCTGGTAGGCAGGTGGGTCGGTGAAGGGCAGGTACGACACAGGTTTTGATTTTGAGAATTGCGACATGGCTGGCAAAATATTTGCGGTTTGGTCTTATTCACTGATGCTGGTTCGAGCAAGAACACTAGAGGCACAGCTGCAAATAAGGAGGTGACAAAGGGTATGCCGAAACCTGCCGACGTGAATGCGGGGTGGGAGTGTTCCCGGGGGCGGTTAGGGTCGATTTTCACCGAGACGATCGAAGTCCGACATTCGTTTGAATTGGGGCTGCAAATGTCTAAACTTGAATGAACTAGATATTTACGCGCAGATTCTGAGCTCGAGTCTAGACATGTGTGCAAATGAAGCTGCCATACTGTGACTCCGAACAGTTTGCGTCACAGCTCTCTTATTGTTCATAAATTAATTCTCTGTCGTAAACTGTACATCAGTCCCGGTAGCCGCTGGACCGGATGAAATCACTACACAGAAAAGCCACATCCAAGCTCTGGCTCAGGCTCAACCGAGGATCACAGACTGTATCATAACGCAAAGTTAAGTTTTCATCCTCGAGGTTTTCCGAGCCGCCAATGCACTCAGTAACAGCATCGCCTGTGAGTTCCAAGTGAACACCATTCAAACACTGCCCACATTCCTGATGGATGGTCAGTGCAGAGCGAATCTCAGACATGATATCGTCAACATAGCGCGTCTTAAGTTTAGTTTTCGGCGAGGTCTTTGTGTTGCCATGGCAAGGATCGCTGATCCACACAACCTTGTGACCAGACGCTTGTACGGCCTTGATCTGAGCTGGCAGCTTGTCTCTAATTTTGTCGGCACCATAACGAGTGATAAGCGTTACTCGGCCTTCCTCCTTGTTGGGATCAAGAATGCCCAGTAAACGAACAAGCTCAGCGGTCTCCATGCTGGGGCCAACCTTGACTCCTATCGGGTTGCGAACTCCCCTGAAAAACTCAACATGGGCGCCATCAAGTTGCCTCGTGCGATCTCCGATCCAAATAAAATGCGCCGAAGTGTCGAAAAAGCCGTTGTTGGGGCCTAGCCGCGTCAGAGATTGCTCGTACTCAAGCAAAAGCGCCTCGTGTGCAGTGAAAAAATCAACTGCAGACAGACTACTCGAGTCTCCGGCACCGCAGGCATCCAAAAATCGAATGTTATCTGAAATCTGAGCAACAACATTCTTATAACGTTCCCTGGTTTCATCATCCTGGACATGGCTCAAGTCCCACTCAGTAGGGTGGTGCAAATTGGCAAAGCCATTGGAGATTTGTGAGCGAATGTAATTTAGAGTTGCAGCAGAATGAAAGTAGGCACTTACCAATCTGTCAGGATTGGGTGTGCGGTCGGCGGTATCGAATCCATTGATGTTGTCACCTCTGAAGCTGGGTATCTCTTTGCCATCAACCACCTCCGTCAACTTACTGCGAGGTTTTGCGTACTGGCCAGCAATACGACCCACTCGAACAATAGGAAGCTGTGTGCCCCAAATCAAAACTAGCGACATCTGCAGCAACACTTTAAGCTTGCCGTCGATGCGATCCGGGTTGCAGTAATCGAACAATTCGGCGCAATCACCACCTTGCAGTACAAATCTCTCGCCTCGCGACGCTTCAGCCAGTTGTTTCCGCAAATTTTCGATCTCTTTTGGATGAACGAGCGGTGGTAGACTCTCAAGCTTAGCCAAAGACGAGGCTAGCTTCTCTTCGTCGTCATATACAACATCCTGAGTCACAGGTTTTTCTTGCCAGGATGCAGGGTACCACTCGGGTATTTGCGGCCGGCCAGATAATTGAAAATCATTGCTTCGGCTTCGCAGCTTCGCAGCAGTTTTTGCTCTCTCAGAAGCCTGAGGAGGAGTAGGGACAATTTTCTCAATAGCCATATAAATCAGACAAGACGCTAAGGTTGGATGGCTTCAAATTTGCTCAAGCTGAATGAACTTTGCGAAATCTGATTTCAATGAGTCAACTTTGAAAAAGTATGAACACTGTGTCAACGATCCAATGCAGCGAAAAGCCTCGAAGTATTTCAGTGAACGCCAAGACCTAATGACTCACTTGACGTCAGGCATAACAGCCGTGTACACGTGATCGTCCTGAAGATGTCTCATGAAGCCAAGACTAGAGTGGTCTTAATCTCTTGTCTATGCACCAATCAGCGCGCCTTGAATACGGTCAGCCTGGTGTGCGCGATCGCCCAATCACGGCTGACACAAGTCTTGGGCCAGGCTCAACTGAACTATGAATCTGGCCAATCAGAACTGTTTTAATTAGCTCAGAGATCAGCCTCGCTAATTCCATCGTGCATATGCATGGCGGCCACGAAGTCTATTTAACAGTTCAAGTCTCCATACATTTGATACATCGATAAATCCAATCGACTTTCTTCTTCCCTCTCTTAACATCAATTCCAATGGTCTGCTGCAAAGGTTCTAACGCTGTCTGCGATTGCGCTGCTAACGCCCGCTGCTCCTGCGGTGCTCGTCCCGCTCAAGCTTGCGACTGCTCAAAGGCCGCCTCTGAGAATGTCCCTATTACCCAGAACGCCTGTCCTTGTGGTCTCCGCTCCGCAGACTCCTGCAACTGCAAGAATGCTGATGGACTTCGCGAGGGCGAAGTTGATTTCACCAACTACCGTGGTTGAAACATCTTCAGCTGTGCATAGAGCTCCTGCTCGCAGAGCTTGCTCTAATTATTTATATAAGGAATCGCAATAAATATTTTGTGTTGTAATTGCTTGATACTGCTTCTTGTTTTATGAACACCTTGATCCGCATCATTTTTGTAACCAAATTAGATTCCGTAATTTCCTCGAAAGCGGCTGGTCACGAAGTACAGCCTCAAACTTGCTGGCAAGCGAAGAATCAATATGCGAGGCATCTGTGCTAATAATAAGTTACGATGAAAACTAAAATCGTGTGTATGCGTTGGGGATTCTCGAAAATTGCGAAGACCAATATGATCATCTGCATTGTGGTTTTTGAGCGTGCCCCTGGCCATTCGCTGGCGCGTCACTTTGACTTTTAATCTATACTCTCCAGCCTGATCAGGTCCCACAGCGTTGACAGACGTAAAATTATTTATACGGAGCTGGAGAGCCCCTCACTCCCCCGCATTTTCCCAGAGGGCAGGTGTGGTTGAGACAGAATTTCAGTTTTCTTTTGCCAAAAGACGCTCTTATGCATCCCACGTCTAGCGCAGCTGAGCTAGTGCCCACAACCTCCACAGTTGATCTGGAAATTGAACGGCAGCAGCGGCAGCAGCGGCTACAACAGAAAACCAGAAATGTATCTTCTTGGAAGCTAGCCAAACAATTCTTGAGACCATCCCATGTGCTGGCGCACATTAACTATGCGTCTTTCCAGGTCATTTTCCGCACCTTTGTCCAGTTGTGGGTCGGCGAATGCTTCACTTCCATCGGCAGTATAGGTGGATGGATGGGTTCCACATCGTTTCTCATGAATGCTGGAACTATTGTTAACATGCCCGGTGCATTGTCTTATTCAGAGTCAATTTTTCAAACGCTTGTGAGCTTCGTCTTCATGGTGACTGGCTTAGCGTGGGCTGTTTTGGCGCAGTATATCAACTGGCATATTCAGGGACGACATCCGAAATCCTTTTACCAAGAGCTCATGGCCAAGAGGGGGATCTGCGCCCAAGATGATTCTTCATGTTTTATGCAGAGCTTTCACAGTGGTGAGTTTTTGAACACAAATTGCACTGCGGTCACACTTTTTTTCATCGTTTCAGGAGTAACTGCAATGGGTATAGCACAGTGCAAGTATCCCAAGCTTTTAACGGTTCCGTTTATTTATGGAATGGTTTCTCTTGCTGTGAATGGTATTTATACCAACTTTGTACCCTTTTTCGAGCCTTGGTACGTAGGGAGGCTCATTATTCTGCCATTTTCGCTGTGTTTCGCGCTGCAGGTTTTGCTGGCTCTATGCATCTACCCCACAACCTCAAATTACAAAATCCAGAGAGTTCTCACTGTTATCTGTCAGGGTGTCACTGATGTATCGAGTAGTATGTGTGAGCAGTCACGTTCAATCCGGCCGTCTATGAGTAGTTTTTCCTCGGCTATCGACAAGTATTCAGCCGAAGTGCAGGCTCAAACTGCTAAATTGCCCACATTGGCGGTTGATACTTTGATGGCTCGTCTCGAAATTTCTTTTACGCGACTAGATACCGGAGATTTGGGCGAGATCAGAGGCAAACTCAGAGGAATTCTTCACATCGTGGATAGCTTTCAGTTCTTCTACACTGGCTTGAAGGACAGAAGAGACACCATTATCGATAGAATTCTGAACGATGATGTGTTCGATCCTTCTGAGCTACCGATTCACGGCAACTTGAAAGAGCCAAGGGTGAACTTCAGTGATCTGGACACGCCAGCTGCACAGAGCTCGGGTTCACAACACATTTCCGCTACCAATAGACGAAACTCCAATCGTGAGGACGGCGCTGGGGAATTGAGAAAGCGCTCAAAGTTCAACAAGTGGAATTGGGACTTGGACCCTAGCCATTCAATCGGCTTAGGGGATCTTGACGATCTATTCGATTTAATCACTAAACGACATCGCCCACTCCTGAATGCAATCACTGAAGCGGTGTCAGAATGTGCTCAGTGGATGGAATCTAGCAATCAATTTCGTACGAGTGCTTTTTTTCTAAAGCACAGGAGTCGTTTCGCCAGCGCTAATCAGAAAGATCGCATGAGGGCCTTGAAGCACGCTTTAGAGTCGATGCAAATTCAAGCCGAGGGCGTTTTGAAGGGCAGGGACTGGATTGAGGAATTGACTTCAACAGACTCGATTCACCGCAGACATCATTATGCTTATACCTTGAGTCAGGATGCGTTCTACGGATGGCTATGCAAACAACTTGTTGCCCATGTGGATGGTTTAGGGCGCTACTTGTTAGCCGTTGATGCACGACAGCCCGAACCTCGCTGGACTCATTTTTTTACAAAGCCTCATGGTGGTAAAATGAGTGTTGACAATGATGCGTTCGATTCGAACTTTTACACAAATGCGGCTAATCATGTTGTGGCAACTGTGGCAGACGCTGCCTCGGACCCCGCTTCTGATCCTGCTTCTGCTCCATTCAAAGCGACGATTCCTCCCGCTGTTAAGCGGAATCCTGATTCGAGCTCTCCCCGTACGACTTTTCATTTTGTCGGTATCAGGCTTTTGAGGTTTTGGAGTATGTTGAATGATGACAGCTTTCTGTTCTGTTTAAAACGTTCACTCTTCCTCGCTGCAACTCTGTGTTTGTACTATATCCGGCCCACGCTCCATTTCGCGTTCGGGTACAAAGTCATTTGGGTCGCTTTGCTTGGTACTTTGAATGTGTTTCAACAAGCAGCTGATGGGTTCTATGGTTTGATGGTGAAAATTTCCTATACGATCACGGGATGTTTGATCGGAACCGCAGCGTGGTACATATGTGCAGGGAACGGTCCTGGACATGTGTGGAGCTATTTGGTTGTGACAGCAGTCGTGGATCTCTGGCTATCCTTTCATCGCAACTTCAGCAAGCATAAGGTGCCGATGGGATCTATGACACAGGGTTTGACCGTGGTCCTCATCATCGGTACTTCCTGGGTCAACCACCGACGGCCCACGCCAGGTACAATGATACAATGGGGATGGCATATGGCGTGGAAGCGCTGCGTTGAAGTTTCTTTGGGCGTGTTTCTGGGTTTTGTATTTACTTTGTTGCCTCATCCCATCACAAACAAAAAGGGTGTTCGACGAATTGTAGGTCGCTGCATGCGGCTGCTGGGGAATGCGCAGGCCTTTGCGCTGAATTTTGGTATTCAGAGAGTTTCGAACCCCATGTTGCACGCTGACCCCAAAGACGAGATGCACACTAGTATTCGTGAGATCTTCACCTCTCTCACTGCCGCAAATCACCTCAAGCGTTTCTTGAAATACGAGCCGCCTTTAGGTGGAGATTGGCCCGCCAGAAAGTACGAAGACTTGCTTAATCTCGAGCGCCAGCTGGGAAATCTCTACTACCTTGCTTATTCGCTGCTCGATAGTGTCGAACACACTGAAGTGATACCGGGTATTCTCTATCGCATGGGTTGGTCCTCGCCTCGATTGCTCGCCACACTGTATTCAATGTTGTACATGTGCAACCCCGCGATTGTCAATGGTGACCCGCTTCCAGTTCTTTCTCCGGGCTACCTCACCGAGCATCACCAGAGCTTGTTGAGCGGTCTTTTAAAGGATAAAGACCGTGCGCAATATCAGCAGCTTGTCGAGGCGCGTTATTTGCATCAGGACGGCCGGGCTGAGCTCGTAGCAATCTTGGTGTCTGCCTTCTCTTATGAGAAACTTGACGGTCTCATGCTTGTTGTAAGAAGTCTTGTAGGTGAGTGCTTCCCCACGCCGCAGATGGCAGAGTTCAGCGATCACGCTGCTCGAGCTGCGAAGCGTGAGTGGCTGACAACCTGATTTCTGTTTGGTACGCTCGACTTTTTATTTATTTAAGATACATATGTTCTCTTCTAGTGCCCCGCACCAGAGGAAGCTAACTGCTTTCAATCTCCCACGAGTCGTTCATACCGTTTGGCGAATTCCTTCGAACTTACTAAGAACATGCTAGGCTCTCTGGTGTCTGCAGGCCGGAACAATGCCCGAAAAATGGCACTGGGCGGGCTGAGAAACACATTGCACAAGCCCCAGCAGTTTATTTCTACCCGCAAAGTATCTGGTCTCAATTTTTTCCAGAAAAAAGCGCTGCCAACAAACACTGTCGTCAAGTTTGTGCCCCAGCAAGAAGCCTGGGTTGTCGAACGCATGGGTAAATTTCACAGGATACTGAACCCGGGCTTGGTGATTCTGGCTCCATTTCTTGACAAAATTGCATATGTCAAGTCACTGAAAGAAACTGCGCTCGCAATCAGCGGACAAAGTGCGATTACCGCTGACAATGTCACCCTTGAGTTGGACGGCGTCCTCTATATTCGCGTTTTCGACGCCTACAAGGCTGCATACAATGTTGAGGATGCTGAGTATGCGATTTCGCAGCTTGCGCAAACTGCCATGCGATCTGAGATCGGCCAGATGACGCTGGACCATGTCCTCCGAGAGCGCCAGCAGTTGAACAATAACATCACCGCTGCTATCAATGAAGCGTCCAAAGAGTGGGGAATTACTTGTTTGAGACACGAGATCCGCGACATTCATCCCCCTGCCAATGTTCTCGAGGCCATGCACCGCCAAGTGAGTGCTGAGCGTTCGAAGCGAGCTGAGATTCTTGAGTCGGAAGGACACCGCCAGGCTGCAATCAACAAGGCAGAGGGTGAAAGACAAAGTGTTATTTTAGCTGCGCAGGCTGCTGCTGAGGGCATTCGCACAGTTGCCGAAGCCATTTCCTCGTCGAAGGCTGGTAAGGACGCTGTCTCCATGCAGGTAGCCCAGAGCTATGTGGAGGCATTCGGCAAGCTGGCTAAGGAATCCACCACTGTTGTGGTTCCTCAGCAAATTGGCGATTTGGGCGGAATGATCGCAGGAGGACTCGGGATCTTCGATAAAGTTCTTGCCCAGCAGAAGTCGTCTTCAAGCGCCGCGAATATTTCGTCGGCGGTCAAGCAGGGTTTCGATGCCAAGCACGACAATAAAAACTAATTTGTCTATATAAGAGAGTGTACAGAAATTTTGGATAAATCTTGACTTCCAGCGAAGCACTGAAATGTCCATCGATTATTTTCTTCAAATATTCACAAGTGGTGACGTGAAATGAGCAATCCCACCCATACAATGACGCAAGCGTCTCCACAAATATATACGGTCACGGAGCAACCCTCTCATTCCCCATCACAATGGTTGCCGCGAAATACGCTCGGTCGCATACAGTTGGCAAAGGGCCCATTGTTGTTGAACTTTGGCTTGACTACATCTGCCCCTTCAGCGCAAAAGCTTTCAAGAATTTGAATACCTCCATTCGGGACGCAATCGAGAAGGAATACCCAGGCAAAGTGCAGTGGGTATTCCAACACCAGCCGCAGCCTTGGCATCCCCAGGGCGGCTGGCTTCATGAATATGCAATTGGTGTTGGGCTTGCCCATCCCGAAAAGTTTTGGGAATTTAGCGCTGCGTTGTTCGAAGGGTCCGAGGACTTCTATGACGGTGCCGTTCTCAATAAGTCTCGCAGCGACATTCTGAAGGCTTTAGATGCCATTGCCGAATCTGTGGGAATTAGCAGCTCCAAAGTTCAGGAGTTGGTGAGCATCGAAGAGGGATCGGGTAACAAAGGCTCTCCTATCAATGCCGATGTCAAGTACTACATCAAGCTTGGCAGACAGAATGGCATCCACATTTCGCCGTCATACTTGATTGACGGCGTTTTGCAGCCCGACATAGGTTCTTCATGGACTTCTGACCAGTGGATCGAGAAATTACAGGCTCACCTCTAGAACTAGTGTTATAGAATGTATCTAATTCGCGAGCCGAATGTTAATGTTGAGGAGAACCAAGTTTAGCGAAATGAGCTATGGGTTTGCTCTCTGGCTGCTATCCACTAACAATCACGCTGAGCCTCCTAAAGGTACATTCACGCCGTTCAGAGACTCCGTCCATGCGCGCTGTTTCCAGTCTGTTCACCGATAGCCCAATCCGGCCGCAGGTTGCTGAGGTTTTACCTGTGTTGGGACTTGATCTCGAGAGTCCCACATGCGCCGCCCATACAAAGTTTAGAGGTAATACCCTAACCCTCGACACTGTCAAGCCCGGAGTTTGCGTGAACGTTTCCTACCCCCTAACCAGCAACCCGTTGCTTGAGTGTTAAACGTTGGCTACTTTGAACCATGGAGTCTCTTCTTCAGTTTCTCGGTCTCTCCAAGAGAACCACCGACCTGCTTTCTGATAAGCACCACAACAGAGCTCATAAAACCGCTGAGCGTTTTAACCCCAACACTGCGACTCACACCGAGAACGACCAGTCGGTCGCCGATCACCCCAAGTCAGTTGATCATGTTACTGGAGGTGCTGATACCGGCAAGTCCGAGGTTGACCTGCCCAAGGCTCTTCGTATGATTCTTGTGGGTCCCCCCGGCTCCGGCAAGGGCACCCAAGCTCCAAACCTTGTTGAGAAGTACTGTGCTTGTCACTTGGCGACTGGCGATATGCTTCGTGCGCAGGTTTCGCAAGGCACCGAGCTCGGCAAGAAAGCAAAAGAGATTATGGACCAGGGAGGTCTGGTTTCCGACGATATTATGGTCGGCATGATCGAGTCCGAGCTTGAGAACAACCCTAGCTGCAAGAACGGTTTTGTCCTTGACGGTTTCCCCCGCACCATTCCCCAGGCAAAGTCTCTGGACGACATGCTTTCCAAGCGTGAGACTCCTCTCGAGAACGTTGTCGAGCTCCAGATCGAGGACGAGCGTCTTGTAGCCCGCATTGAGGGCCGTCTTGTCCACCCTGCCTCGGGCCGCTCTTACCACAAGGAGTTCAACCCCCCTAAAGAGGATATGAAGGATGATGTCACTGGCGAGGATCTTGTCCAGCGCTCGGACGACAACGTTGACGCTCTCAAGAAGCGTCTTGTGTCGTACCACAAGCAGACTTTCCCTGTTGTTGACTATTACAGAGAGCACGGCATCTGGTCTGGCGTTGACGCTACCCAGAAGCCCGGCAAGGTCTGGCAGGACATTGTTGCCAGCATCGAGAAGAAATAAGCTAGAACTTTGTATATCCCATCGTAAAATACACTTATCCGACCACTGTTGCGGGAAGCTAATAAGCCTATTATATATTACAAAATACATGAGTTCTCAAGAAGTCTCTAGCTCTGGGCTTGCTCTAAAATCTCCTTGACTGCTGCCTCGTTTTGAGGGTCAGCATAGCAAGTAGCGTTAAAAATTATTCCGCCGTTTTCGACTGCATTGGTCCATACCCAGTCTTCGGCTGTGTCATTAAACTTCGTCACAAACTTTTCCTGGCACACTGGACAGACGTTCGATGCTGCATTGGCGGGCACCGGAACGTACTGTTTGGCAAGCTCATCGAAGTCAATCACGGCAGGCCCTTCTTCGGATTCGTCGTTGTGTGGTCGGTTCTCCACAACATCCTCTTCCCTGTAAGCAACCCAGCTTTCTAGAGAGAGATAGAGCGTGCGATTCGAGTGTCTATCTTCGAGAGCAAGCTTGTTTGCCCTGAAATGCCAATCCACCTCCAGCTGCAACGACTTACGCCCGTCCTCCGTGTCTGGAAATCGTCTGCCAGTTGGAGCTTGTAGAGGTAAGTTTTCATAGAGCTCTTTAACCAGCTCAGTGCAAGGCCCGTTAACTGCTGCAGTCGTCAACTGAACAACTGGTCCGACCACTAGGCCCGAATTTCGAAGACTTTGTAACAAGTCCGGTGCCGAAAACTGCTGAGGGGCGACAGATTGCTCGGCTGGCTTATCGTTAGTTTTGCCGAGCACATTAGCCAATTTGCTGAAGTCAATACCCGCTAATGACGCAGGTAAGGCCTTGGCGGGGACTGTAGAAGCGCTTGAGGACGATGCTTGGTTTTCTTCGATGTCCATAAGCTCATCAACCTGCATTGGTGTATTCGAACCACTCGGGGAAGCAGACGACGGATGGCTAGGAAAGTCATCCACATTTGTATTTTCTGTGTACGAATGCTTCCGTACGCCCAGCGGCGTGTCGTTAGCAGATGTTCCTTGTGAAGATCTCCCTTGGCCAGTTCCGTTGTTTGCAGGTCTTTGTCGTCGATTCTTGTCTCTAAATCCACCCTCCTTCTGATTTCCTCGGTTTAAACGTCTTGGGTGCATTTGAAGGTATTGTCTACGGTTCTTGAAAGTCTCCAGTTGGCTGACAATCTGAGGAAATGTCGAAGTATCGACGCTTCCCGAAGACAACTTGTTTTTCAGCCGTTCAAGCTCACCCTTCTGTTGTTCTAATTCGCGCCCAAGGTCTAAGCCCTCTATTTCTCTGAGCATTCGTCCAACCTCAACGAGAATTGTCGTTTGATTGAGTCTCAAAGACGGTTTGGGAGGCGCGCTCGCAGCTCTCATCTGTTGCAAGTAGTGATCAATTTGCTGCAGCACAGCATGCGGAAAAAGCGGTTCCATCTGGGGCGGTAAAGGCTGCGTCCAAGTGCTAAAAAGCACACCGAGCTTAACTCTTATTTGCTCATCTGCGTTCTGAAATACAGCGCAATATATACGGTACACGCGCGGAGTGAAAACATCTGCGTAGGGCGTGCGAATGTTTTTGCAGATTGAGTCCATTGTATAGAGCGCGGGCAGTCTCATAGACTGCTGGCAAACTGTGATATGCTCTTCGAGAGCATCGGCAATCGCGGAAGCATATTCTTTGTTCTCAGCGGCGATAGTTGTCAATGTCTGGATGATCGGTCTCGAGTTGAAGGTCAGGTCCTGCAGGGACTCAAGGTAGTCCTGTTTAATTTCGTCCATCTGCACCTCAAAATTTCAAGTTCAGAAATGATAGATGGAAGCTTGCCAGTAATTTGAGCTCACAAGCTCGATCTAGCAGATATATTTAAAAGCTGTTTAATTCCGACCTTGCCGTAGCTAGGTTCAGTTAGAAACGTAAGCAGTCACCACTGAATCTCAGTGCAGTTTCCTGCAGGTTAAAAGTCACAACAGCATCGGGGATTCAGGTTTGGTGTATTTGACTGAAAATTCAGAGAAAATAATACTTCCGCAGCTGAGAGGCAAAGTCACTTGTCGTAGACTACGACCACGAAAGTGCCTTTTTTTCAGTTTAGTACTGATGGCGTCTCTCGTCGAATGAGAGTCCCTACATCTCCTTATCGGCGCTGACGCATTATATAAAATTTCAGTCTGGGGACTTATCATCGTACCGCGTTATTAGAACAAAATGGCCCCTATTGCAGCTGACACTAAACAGAGTGGCACTGCCCGTATTTTGGGCTCTGCCACCGCTGGTATGGCGGAACTTCTTGTGTTCCACCCTGTAGACACGATCTCGAAGCGTCTGATGTCCAATCATGGCAAGATCACCTCTTCAAGCCAATTGAATCAGGTCATTTTCAAGGCTTCTGCCGACAAGTCTATTGGAGCTCGCTTCTTTTCGCTCTTTCCTGGATTGGGTTACGCTGCTGGGTACAAGGTTCTCCAGCGTGTCTACAAATATGGCGGACAGCCCGTGGTCAACGACTATCTGACTTCACATTATTCGCAGACATTCAATGCCTGGTTCGGCCCTAAAACCGGTAAGGCCATGCTTTCCGCTACTGCTGGTTCTTTGGTGGGAATTGGTGAGATTGTTCTCTTGCCTCTGGATGTTCTTAAGATCAAACGTCAGACTAACCCAGAGTCGTTCAAGGGCCGTGGTTTCCTGCGTATCATCAAGGACGAGAGTTTCGGTCTCTACAGAGGTTGGGGCTGGACTGCCGCCCGTAATGCGCCAGGCTCCTTCTCGCTTTTTGGTGCTTCTGCTTTTGCTAAGGAGTACGTCCTCGGTCTTGAAGACTACTCCAAGGCCACCTGGTCGCAGAACATCGTCGCCTCCATGTTTGGTGCTTCTGCTTCTTTGATTGTCTCTGCACCTCTTGACGTTATCAAGACTCGCATCCAGAACAGAAATTTCGAGAATCCCGAGGGAGGGTTCACAATTCTGAAAAACATGGTCCGCCAGGAAGGCTTCTCTGCGTTCTTCAAGGGACTGGTGCCTAAGCTGCTCACCACGGGTCCTAAGCTTGTGTTCTCTTTCGCTTTGGCTCAGACCCTCATTCCAGCTTTCGATAAAGCTTTGAAGTGAGAGCAAACTCGAGGGATTTGGAAGCTGATATATTACCGCTTCAACACATGTACATACGTAAAGACAAATCGAGGAGTTTGGACTAGAGCCTCATAACTCACTACTTCAATACATGTACGTATCTAAAGTCAATTTTGAAAAGTCTGCACTATATACAGATAACTCGCTGCTTCAATACGTATACTCATATAAACGAAAACACAAGTTTCATAAACTTTGGCTTGTTCCCTCCTCCATCAAAGTTCGATCGCAACGCCTCGAAGTCTGATACAGGCTAGAGTGGTATCAGCGTATTATGTAATGACGAAGCTTATTTCATTCTCGGCCATTTCAAACACGGACACGCATCACACTCGCTTGAAGTCAGTGCGATCGGCAGTCCACCAGCTTGCGAGACCCAGCACATAACATCAGCTTGAGCTGTTTGAAGTTGTGTCACGAGCGGAATGAAGCCTAGATCGCGTCCTGCCGTCGAGCGGCATCGTCAAAGTGCTCACAGAATAGCTCAGCAGCTTGGACTTTTCATCGCGCGCCGAAAAGTATTGGTCGTTATTTTCGTGCTTTTACTTGTCCTGTCCCTATTCACAGCTGTTCCCTTCCTACCACATCTGCGATTCGGCGGAGGCAACATTGTCATCATGCTCGGCGCGAATAAAGGAGGTGGTGTCCAGCAGTGGAAAGGTGCCAAAGAATGGGACCTCGAGCGCACCTCCATTACCAACAAAAAAGAGTACGCCGCCCGCCATGGCTATCATCTGGCAGTCAAAGACATGAAAATGAAAAAACGTTACGCGCACGAATGGCGCGAGTCCTGGCAGCGTATTGACATTATCAGACAAACCATGAGACAGTTTCCTCAGGCCGAATGGTTCTGGTGGATAGACCTCGAGTCCTATATTATGGAACCTCAAAAAAGTCTGGAATCCCTTATTTTGAATCACCTTGATGATTTACATCGAAACGTGAGCTACTACAACCCTAACAACATCGATGTTGACATACCTTTCCTCGACTACAACCAGCCCATCGACATGATCATCTCGCAAGACTGCGGTGGAATCAGCTTGGGATCGTTTTTGATTCGTCGTAGCGAATGGTCAGAGATGCTGTTGGACATTCTCTGGGACCCTGTCTTCTATGAGCAGAAACATATGGAATGGGTTCACGGTGAGCAGGCTGCATTTGAGTATCTTTACAACACGCAGGCGTGGATCAGGAACCGCGTTGCGTTCGCACCTCTTCGTAAATTCAATTCCTTCCCTCCGGGCGCGTGCGCGGATAAAGCGGACGATGCCAGCTTTTTCTACAACAGACACGATCGCGATTTCCTAGTGAACATGGCGGGCTGTCAGTGGGGCAGAGACTGCTGGAAAGAGATGGAGGACTACAAAGCTCTTTCCAAATCGCTTCACAAGAAGCGACTCTTCTTTTTTTAACCGTGTAGAATCTCACAGACCTCAATCGACTCTTTGCATTGATTGACCCAATTAAATATTTGCACGCTCTAAATGTTTCCGCCTAATCACTCCCACTCTGTGAGAGAAGCCGCCCCGCAAAAAATGTCTCTAACCCTCATGGAAACATTGAGTTCGTGCATCATCGTTCAGGTCAATCAATCGAAGGTCTGCTCATTGTCGTTCTCCTGACCTCTATCCTTTCTAATAGTGAGACGGGTCACTTCGTTCAGCTCGTCTCTAACCATCAAATAAGCCAGAAAATTGATCAAAAGCTCGATAAACAGATACGAGAAACCAATGGAGGTTGCCAACGCTCCACGGGCAAGATAAGTGTACATTGTCAAAGAGAAGAAAATCACGAGTCTGATCGGAAGAACCCCCCGATAGTGTTCGGCCGGATTGGATCCAAAGAGAGCCAAGAAGTCTTCAGTGCCAATAATCACTAGCAATGCGGCCATTAGACCGAAAGTTTTCTCGCCATCTTCAACATAAACCTGGGTGAAGTTCAGCGCATGGCCAAGGACCACCGACAAAGGATTCGAAAGCAATGCCGTTGGATTTTTTATCAAAAGATATGCCGATGTCCAAAGCCATATAACTCTGTGCAAAATTAAGGTGCGGCTAGCTATAATTGCCATCTGATATATTGGAATAGAGTGAAGTGAGGATAATCCTCACTAGCTGCATATATACACTCATTGTGCTTAGTCATTGTTGATCTGAACAGCGTGAACATGCACAGGCCAAATTGCCAGCCGAACGATTCTAGAGTTCCTGAAATTGTGACTTGCGAGACAACATGACAACATTGCAAGACGCTCTTGAGCTTAAGGGCGGGTTTGGCTGTCCCCGACTTTGGAGCCATCCATAAGTCGTCTCAATAAGAAGTAGTAGAATTAACAGATTCATAAACAGTGAAACTACTATTAAGAGGGTATCAAATACTGGGTATCAAAGCATGAATTCTTCTTAGATCAAAGCGATCATGCCGACAAGTGCAAGCAAAGTGTAGCTGACACGGGTAGTGCCGGCAGCGTTGGCTGCGACACCAGAAACCTTGCCAGAAGTAGAGCCCGAACTGCTGGCAGAACCAGAACCAGAACCAGAGCCAGAGCCAGAGCCAGAGCCAGAGCCAGAGCCAGAGCCAGAGCCAGAGCCAGAGCCAGAGCCAGAGCCAGAGCCAGAACCGGCGACGGATCCAGAACCGGTGACGGATCCAGAACCGGTGACGGATCCAGAACCGGTGACGGATCCAGAGGTAGTAGGAGCGCCGCCAGTCGTAGTAAAAGCGGTACCGTCAAGAGTGGGGGTGTAGGTCTTAGAGCTGGAGCCGTTGCCGTTGCCGCCGCCAGTCGTAGGAGAAGCGGTAGCATCCTGAGTAGGAGTGTAGGTCTTAGAGCTGGAGCCGTTGCCGTTGCCGCCGCCAGTCGTAGGAGAAGCGGTAGCATCCTGAGTAGGAGTGTAGGTCTTAGAGCTGGAGCCGTTGCCGTTGCCGCCGCCAGTCGTAGGAGAAGCGGTAGCATCCTGAGTAGGAGTGTAGGTCTTAGAGCTGGAGCCGTTGCCGTTGCCGCCGCCAGTCGTAGGAGAAGCGGTAGCATCCTGAGTAGGAGTGTAGGTCTTAGAGCTGGAGCCGTTGCCGTTGCCGCCGCCAGTCGTAGGAGAAGCGGTAGCATCCTGAGTAGGAGTGTAGGTCTTAGAGCTGGAGCCGTTGCCGTTGCTGCTACCCGTGGTAGGAGAAGCGGTAGCATCCTGAGTAGGGGTGTAGGTCTTAGACGTAGAAGCACTGCTCAAGTTGATGGAGCTAGTACTCAAAATCCGTGACGATGACGAGGTCAGAGAGACAGAGTAGTTACCTCCAGCTGAGGTGGATGAGACACCGGAGCCGGTAGCATCCTGAGTAGGAGTGTACGTGGCAGAAGACGATCCAGACGAAGCGCCAGAGGAGACACCAGAGCCGGTAGCATCCTGAGTAGGAGTGTAAGTGGCAGACGACGAGCCAGACGAAGCACCAGAAGAGGCGCCGGAGCCGGTAGCATCAACAGTAGGAGTGTACGTAGCAGAAGACGATCCAGAAGAAGCGCCAGAGGAGACACCAGAGCCGGTAGCATCCTGAGTAGGAGTGTAAGTGGCAGACGACGAGCCAGAAGAAGCGCCAGAGGAGACACCAGAGCCGGTAGCATCAACGGTAGGAGTGTACGTGGCAGAAGACGAGCCAGACGAAGCACCAGAAGAGACGCCGGAGCCGGTAGCATCAACGGTAGGAGTGTAAGTGGCAGACGACGTAGCGTTACCAGACGAAGCGCCAGAAGAGACGCCAGAGCCGGTAGCATCAACAGTAGGAGTGTACGTAGCAGAAGACGAACCAGACGAAGCACCAGAAGAGACACCAGAGCCGGTAGCATCGACAGTAGGAGTGTACGTAGCAGAAGACGATCCAGAAGAAGCGCCAGAGGAGACACCAGAGCCGGTAGCATCAACAGTAGGAGTGTACGTAGCAGAAGACGAACCAGACGAAGCACCAGAGGAGACACCAGAGCCGGTAGCATCGACAGTAGGAGTGTACGTAGCAGAAGACGAACCAGACGAAGCACCAGAGGAGACACCAGAGCCGGTAGCATCGACAGTAGGAGTGTACGTAGCAGAAGACGATCCAGAAGAAGCGCCAGAGGAGACACCAGAGCCGGTAGCATCGACAGTAGGAGTGTACGTGGCAGAAGACGAGCCAGAAGACTCAATAGCAGACGACGAGGAGTTGCTGTAACCGACAGAGCTGCTGGTCATAGAGCACTCAGAGTAGTAAGTAGTAGTGACAGTGGAAATAGCACGCTTGGCAAGTCCGTCCGCAACCTCAGTCGTGTAGGTGGTGACGAAGCGACAAGAAGTGGAGCTGCCATCGGAAGAAATGGCAGTGGTACTGGCAGCAGCAGAAGAGGCACCAGCAGAAGAAGCAGTAGTCGACAAAACAAGGCCGTCCGAGGACGCCTGGTTATTACCACTGCTTGTGCTAGAGGCCGTACAAGGAACAATCGAGCCAGTGTAGCATGCAATCTTCTGGAAAGTAGGAAGCTCAATGCCAGTGTTCAGCAGATCAATCACGCCCTGAGCCGTGTTGATAACAGTGTTCAACAGGCCTGCGACACCGTTGTAGATAGTGACCTGAGTGCAGTCAGTGCAAGGGTTACCTTCAATAACAGCCTTCAAAGCCTCGGCAGACTGGTAGATAGCGTCGACAAGCTCCAGAACAAGATCACCAAGGTTGATGCCAACAAGCTTAAGCACGCTAGAAAGTGCAGTGATGGCAGGAATCAAGGTAGTCGAGCTGGTGTACAGAGTCTGGAAAAGACCAATCAGAACACTGGTGGCAATCGAACAGTCAGAAAGCTGCGAAATGGTGCTGGCAATCTCTCCGTAGACAGCGACAACAGCATTGACGTTGCTCTTGATGTTCAGAACACCCGAGCCCACGATCTTGAGAGCGCCATTAACTGCATCCTCAACAAGGCCAGTAAGGGTGTTGATAACAGACTGAGGGCACGCAGACAAAGTGCAGGCGGCAGAAGCGTAGCAGGTGCCAGAAACAGTAGCAGACGATGCAACAGTATTGCTCGGCAAGTTGGAAGACACATCGGGCGTGCTGATAGAAACGGTAGAGATCGAGCCAGAGCCAGTAGTGGCACCGGTGGCGGTACCCGAGGTAACACCAGAAGAAGCACCAGAGCCAGTGGCATCAACAGTGGGAGTGAAAGTAGCAGAGCCAGAGCCGGTGTTGGAGGCATCAGTGTTAGATGCACCAGAGTCAGACGAAGCGCCTGTAGCGGTAGCAGTGTTAGAAGAAACACCAGACGATGCAAGAGTGGAACCGGAACCGCAGTCAACAACAGTGCCCTTGTAGCATGAAATGTTCTGGAAAGTAGGAAGCTCGATGCCAGTGTTCAACAGATCAATCACGCCCTGAGCCGTGTTGATAACAGTGTTCAACAGGCCTGCGACACCGTTGTAGATAGTGACCTGAGTGCAGTCAGTGCAAGGGTTACCTTCAATAACAGCCTTCAAAGCCTCGGCAGACTGGTAGATAGCGTCGACAAGCTCCAGAACAAGATCACCAAGGTTGATGCCAACAAGCTTAAGCACGCTAGAAAGTGCAGTGATGGCAGGAATCAAGGTAGTCGAGCTGGTGTACAGAGTCTGGAAAAGACCAATCAGAACACTGGTGGCAATCGAACAGTCAGAAAGCTGCGAAATGGTGCTGGCAATCTCTCCGTAGACAGCGACAACAGCATTGACGTTGCTCTTGATGTTCAGAACACCCGAGCCCACGATCTTGAGAGCGCCATTAACTGCATCCTCAACAAGGCCAGTAAGGGTGTTGATAATAGACTGAGGGCACGCAGACAAAGTGCAGGCGGCAGAAGCGTAGCAGGTGCCAGAAACAGTAGCAGTCGAGGCAACAGTGTTGCTGGGCAAGTTGGAAGACACATCGGGCGTGCTGATTGAGATAGTGGAGATCGAGCCAGAGGCGGTAGTATCAACCGGCAGAACAGAACCAGAACCAGTGGCAGAAGCACCGGTAGAGGCACCAGTACCGCTACCAGAAGTGCCAGTAGTGGAAGCGCCGGAAGCAGCAGCAGAAGAAGCAAGAGTCGATCCGGAAACACAGTCAATGGCAACGCCCTTGTAGCATGCAATGTTCTGGAAGGTAGGAAGCTCGATGCCAGTATTCAGCAGATCAATGACTCCCTGAGCAGTACCGATAACAGTGTTCAGCAGATTGGCAGCAGTGTTGTAGATAGTCAGCTGGGTGCAGTCAGTGCAAGGGTTGCTCTCGATAGCAGTCTTCAAAGCCTCAGCAGACTGGTAGATAGCGTCAACAAGCTCAAGAACGAGGTCACCAAGGTTGATGCCAGCAAGCTTAAGCACGCTAGAAAGTGCAGTGATGGCAGGAATCAAGGTGGTCGAACTGGTGTAAAGAGTCTGGAACACAGCAACAAGAGCATCAGTCGCAATTGCACAGCTTGAAAGCTGAGAAACAGTATCAGCAATCTCGCCGTAAACAGCCACAACAGCGTCAATGTTCGACTGAATGTTCAGAACACCAGAAGAGACGATCTTAAGCGCGCCGTTCACAGCATCGTCGACAAGACCAGTCAAAGTACCAAGAATTGCGGTAGGGCACGCCGAGTAGGTACAAGCGGCAGAAGCGTAGCAGGTACCAGACGAAGTGTAAGTCTGCGGCACAGTGTTGGTAGGATTGAAGGTAGAGAAGTCGAACGAAGTGATGACACTAGAAGTAATTGTCGAGCCAGAGCCGCAGTCAACCTGAGTGCCGGTGTAGCAGTTGATGTTCTGGAAAGTAGGCAGCTTGATGTCACTGGTGATCAGGTCCACAACACCCTGAGCAGTGTTGATGACAGTGTTCAGCAGATTAGCAGCCGTGTTGTAAACAGTCAACTGTGTGCAGTCAGAGCAAGGGTTCGACTCAATCGCAGTCTTCAGAGCCTCGGAGGAAGCGTAGATGGCATTGACGAGCTCGTAGACAAGGTCACCAAGGTTAATGCCAACAAGCTTCAGCACAGTGGAAAGCGCAGTGATAGCAGGAAGAAGAGTTGTCGATGAAGTGTAAAGAGTCTGGAAGAGCGCAACCAAAGCGGAGGTAGCAATACCGCAGCTCGACAGCTCGGCAACAGTGGCAGCAATCTCGCCGTAGACCGTGACAACGGCGTCAACATTCTTCTGAATGTTGAGAACACCAGAAGTCACGATGGTGGCGGCACCCGAAACTGCATCCTTAACAAGACCAGTCAGCGTGTCGATGACAGCCTGAGGGCAAGCAGAGTATGTGCAGGCAGCCGAAGCGTAGCAGGTACCAGAAGAAGTATAAGTGGTAGCAACAGTGTTGGTAGCCGAGAAAGTGCTGACATTAGGAGTGCTGATGGACACAGAGGTGCCAGTAGCAGTACTAGCAGTAGGCAGAACGGAGCCAGAGCCAGTACCGGTAGCACCAGTGGAAGCACCAGTGGCAGTAGCCGAGGAACCAGTAGTGGCAGCACCAGACGAAGCACCAGACGAAGCAAGAGTCGAGCCAGAGGCGCAGTCGATAGCAACGCCCTTGTAGCACGAGAGTGTGTTAAAGGTAGGCAGAGTGATGCCGGAATCAATCAAGTCAATCGCGCTCTGAGCAGTACCAATGATGTCGTTCAGAAGGCTGCCAGCAGTGTTGTAGATAGTCAGCTGGGTGCAGTCAGTGCAGGGGTTGTTCTCGATGGCATTCTCAAGAGCAACCGAAGACTTGTAGATAGCCTGGACCAGCTCAAGGACCAAGTCGCCAACACTAATGCCAGCCAGCTTGAGAAGCGAAGACAGAGCAGTGATGGCAGGAATCAGGGTCGTAGAACTCGAGTAAAGAGCTTGGAACACAGCAATCAACGCCGGAGTCGAGATGGCACAGCTCGAAAGCTGAGAAACGGTGTCAGCGATGTTGCCGTAGACAGCGACAACAGCGTCGACGTTGCTTTGAATGTTCAGAACACCAGAGGAGATGATAGTAAGCGCACCGTTGAGAGCATCGTCGACCAGACCAGTGAGGGTATTAGCAACTGAAGTGGGGCACGCCGAGTAAGTGCAAGCAGCCGAGGCGTAGCAAACACCGGACGAGGTGTAGGTCACAGGAACAGTGTTTGTGGGGTTGAAGGTCGAGAAGTCGAAAGATGTGACGGTGGAAGTGGCAAGAGTAGAACCAGAGTCGCAGTTGATAGCCACACCCGAGTAACAGTTGATGTTCTGGAAAGTGGGCAGCTTGATGTCGCTGGTGATGAGGTCAACAACACCCTGAGCGGTGTTGATGACGTCGTTCAGCAAGTTAGCAGCGGCGTTGTAAATGGTCAGCTGGGTGCAGTCTGTGCAAGGGTTGTTCTCGAGCGCAGCCTTCAGGGCCTCCGACGAGGCGTAGATGGCGTTCACAAGCTCGTAGACGAGATCGCCCAGATCGATGCCTGCAAGCTTCAGAACAGAAGAAAGAGCAGTGATAGCAGGCAGCAAAGTGGTAGAAGAAGTGTACAGAGTCTGGAAAATAGCAATCAGAGGAGCCGTGGCGATGCCGCAGTTCGAGAGCTGAGCAACGGTCGAGGCAATCTGGCCGTAAACCTTGACAACAGCATCGACGTTCGACTGAATGTTCAAAATACCGGAGCTGATGATAGTAAGTGCACCGTTCACAGCATCGTTGACCAGACCGTCGAGCGTATTAGCCACTGAAGTGGGGCACGCGGAGTAGGTGCAGGCGGCCGAGGCGTAGCAAGTACCCGAAGATGTGTAAGTGCTGGGCACAGTGTTCGTGGCAGTAAAAGTCGAGAACTCGAACGAAGTGACGGTAGAAGTAGCCAGAGTAGAACCGGAGCCACAGTCAACAGCAACGCCCTTGTAGCAGGTGAGCGTCTGGAAAGTCGGCAGGGTGACGCCGGTGTTGAGCAGAGAAATGACGCCCTGAGCAGTGTTGATGACAGTATTAAGAAGACCGGCAGCCGTGTTGTAGACAGTGAGCTGGGCGCAGTCAGTGCAAGGGTTGTTCTCAATGGCCGCCTTAAGAGCCTCGGAGGATGCGTAAATCGCGTTGACCAGCTTGAGCACCAGCTCGCCAAGGTTAATGTTGGCAAGCTTGAGCAGAGCGGACAAAGCGGTAATCGCGGGAATCAAAGTGGTGGAGGCAGTGTACAGGGTCTGGAAAAGGCCGATAAGAACAGAGGTGGAGATCGCGCAGCTAGACACCTCGCTAACCGCAACCGCGATCTCACCGTATGCAGTGACAATGGCGTCGACATTAGCCTCAATGTTCAGAATACCCGAAGCAACGATTTTGGCGGCGCCGTTGACAACGTCCTGCACGGAGCTAGTCAGACCGTTGAGGATCGACTGAGGGCAGGATGTGTACCTGCATGCGGCAGATGCGTAGCAGGTTCCTGCAGAAGAGTAAGTCGTATCAACGGTGTTGGTCGGTGTGTAGCTAGAAACGCTAGCAGTGGTCAGAGTTGTCGAGCCAATAGCGGTTCCCGTAGCACTTCCAGAGGTAGCAGTGGTGGAAGTGACAGCGGGACAAGACACAGCCGTGGCAGACGGACACGAAATTGTTGGGAAAGTTGGGATGGTGATAGCAGAAATGATCACCTTTGCAGCCTTCAAAATCGTGTTAAAAGTCGTGGCCAAAGCATTGTACGTGGTCACCGACGCACAATTCGTGCACGGATTAGACTCGAGTACTGTCTTTAGCGCGGTGGAGGCACTCGTGATCGCAGTCAGAAGGTTATTAATGTACGTAGCCGCAGTAGCAGCTGCGAGGCCTCCGAACAGGGTACCGAGAGCGACTGACGTCTGAATTGCGGGCAACGCAGTGTTGATAGCGCCGTAAATAGCAACGTACAGAGCAATTACACCATCAGTCGCAATTTGGCACGAGCCAAATGCCGAAATGGCGGTTGTGAGCTGGTTAATCGCAGTCACAGCGCCATCAGCGTAAGTAGCGATTTTAAGTGGGGAAAGAGCGATGGCAGCGATGTCCGAAACGGCAGCTGTCGCAAGTTGAGTAGCAGAAGCGAAGACCGCCGTGGGACACGCAGTTAAATCGCAAACAGGAGAAGCGTAACAAATGGTTCCAGAGGTGATGGTAGTGGTCGAGGCTTGGACCGCTGGCAGCAGAAACACTGCCAGGGAGGCCACAAACGTAGAGAAGAACCTCATGGATCGATCTGGAGAGAAGCGGATAACCAAGGCTTCTATGGTGATCTATGTGGCGACTATATACTGGGGAATAATGACGCTCACAAAACTCCGGGTGCAAGTTTCGGCGCTCAGATGAGCATATGCATTCTGCAACATGCACTGCATGGTGCATGGTGCATGGTGCAGCGTCCGTGCAGGCCAGTGATTTTCACATTAGGACTTCACTGCGGCGAGTGATATGTATGCCCATGCAATCTATCCGTTCGGTCCTGCTGCACCCAGTTGCATGTCCTTCGTAGGGTTTTGGACTCTTGGGTCCTCTTCAGGATCCGTTCCGGGCTCACGCTGTATCTAGCCAAGCCAGGAAGACCCCCACTTGCACAAAAGTGAGAAAAAGGGCAAACAGCAGGCCCAGTTTTCAGCACCAGAGACTGCCGTGCAAGCACATCATAACGCTTATCTATTTTCTCCTACATAGATTTATTCGTACAAGTCTCCGCTGCAGTTGCCTCGCCTGCCGGCCCCTCAACCGTTTTTGTGCCATGTGCATATATTACCGTAAGACCCCCGGGTTGAGGTGGCTCATTGAGCCGATCAATAGTTAAAATTTGTTAGTACCAGCTATATACCAGACTTCGAGACCCGTACAATCCAGCAACTAGTGCGAATTCGCAGCTCTTGCATTTGGTCTTGAACTCGAACAGAGCAGTTTGTGCCTCTGTGGTGGGGGCTGATTACGACTGCTGAGCCAGGGCCTGTAATCCTTAGCCGGGCCAGCAGCCTTAGCGCTCTTACTTATCAGTTTCACGCGCAGTACTTCGCAGAATTGGCACGAGAGCAGCATGACCGTGCGGCGTCCTTTTTCTGAGGGGACCAGACTGCACACTGTTTCTAGCCCTGCAAGACTTAGGATGTCAGGGTTCGGCCATGCATGTTCCTAGCCCTATGGCTCGGGGCTTGGCCGCGGATTTCAGGGTAAGCGAGAGGCATCGCAAACATAGTAAATCCAGCTGGCGACTCGCGTATGGCTATTAACAGTTTGCGGTGAACACTGCTTGAGGCGCTGGACCTCCTACTTTGACAAGATTTCATCCTTCAATTTAAGACAGTTTCGTTCACATGCTCAACTTCAACCGATTAAAATTTTCGAGAAACAGTCCAGCCGTAGGATAAAGCAATCATGCCTAGAACCAGCCGCGCGTAAAATGTAGATGTTACTTGTGCAGTGAATGTGGGGAAAGGACTAATAGCGGTGGTGCCAAGGACGTCTCGGGGATATCCTTCTTTAGCCTAAAGCCCCCACTTGATCCTTTGGGTCTTGGCGAAAAAGGCGTCATTCATTGCTCGCCGTTAAGGTGATTTGGGCGAGACAAGCAACCCCGCTAAAGCCACTGAGTCAAATGCTCCGGGCCTGCGCGGAGCTTACCCCTGTATACACGTTGGCCTCCAGGGCCTGTCGTGGTACCTGTCTGTAGAATGTCTGGGCATTGAGCGAATTTCGCTCACGAGAGGAGAAGCCCTGTGTCTGGCGTTAGTCAGTCACCAAGGTCCCAAAGGAGTTTGCGAGATTTAACGATATGACGCACGTTCACTGCCAACGCATATGTGACCTAACCCATTCTCACATCCAATACAACGCCTAGGTAACTAGCCGTTGGGCGGCTTGCAATTGTCTCAAGTGCAGTCGATTGTGGTGAGATTAGAATGTGGGGTTACGAAGCTGTACTATAGCTTTGTGTTTTCGGCGAAATTAGTCTCTGTAAAGTGCATTATGCCTGTACCGCCCTAGTAGTGTAACGATCTATCAGAGAAGAAATTACTCTGGACGAGATGGATCAATTGATCGAGTCTCTTTCCCAGCCCCATGTTAGTTCAGACCTTGCCTTGAGCTCTTCACTCGGCTCTTGCTAGTATTGCGCAGCTTTGATTGTAGTCTAAGAGAGTCTTGACCACCCGGCTGGGCTGGAAACAGACGCTCATAAGGCAAGTTTTCGTGGCAGCACCTCGCCCTAATCAATGGCGCAGCCTGCCAAGCATATGTCCCGGAGGAAATACCAGACGCGTCGAGTGAGCCATCGAGGTCTCGAACATCCGGGACAACTGTTGGGTGGATATTTTGGCGCTTTTTTGTTGTTTTTCGCCAGCAGTCCACAGCCCGTCCGATCTCGATTAAAGTTCCTGCCCTTGAGTCTAGGCTCGATGTTCCTGCATCGCTAGCCCTGAATAAAATGTGGGTTGGACCAGGCGTTTACCCCAGACAGGCGTTTACCCCAGACAGGTCAGCCGCGAGGTTAATTCTGACAATTATAGTTGCAATAGCTGGATCTAGTATATTTGAATCTTTTCTCATATGAACGGGCCCTTGACGGCACTTCCCGGTGTCCGAAGTGCTACGCTGTTCTTGGCACTCGTTTACCGAAACGCGTAGAAATTTGCTGTAGCGTCCCAAGCCTGGATGAGTCCTCACCTTGCAGCTGTTAGCGTGAGGCATCATCTACTCTGGCTGATGCGGGTTCGGGTCTCAGTAGGCTTGATACAATCCTATAAGAATGAAAAGCTTCCCGCATCGCACGTCATGAATCCGAGATCATTTTGCAGCTTTGTGGTACAGTCTGCCAATGTTCTGGCACATTTCCGGATCGGTGATCACCAGAATGCCGATCTTCGCCAATAGCAGTATCGGGTTAGGGCATGTGCGGATACTGCCTGCATTAGCTTGAACCCTGCGTCCTCGCCTTGCAGTATCTATTGCCAGAGATCTGCCTGGCCTCAGCGGAAGTTTCTCGCCAATTGAAAATAACGCACGCAGGTTCACGATATGCATACAGACACCTTGGTATGCAGAACAGACTAGCGCCCTACAGATCTTAGCCAATCTTGGAAAGAGCTTTGCCAAGCTTTCTAAAGCGTGCAGAGGATTTTTTACGGATTATTTTTGCTTTTTTGGTTCCAAAAACGAGTTCGAACAACTGTTGACCGCCAAATCAGATCTATGCTGCGCACAAAAATCTCGCAGCATTGTCAATCTCTTCGCTCTCCAGGTCTAGGGCGCTCTTTTGGCTCACGATATGAAACAGAACTCGTCGCCTAACTGGGAAACTAGGCTTTTGCCATGAGCTATTTACTAAATACTGCAATCTGGCCATGGCTTCTGTGCCTAGACAAGAGCATCGAAAGCATGCTCTGGCTTGTCGTATTTGGACTAGTGTCGAAATCCTCTTTTGGCTGGCCTGCGCCTCTATCGTTACCCCATACGCTTTACCTGGTCCATGGGGGAGGGTCATCTGGTGAAGCTGGCTTGCAGATACGTGCGATCAACGATGCAATGCTTATGCGGCTAAGCGCGCACTTACTGTGAACTCATGCACAAATCCAATGGCTACATCTCCAAAAATACTCCGTGTAGGTGCTGTGGAATCCAAGGAGTCAACGGGTCAACAAGCGAAAAGTTCGCAGCACATACCTCCTGCTCTTATTCCAGGAGTGAGCCATTTAAGCGCATACTCACACCTCAACTCAACACCTCAACGGCTCCCCGGGTTTACTGCCTGGAAGTCTTCACATGTGGGGGTGAAGCTTTTATACGAGCGTCTTCCTTATCAGATGAAGTTCACGCGAACAGGACATGCAATCGCTTTATCAAGGCACAGGATCACTACGATTCACGGCTTGTATCTGGGCTGCAGCTCTGTTGGAATGCTTGTGCGGCTTTGGTCAGGCGAAGGATCGAGCCGCATTTGGGACTTGGATCAGGCCGTTTATCGCTCAAACCTCCCTCGGTCCTCAGCATTTATGATTTAGAATTGTTTTTAAGACTTTAGGATCTAGAATTCATCATTGAAAGGCACCGAAACTGGGCAACTAACTGTTGCATGGCACTCAAGAAGCTGGCAGACGCATGAGTAGCCTGATTTCCAACAGGATTCGTACGTGCAGCATGTTCTTGATGCCGAGACTCTTGGATGTTTTCGCAGCTCGCATTTTGAAGACTCAACATTATCTCTCTCCGCCAGCCCCTCATATCTCAATACCCCTGTCTTTTCTTCCCCATCTGTTCTCCCCTGTCCTGCGGTTTAACATACCAATTCAGCATGCAGCTGCTTGAGTTATATCTGCTAGAAGCGTTATGGGCGTGTGAGCATGGATTAAGCCATGATCAAGCCGGCTGAATCCTGCAACAAACAATCATAATCGGACAAAGCTGCTGCAAGTGTGCGGCTACCTCTCAAGTCTGACTTTCACAATGAGTCCAGTTATTAATGTGGCTGGTAAGTTAAAGATGGCACGCACAAACGTGTGCACAGATGCAGAAGATTGTCTCAGGAGCGAGGATCCTGGTCGCCAAGACTGATCCGAAGCTGCAGGTGTTTTTTATTGTCGCAACGCGTCCAGAGGAACCCTGCTAAACTCTCAGAAGCCTATCCCACACAAAGGCTAGGTTAATGTCTCAAGCAACGCGTTCCAATCAATAAGGTAGCCTCGCGTTCAATTCGAATATCTCGAGGCTCAACTACAAGAATGCACCTGCCTCCATCATCTCAGTCGCCCGTATTTTTCTTTCGAGGTTAGGACTACCAAACAGCTTAAAAATTGTAGGCACAACAATGGAAAAGTTTCCGTATATCATTCGCCCTTCGAAATGAGTCAGTTAAAGATCCGTTGGGGCAAATTGAATCCTCAAGGACAGACCCAATGCAGCTGAAGCTTGAATCTTCGAGATCTGCAGATAACTGCCTGGGTCCGGTAGCTGTTCCATGCTAATGTCGATTGACCACGGCATATACTCACTCGATCTCTTTTTACTTTAATTTAAAATCTAGAATTGCGTTTGCTCTCCGGGCAGGCTTTTCGTAGCCAAGCAGCCTAGTTTCATAGTCGTTTAAATCCTTCCCAAACACATGGCACTTCAATCATGTGGCCTGTGCGACGATGGTCCAGACTCAATCTACATAAGTGCAGGAGGGCACTGGAGCTAAATCTCCTGCATCCCGATACAAATTGGATTTGTCCATGCCATAGAGAACATCAATCGCCGCCTGCTTTTGTGAAGAGCAACCTTCTAATAACTTCCCGCGCTGAGTTTTGCAAAAGCCGTGAGCTGCAGCTTTCGCCGATCTGTGCACTCAGGCCAGTCATGCTCCGGGTGCTGATCACATCTCTGTCCATGCACTAGAACGGTCAATGGAATGCCCCCAACCTTCTCTGCATCAAATTGATCTTCTGGACACATTAATTGGTCCTTTTTTGCATTTTGCCATTGGATTTACGAGGATCTCGAAAATAGCGCAAATTATTGCTACTCCCACTAAACCTCATATATTACGTGCTTGGCAGGGCTCGATGTTCGAAACCAAGAGCGACCTTGGAACCTAACTTCAAGACTTCAGTTCGAGAAATAGGGTCGGGTGCCTATATTTTCTTCCTGCACGCGGAGATGCCCCGCACAAAGGCCGAAACTCCGCCGGCCAATTCGGCCCAAAGCATCGGGGTTCTACAGTCCTGGCCATTCCCTTTTGGGTAATCCAGTAACCCTGCAGGCTACTCTGGGATAGGGCTGAACGGATGCCAAATCCCCTCCCAAGATGATTAGCAAAGAGCCTATATCGAGGTGCAGGTAGGGAGACCGGCCGCAATTTTGTCGCCGTATCTACGATTTCCACTTTAAGTTGTCTAGAATCCGCGATTCTCAGAACTAGCGGCATCAGATATGGCTGCTGCGAATACAGCAAGAACACGATAGATATGTAGATTTCTTTCTACTGTCCTAAGTAGCGTGAATGCAGATGTCCCGAATAACTCTGATCGGATTGGGTCTCGACGGGCTAAATTAGCAGACACGGGACAAAATAGCTAAACAGCTTCCATCTGTCACCTTAATTTTGGGATATGAGTTTGAACACCTCCGTAGCCTGGATACCCGAGGCGCAGTCTAGCCCATCCCAAGTTTCAGATTGCATCTAAGATCCACGAGTTTCGGCTGCTAGCTCAACCCTAGATCTGGAATATGGCCGTGCCCCAGATCTCACCTACGAGGGTGGTTGAAGACCCTGCCTCGAAACTTTGCCCTGGTGGTGGTGAATCCCCCCTGGTGACAACGCAGCGAGCCTGGTATCAATTGGCTTGTCAGGTTTCGGCTCGTAAGTTGACTCTTGAATTTTAGCTGATCGGCTCGGGAAGATTCATCGGTTAACTCCCCGAACTTTTGACGCTGCACGAGTCTGCATTGGATGCATCAGGAAAAGCATGAGGAAAAGACAGATCGTCTTGCTTATGTGCAAAGTGCCGATCGCTGAGCTGCCATTTCCGGCCTCGTGAATATGCACGAGATCTCCGCACTTCAAACTGAGTTTTGATAATGACTGGGCTAGACTAGATGCATTTTATGCCTAGACTCTCGTCGTGTCGGTCAAAAGTCTGCACTTCGCTATAGGGAATACTTCAGTGAGGTGCAATGATTGGCAATGTGTGTGATTCTTAATTGAGTCTTGTTTATTCAAAATCCTTGACTCAAAGTCTGCCGGAGTGACGATCACTTGGGGTGTTGGTGACGATCACCCAGGCCTTGGGGCAGCCTCATCTTTCCGATTAAAACTTGCATGCACAGAGATGCCTGTATTGCAGATGCATGACACTGTACGTCAGATCGGTTTTTGTTTCTTCACTTTACCGCTCTTAGAATTCGCCAACATAAAAGATTAACAGCTCACCAATATGCTTGCTTGAGAGGCTTGGTTTACGCTGGCTCATGTGGTTTTTCTAGCTCTGCGTTGAGCTAGAGTTCACATGGGACCCAGTCTGACTAGTCTGGTTTGTCTGTTAGTCAGCATGTATCACAACCAAATCTCCACAGTTGAGGGGCACAACCGAGCCGTTAAGACAACAACCGAGCTGGAATTGCTGGTATTCTATTCATTACTTATTTTCTTTCTTTCTTGTTCGAGACTTCTTCAACTTGAAATAGGGCTCCATCTGCAGTCAGCTCATAGGTTTGGGAATCATTACAGTTATGCATGTCAATTAATCTTCGTAGGTCTTAAGATTTGACGCTACTGATGCATTAACGGAAATTCACAAAGACTTTTTTATATTCAATAAGATCTGCTCAGATGTCTTGGCCAAGAAACGTTTGGTATTTTTTTTTTTTTGGATAAGTATCACTAAAAATCTGGCATTCCCGCTTTGGCTCGATTTATTTTTGAATTGCCAGCGATCATTGGCGAGAGTGGAATAGTTCATCACTCCAAGAAGCGGCTTCAATCGTATACTTCGAAAGTTGTGTAACTTATGTGCAAAGCAACCGAAACTTTTATTAGCGAACTTCTCACGACGGCCAATCTCTTGGTGACGTGTTCTATGTTAGCCTTAAATCTCGGCAGTGGGCCGTCGTCTGGACGCTTGATAAAGATTGTTGACAGTACTTTACATTAAAATTAACTGTGTGCTTCACTTCGATGTTTTCCATTGGATGTGCAATTTGATTTAAAGAACTACGCCTCCCTTTGCATCCTAACAATACACCAAAACCTCGGCCAGGCTTTCGTATAGGGTCTCTATTAGATGTTCGAATAAAGCTTGAGAAGTTACGCGGTCCCAGAATTTGAAAAATCCTTCGAGCTGGCGTTTCACAATACTTTGAAACTTGCTAGTGCGTCATTCGGAAAATAGATGAAATCGTTACTATGTCCATATGCTATAGCACTAGAATAGTTTTGGGCTCCTCGTGACATCTGGCGTGCAAACTATTTGGAGCGCTACGGATATTCAAGACCTTGCCAGCGAGAATTGACATTTTGCGGCAGAGATAGCTTCTTGATATCATGAAAAGTGCAGGATCACATGCGTCAGTGCATAATGCGGTTTTCTCATCACAGGTCTCACGGAATTGATCGGAGCTGTCTGTGGAGCGGCTTGGTTCAACAACCTCAGAACCCAAAGAGCTGATAGCCTTAAATTGCGAAATCTGCAGCTATAGCTAGGAATAGTAAGTCTGCAAGTCTGCAAGTCTGTTAGCCACAAAACCCTCAAAATGTCTTAAGGCAAGGGCTAGATCGTTCGTGGTTCGGACAAGACCCAAATTGCATCTTTGCAGACTCAGTAGGCGCCTTGGGAGGGGTTGATTGAACTTGGAACCCCTTAATTGGGAATATTGAAAGACTTTCCCGAATATTGTTTTGTGGGACTATCGAAAAGTCTCAAAGCAAAATTTGCTGACGAGCGGACGAAACAGTCAAAACCTGCTGGAATTCCACAGCAAGACTCCAATTTGAAACACTAAGTGACGCGTCTTTCTTGTTTGACGTCTGATCCAGAATCCACAACAATCCAGCTGACTCAGAACACCTCCTTGTAACGAGATCCGGTCTTGCGGATGAGACGGCTATTCGAGCAACTATTGCTACAAAGTGATTTTGGCACCCAGTGAATGAATAGGATATATCATCCACAGCAAAAAGCGTTATTTTGAAACTTGAATTACTTCATTAGCGCCGTAGTATCTCTGAAACCCTCAACTGAATTGGGGCACCGCGTCATGCAACAAGGCAAGGGTTCAAGTGGGACCGAGCGCCTTAAAGCTAAACCGCTGAACCCCTGCGCTCGACTTTGCCTAACCGATTGTTCATTACTGGTCACCAAGTTCACACACACATTCAAGCATCCAAGCTTTTTGACCTTCGTGTTTTCCCAGAGACCTCGTCGCACATTGATTCACCTTTGCTCCTGTAGATCAAAGCCGTATCTTTCTTTGGACCACCTCTCAGAATCCCGCACGCAATAAATATCGTCGTACAGCTTTCCCTTATTTCTTCTGAGCAACACGTCCAAACACACATTCTTTGATACCCAGACAAGTTCGAGGCATTTTTCATTCCCTCACTACCCGACATTCTTTATTCATCGCATCTAGATTCAACCCGGACGAACCAACACACATCGTCCAACTATGAGAGCCGCAATTTTTGTCCCTGCGCTAGCCGCACTTCGCGAAGTTTCCGCTGCCGCTCCTTACGGCAATACTACTACCACTGCTGTCACAACTGATGCAAATGGCCAGACCACTACGGTCACCATTCAGGGCGCGCCCGTTACGGTCACTGTTGATGGCTCTGTGACTACCAGCTACTCGTCGTCGACTATTCAGACTGGCTCCACTGTGACAATTACTTCTGATGGCTCCGCAAATACTGACGACTCGTCTTCTAATGCTGCTGCTGCTGCCGGTGAAGATTCGACCACCACTGTTTATACTACAAAGTGGCTAACTTACACCGAGTCGGGTCTCTGGCTCAATCATACAGTGCCTGCGACTGCCGTCTCGACCGTTACCAATACGGCTGGCGAGAAGATCCATTTGTATGGTGATCTGAACACTGCTTCGGCTTCTGACGGAACCACCTACGTCACCATGACCAGCATTGTTTACCAGACCATTACTCCTACATCTACTGGCAAGGCCACCTCGTGGTCTAACGGTACCACGTACTAGTTTTTGCAATCATACCCATATAGAAGCGTCCTTATGTACGTGAAGTAAGAATAAATCTCTACGAGAGGAGCGTTGAACGCAATGCTTAGCGTGAATCTATCGACAAGGAAAGACTATGTATCTTCTCGCGTTGGTTCATTTTGGCTTTGGCTCTCTCGGCAGAAACTCAGCAGAAACAGGGATCGGGAGTTTGTGAGCTTCAAAAACAATGTAGACCGTTTTCTGTATGTGACATCGATCTTCTCTCTTCTTCGACGCGCATAGCTCCATTTTTCGTACACAATTGAATCAGCTATAGGAAACTTCAGAGCGTTGATCTAATACTTCTGATTCTACAAACCTTAATAAATACAGTGGTCCGTCTACTGGAACGTCAACCGATAGGCATACACCCTTCCTCGAATCTCGGCGGTCTCCTCATCTTCTTCGAACATTGGCTTGACATTGATCTGAAATAGTCTCTCAACCACAAAATCATACTCTTCAGCTGCCAATCTGAAAAAATCAAGGTCGGCGTCCAGCAAATGGGCCCGATGAGGCGAGAAAACCACCAGTGCCTGGCCGTCTTTCTTCATAGCCTTTTTGGTAGTCTCCAACAGCTTGTGGTGCTCGGTGTGATTGAAAACAAGATCAGAAAGAATAACATAGTCAAAAAGTTGTCCATTTTGACCAGGAGCGTTGAGCAGAGGCTCAATATCATGACCCCAGATGTAACCTTGCACCGAGACAGGCAGATCCCGTTTCGATGCTTCCTTCAGCCACCTGATGTTCTCGGCAATGTTGTCGATTAATTCCGGATCAGGATAGTCAGTAGAGACAACATTTCGGGCTCCCAAGGAAGCCAGCAAAGAAGGCAGCGCAGCGGCAGCTCCTAATTCCAAGACAGTCTTTTGCCGGAATGCCGCAGGGTCCTTAGCTCTTTCATCTTCTATAAGTTGAGCCGACTCTTTACCAGCATTCCATAGCAGATGACCCCAAAGCGGATTAGTTCCGACTAACCTGAGCTTTATTTCCTGGGGTTCATCTGGAAAGCCATTCGAGCCACGAGGATAGGTTGTGCTCGATGGAGGAGGAGGGGGCATGTAAAAATCCTCAGGTTCCTGGAATAAATCATCGAGATCCATCATTCTCGTGCGTAATGTAGATCAAGTGTGTGCCCTGAAGTCAGCTCAAAATAATTTGCAGGACTCAGAAACGTTTTACAGGATCTTTTTGTCGGAATATTCCACAGGAAACTTTTCAAAATTAAAGTCAGAGGAAGAAGGAGCCTGACGTCATCAGACTCTCACATCGTGTCTTGTGCAACCGTCTGCAATTGAGCAGCTTTTATTCCAGCCACATACTCTGAATCGCACAAGTACCAATGCAAATCTCGATCAAGTTGCAAAACACCGCTTCCGTGGCTCGGGACCACATGGCTAATGAGCGCACGTACCTTGCTTGGCTTAGAACCTCTCTGACTTTCACATCGGTTGGAGTTGCACTCACCCAAATATTCCGTATCTACAGATCCGACAATGACGCGGCGTACTATATTTCGACCGCAGTCGGTACTGTTTTTGTGGCAATGGGTATATTGATCATGACAATGGGGCTTTATCGCTATTTCCACGTGCAATCTGTGCTGCAAACAGGCAAGTATCCTGCGACTCGAGGCGCAATTGCAACGACATTTGTACTTACACTTGTGCTCATTACGGTTTCGCTTGCTGTGCTCATAGAGGCAGTGAAATCCTCATGATTTCCGGACGTATTTTCTCGTCCAATGGTGATTTTAGCCCACCAGAAAGCGTCCGAAGTGCAACACATCACGTGATATGATCGAATATCTCGACAGAACCAAACGCCGAAATGTATACGTGCCAGCGATACTTTAAGACTGTATTTATTTAGAGCAAGAAAATTTAGAGCAAGAATATTAGCGAGTATGCCAAGGATTCTTACGAGCCTGTGTAAACAATTCTATGCTACGGAGTTTATGCGGCTCGATTGGTCTCAAGAATTAATGCTAAGTCCGACGCAGACATGACCTGGTGTGCATGCCGTATAAATTCAAGTAGGTATGAATTCTAACAATCATAGAAAATTTTCTGAACTAAGTATATGTATGCTACAAGGTGGGCCGCCCTTCTCAATGAGTGGGCCAGGAGCGGCAAGCGGAGTCTTCGAGAGTTGCTCCACGCCGACTCAATTTGGCAGCTCGAGAAGAAGTCTAATTATTTTCGCATAAACAGCTTCCAAGATGAATATGTCGCACTGACCATGTCAAACCATTTACTTATCTTGATTACTTCAAAAAACCGTTACGGCCATGGAATTTGACCGAGTGGCGACGCATTTGACGCATTGACATACTTCGGTTAGCCAAAAGACGCGAAACTACAGCCAAACGATACATCGCTCGACTCGAATTCAGCGGCGCTAACACTGGAAGTACCAGCAGCCGATAAAACGTAAACATATGCTTTAATAACTAAAGTAACTAAACATGGCTTTTCAGGCTAGAGTTGTGCGGGTCTCGTTTTGAAATTAGACGTGGCTCAACCTGTAAACCGCAATGCAAAGCTACTGATTATCCTCCGCCATTTAGTTCAAGCCCGAAGCTTAAACTTAAGAAGAAGGAGCAGGGTTGGAGCGGCGCTTGCCGTTGGTCAGAGTGACGTTAACGAAGCGGCGGGAGTAAAGAACCCGCTTCTTAGCACGGCCGGTAGGGGGCTTGGGCTTCTCTTGCTTCTCGACCTTGGGGGTACGAGACTTAACACGACCAGCGTTGGTCAGGGATCCGTGGACTTTACCCATTGTAGTTGGTGTATTCGCTTCGCTGTGTGAGGGGATATGGAGTGGGTGGCTGACGTGACTGTTAGGGCTGGAGCCCTAGTGACAGCAATATTCTAAGCTCAGAATGGGCCTACGATTACATAAGTAGAGAGTAGTTCTACTACTGATAATGTAATATTAGAATATATTATAATAATTCGAAATGATAGTTACCCCCAGAGAAGCGCGATGGAATGTGTTTGACACAAACCTGCAGCGGTAAAAAAATAGAACTCTAGAATATCACAATTAGCAAAACAAAATCTATAACAGTGTATCATAGCTTGGCGAGCTCAAAGTGCTCAGCCTTATCGTCCTTGGCACGATCTCTCAAAAACCGGCGGAGAATCTTGCCAGATGGCGACTTGGGAATGGCATCGATCTCGACAATGCCACCCCAAAGCCGTTTGTGCTTGGCTACCCGTTTGTTGAACCACTGCACAATCTCTTTTGTTGATGTTCCAGGCTTTAAGACAACATAGGCCCGGGGCAATTCGGTTACTCCATCTGGATCGCTAACACCAACAACCGCAGTATCCTGGACCAAGGGATGGCTCAGAAGCAGGCCCTCAAGTTCTGCCGGTGCGACCTGATGGCCCTTAGATTTGATGAGTTCCTTGATACGATCGACGATTCTCCACTGGCCGGTCTCATCGACAATTCCCACATCACCGGTCTTGAACCAGCCGTCTTCGGTTAGACAGTCTTTCGTGGCTGCTTCGTTTTTGAGATAACCTTTGAACACATTGGGGCCCTTGAACCAGATCTCGCCACGAGTGTTGAGCTCAGTGACGTCTTTTTCTGTTTCAGGATCGACCAAGCGTGCGTCCTGACCGGGCACAAGCCAGCCTACCGTGGAGTTGTCGTAGTCCTTGTTATTGTTAAATCCGTTGATCAGGGACACAGGAGACGTTTCCGTAAGACCGTATGCCTGCGTGAACTCTGTTTTGGGGAACCGTTTGCCTGCAATGGCCAACGTGCTTTTCGAAATTGGAGCGGCTGCACTGTTGACATTTTTAAGGATATCGATTGCCTGCGAATATTTTTCGACCATGGGACTCTTTCCCAACAACAGAATGATGGGAGGCACAAGCAGAGCGGTGTTGATCTCGTACTTGATAATCGACTGTAGAAAATGCTCGAACTCGAACCGCTCGAAAATGATCACGGTCGATTGCACATACAGCGAAAGCCAGTTCAGGGTCGTTAAGGCATAGATATGGCTCAACGGCAGCACACCAGCGTGGCGGCAATCTGGCTTCATGATCGGAATATTACATTGAACAGACTGGGAGATGTTGGAGGCCAGGTTCTGGTGGGTCGTAATCACGCCTTTGGGTAAGCCACTGGTACCGCTGGAAAAGCAGTAGTATGCATGGGCCTCTTTGCCGTCCAATTCTACCGGCTTGACTATTGGGAACGAGTCGTTGGCGATTGAGCTGTGAATAGCTTCGGCCACGGCCGAAAGCAGAACCAGCCGCGCGCCCGATTTGGCGATGTTCAGCGCCTCTTTGGCGACAGCTACCTGCTGGTCGCTGCAAATAATAACTTTAGTATTTGTGAACTGGATTTGATGCGCTAATTCCTCGGGAGTGTACATGATGTTGGCCGGGGAAACGATCGCACCCAAAGTTAGGGCAGAGACGTGGACGGTGTTAGCGTAGATTGAATTGAAAGCAAAGTAGCAGAGCACATCGCCCTTGCTGAGACCCAGCGAGTCCCGCAAGTAGTTGGGAAAACGCTGATTGGCCTTTTCGAGCTCGCCATAGGTCAGAGTCGAGCCGGTGCGGGAGTCGATAAGAGCAGGTTTCGAGGGATCGGTCCAATATTTGCTCGTCATGAGCATCTCAGCAACATTGCCTGTGGGCAAATACTCGAGCGGGCCCCAAGGCGATTTGAAAACCATGGCGAGAGAGTTATGTCAAGGAAGACAAATAGAAGGGGAGGATGCGCTATTTATTGTGGGGCTGGCCCCTGCCGATGTGGGTTTGGTGATAGGTCTTTGTGGATTTGGCCGGAAAAAGAGACTGATCCTGATACAGGCCGAGTAGACGGCCGACCGCTAGCACTTTCTCTCGGATTTTGTTTATATATTGATATTCAGCTCTCACGTGGCTCGCGGGCTTCGACACTGGGGTACCCCGCATCACATCCACATCCTGTCTATCTATGATTATAAATGTTGCAGGGCCAAATTGGCAGGGCCTTTCTCGGATAGCGACCCGCGTCTGCCGATTAGTTGAAATTTCACTCTCGAGACGGTTATTAATGCAATTGGCGCCAGCAGTAAGAATTATCCACGTTGACGCTTGATTTGACCGGGCGCGAATCTTCGCATTAGATGTAGCGTTCGATGATTGGCGGAGTGCCGATATGCAGGCTCGGGTGTAATACGGAGGCTAGATTGGCTGGGGGTATATTGGCTCGGCGAGCGACTTCCTCTATTAAATTTTGTACGGGAAAAAGTGGGCTTGGCAAAACCTATATTTGTCTTGACGAAACTTAGGTTGGTCTTGAGTTAGAATCGCTAAGTTTATCTAGCGGTTGCGGATCTTATTGGAAGAGGTTTCTGTGAGAGGCTTATTAGATAAACAATGGATATGTACATGGACATGCTTTCGGTGCTCTGGATGCCCAATCAAGAGGAGAAAGGAACCCGAGATTTGCCATGGACGAGCCACGAGAGCTGAGAACATCGGCGTAAGTTAATCTGAGATACTGCACAGATACGCAGAGATAGTGTGTAGAGGTGAGCTGGTACGTAACAACAAGCAGCGATCCTGCCTTAGTCCAGTTAGGTCTGTACGTTTGGAGCTCTTCTACAAGTCGCCCGAAATTCGAGCTTCTAACGATCTTTTGCAGTTTAACAGTAAAACTTAATTGCATTTTTAATTCTGAGCTGCACTACTCATGCTTCTATTCATAACATCCAGATCATCTACTGCTGGAACTCGCGCTGGATCAGCTTGGCGATTGTGTGCATCTGAATGTTGTTGGTGCCCTCGTAGATCGAGCCGATCTTGGAGTCGCGGTAGAATTTCTCGAGCAGCTCGTCACGGGTGAAACCAACACCGCCCATCCAGTCGACGGCCTGGGAAGACACACTCTGGGCTACCTGTGCCGCGTAAAGCTTGGACATGGCTGCCTCCTTGGTGAACGGCTTGCCCTCCTCCTTCAGCCGCGCGGCATTGTACATGAGCAGACGCGCAGCCTCAATCTCGGTGGCCGCCTGGGCGATCTGGAACTGCATGCCCTGGAACTCGCCAATGAACTGGCCGAACTGTTTGCGGTCGTTGTAGGCGTAGCCAACGGCACGGTTGAACGCGCCCTGGGCAATACCCAGCATCTGGGCAGAAATGCCGATGCGGCCCTCGTTCAGGCACTCGATGGCGTACTTGTAGCCCTTGCCGACCTCGCCGAGGATGTTCTCCGGCGGCACGTAGATGTCGTCGAAGTTCACGACGCAGGTCGAGGACGAACGGATGCCCAATTTTTTTTCTTTTTTAGCAATGGTCACGCCCCAGTCCTTCTCGACCACGAACGCAGTGATGCCCTTGTAGCCAAGGGAGTGGTCGGTGTTGGCAAAGACCACAAACGTCTCGGCCTCGCCAGAGTTTGTGATCCACATTTTAGAGCCGTTCAGCACGTAGCCGTCGCCTTTCTTCTCGGCCTTGGTCTTGAGCGCAAACGCATCCGAGCCGGAGCTCGCCTCAGTCAAACAGAAAGAGCCGACCTTCGAGGTCGCCAGACCGGGCAGGTAGCGCGCCTTCAGGTCCTCAGAGCCCCAGGTGCGGATCGTTGTGCAGGCAAGCGTGTTGTGCACATCGTTCATGACCGCAAGCGAAGCATCGACCTTGGCCAGCTCCTCAACTGCAATGATGGCCGACGTGAAAGAGGCGCCGGCACCGTCCAGCTCCTCGGGCGTCTCAATACCCATGAGGCCCTGCTCAAACATGGCGTTGATGATGTCTTTGTCCATGAGCTCGTTCTCGTCCATCTCGCGCGCCTTGGGGAGAACGACCTCGTTGGCAAACTGGGAAACGGCGTCTCTGAACATCTCTTCTTCATCAGTAAAAGTGTTCAAAGACGACACGCAGCGACGCATCGAGGGCACGGCAGAGCGCGGAAAACGGGTGGCGGCACGGGAGGCACGCGGGAGACGGGCCAGCTGACGAAACATCGTTTATTTTTCAATCAGATTTTGCTGTGTGTGCCGAGCAATATGGAACACGTTGGCAGGGTGGGAAAGTTGGGGCACCGCGCGCATTAAATAGCCAGGCGCGCTGCTGCTGCACAAGGGTAGGGGCCCGCCGGCCCGTGGGACTGTGGGGTACCCCGGAGAAACACGGGGCCCGTGTGCAAGGTGTGGATAATCCGCAGATCGAAAATTTCGTCAGTGTCTCGGAATACTTGGGTCATGGGAAAAAAGGACCTTTGTTGATTTTTACAAACGTACAGAGCCCTGGCAATGTGTTGTGCGTGCAAACTTCCTCCACCATTTTGACCGAGGTCGCTTATGCGTCGGCCCTTTCGCTAGTATCGTTCGTAACGTTCGCAGCGCTAGGACTGTTATAATATTTAATCACCAGCTGGGATATGGTGGACAGTGTTCGAATAACTACAGATTTTGAAAGATTGCGAGAATGGACAGTTGCTCGAAAAATGGCGAAGCCGGCTGTGCTTTTTAGACAGGTGCAGCCTATGTAGCCAGTTTCCGTTCGGCGAGCGTTCCCTCTGTTTTATCATATGCCCTGCGAGTCATTTTACCACTCTTTGCATAGCCCTCAAATTTGTCTCGTTTGAATCTCGCAAATAAACTCCAAACATTGCCGTTCCGTTGTCAAGGACTGCCACATACATTGTCCCGCACATTGATCCTATCACCTAACGCAAGATAATAGTGTGATAACTATGTAAGATAATAATATATACAAGCACGCCCCGTCCAAACAGTCTAGTCAACGGATACAATTGAATGTCACCAAATACTCAGCATTTGTGACGGAACTCTTTATCAACGTGGAAAGGCGACCAAATGCCACGCACAGAAGCATTTTTGCTCTCAACAGCCCGCTGATACTTCTCCAGTTTCTGGCCAGACGAGTTTTTCAGCAGCTCGATCTTCTCCTTGATCTTTTTAGGCTCGAAGTTGCGCACGCAGATAGCTTTATCGAGCCCACCAGCGTAGTAGCCTTTGACGATAGGATGGCCGCTTTTCTTGACGACCTCGAACTCGATCTCAGGATACGACTGTGCCAGTTCCTTAAAATCCGTGCGAAGCAGCTCTCTCATGCCGGCTGAGGAGCCGCCCCAGTTGCAATAGCGGACTGTGATCTTTTTGCAGGGCTGCACAAACGAGCCCACGCCGTTTCTCAACGACGTTTGCACAAACTTCACCGGCAACACGGGCATATTCTGTGTGGTTTGGAAGTAGTTTGGTTTGGGCGTTTCTCAATGCTAATTATCGTTTGACGCCAGCTTAGTAAGGGAAGAGCTCCATCTTCTAATCCCCAAACTGCTCGATGTGCGTGCTCTTCCTTCATTCAGACACCGGTCCACATTAAATTCAAAAGTATGTTAAGAAATACGCGAACAATCGCCAGCAGACTGTTGGCCCGAAAGCAAGTCCCTATAGCTGAACTGTCTGCTAGACTGTACTCCACCACTAAACGCTTGATTCCTGACCCAGAGAAAGTGCCCCGAAGCGAGCCTATCGATTTGAGAGACAGAGCCTTTCAAAAATCCAATACGATCGAAGACTATAGCATTTACGATCTAGAAGCGCCGCCCAACAACGTTGATTCAGTCACCTCTGATGGCTTCAAGCTTTCTGGAGGCGCTCGAATTGTTTCCACTTCTGACAACCTCAGAGGTGTCATGCTGGTGGGTCACGAAGCGTTTGAGCTCAAATTATCGGGGCTCATCGAAGATAAAGGAGGCAGAGTCGAAATATCACCAAAAGTGACCGATGTTCTCGATCTGATGGTTCCGAAACCCGAGCTTCTTGTAGTTGGCCTGGGCGGCAAGTCGCGAATCCTTGCTCCTAAAACCGAGGAGCGGATAAGAGCTCTTGGAATGCAAATCCAAATTGGCTCGACTCGGCATGGAGCTTCTTATTTCGACTTGCTGGCCTCTGAACGTGGTAAAGTTGTGGGTGGGCTCTTGCTTCCTCCTAATTGGTGATTGCATCAGGACACAGGCAGACACTTAAAGCCCAGCAACGAAAGGCAGGCTCGCGAACCGCCAATACTTAATATTTAATGTACATAAATTATCACACCTACTCTTCACCGTCTCTCTTGAGCCGTTTCTCCTGAGGCTCGGCTTCCTGGCCCAAAGCCTCCTTCAAAAACTTCTCAAAATCCTCATCGTTACCGTTTTCAATAATCTCTCCTAGCTTTTGACGCTGCTCCTCAGATATTTGCACCGCGTTCTCCTCATTTTCCACAGGCTCAGCAGTGGTGAGACGAATATCGACGCCTGCGGGTTTGTCCTCGACAACCTCGCCATTTAATCGTCGATAATACGCGATGAGATCGTAGCTTTCACCAAGGGTTTGGTCCTCGTCAATCGTTTTCTCAAGCGGTGTGAGTCCTTCGTCGTTTTTCAATTTGAAATCAGCCTTGAGCTCCTCAACCAGAAATTTGGCCATCTCCACCGATTCTACTGCATGCAGAGGGGTATCGCCATCGTTATCTTTAATGTTGATATCACCACCTTGCTCAATCAGCAGTCTGAGAAGATCTTTGTGACCCCATTCAGCCGCCGCGTGAATAGGAGTATATCCGTTTTCGTCTTTGGAATTAGGGGTGTAGTCTTGGGCCAGAAAGGCGAGGACTTGAGCGGTCTTCCCGTCCGCCGCAGCAGTCCAGATATTCATTTTTTGAGGAAAGTGTGTGGCAAGACGCTTAGTTTTGTTCACCCGGAACGGTTTTAGTACTGGAATGCACTTGTTTCAAACGACCAAAGTTTACTTCAGTTGCTTCGATTTGTTAGCTCTTTGCTTCAGATGGTGAGTTCTGTAACATTATAAATGAGCCAGGATCTGCTTGGCAAAGCCAGAGAATTAGCTGGGTATCTACAAGAGACGAAATAGTGCGTGTATAATTTATAGGGCTTATTTTATTGCTTTCGTTAGCTGTTCTTTTTTTTTAACATGCGAAGAGAGCCATTAAATCTTAAAACGTAAGATATAAGGAACACAGAATAGACGGGCCTAGCAAGATACCCGACCAGAAAATTGCGTTGCCGAAGACAGGATTGCGTTTGAAGAACGAAATTCGCGACATAAACTCCAGCGGCACCTGGCTCAGCTGTAAAAAGAACAGGTAGCCGCGCAACTTGCCGAAAATCACATACATGGCCAGCTCGTGAACCAGGGCCGACAAAAAGAAAGTGAAGAGCGAGGCCTGGAGTTTGGAGATGTGCAAAGTAGCGATGGACGAGTGGTAGACGTGTTGATATAAAAAGTTGTGAACAGGCACGTTCCAATCGCGCGCAAACTTGTCCCACTGCACTGTGTTCCACCAATCACGGTAGAATTCGCGGTCGCCGAAATACGTCAGTTCAGCCAAGGCATTCATGATCGCGTCCCAAATTAAGTAGAATGTCAATAGATAGCACACAGTAAACGGCGGGATCAGATCGATGAGAATGAATGGATACTTCTGTAGCTTTTCCTGGTTAGAGGCACCCTGCAGAGCAACGGCCCGCATTGCGACTGGATACATCTGGGTTTCGGCAATGATGATCAGACATATAAAAATACCGAACACAGCCGCAACTTTTGTGGCAAAAAAAGACAGGCGAAAACGCTCTGACCGTGGATACTCCAACTGGTACACGACAGTGGGGTACATTGTGTAGATAAAAAAGTTGAAGGCGGTGATGTTCTGCGGGTACTTCAGCGCGGGGCTTTGTTGTTTCAATTCTGTCTCGCAGAACTTGATCCGCTCCTCAATTTCTATTTTGGCCACGTCGCCGCCCCTTCGTTTTCGCTGCATATCCTGACAGATCTGCAATTCAGAGGTGATGCTGTGGAGATGGCCGTTGTAGGAGGCGTAAGAATGCATTTTCATTAGCATCACGACCGAATGCAGCATGAGAAAAATGCGGGCGATCCAGGGGAAATCGCCAGCCTTGGCCACGCCAATAAAAAACCAAAGAAATGAGAATTGATAGACGTGCTGCACAATGTAGCCCCACGCGTCCCAGTTGACCAGTCCCTTTTTTACCAGAACCTGCAGGAAATAGGTGGCCCAGATGCCCAAATACATTAGGAAATCGGTCAATGCCACCTTCCAAAGATCTTTGCGTAAAGTGTCCAAGATATTCAAGTCGAGAATCCATCCATGTCTGAAGTAGTTTTCAGCCAGCTTGCCAGTGGTGGAAATCCCCAAGGTTGTCCAGAACAGAACCACAAAGCCGGCGAAGTCGCTTTGCGCCATCTTGTCCGAGTCAAAATACGACGACTGTTTTGTTTTGAGTAAATTTCGAAAAGTTGCACGTCTCTGGGGCGGCCTCTTGCTAGCATTGGCACTATTGCTGCTGGCAGCTGGCTTTTGCGGAGAAGGATCCGACTGGCGATGCCGCAAAGTGTGCTGATATGAAGGTTTTGAGGGCGAGATTGAACATGACGATATTGAGCTTGTTGACCTGCGGGGTTCCACCCTGTCCGCAACTGGTGACTTGCTTGGAATAGGCGATTCAGCAGGACTGGAGTCCGAGGATTCGCTTTCGAACGATTCAGTTCCCAAATGGCGACGTTGCGCGGAAGGCAAATGGCTTAGAATCTTCTGTATTTCCTCTGAATCCTGGGACATTGCAATTTTCAGAAAACAAGGTTGGAGTTTCGGCGAATTGAGGGGATCACAATGAACTCACGGCTGAAAGGCAATCGAGGAGATGCGATGCGGGTCTTGCTTAGAAGCTCATTGACCCCGACCAGTTTGTGGTAAGGGTCCCACTTGCGCTGGGCTAGGCGAGTTACTCATTACGGTTATTTCTATCTCGTATGACATACGGCCCTCTAGGATCTGATTTTCAATGTAAGGCATATCATGTTACACTGGCTGCGCTCGACACGCCTGATAATATAATTTTTTTGGGAAGCAGGCAGAGGGTTTAGATTTTCAAGACTCGGACCTCAGGTTGGCAAGCACACCTCCAGCTCAAAAATGAGTCGTCCTGAGTTCACGGCCCCGCCAGAATTATTTTACAATGCTGAAGAGTCCAAGAAATACACAGAAAACACCCGTGTCCAGCAGATTCAGGCCGACATGACTCTAAGAGCGCTAGAGCTCCTGAACGTGCCTCCAGGCCAACATATTCTGGATATCGGCTGCGGCTCCGGTCTTTCGGGCGAAATTCTGACCGAGGAAGGCCACACGTGGGTGGGAATGGATATAGCGCCGTCGATGCTGGGCGAAGCACTGGATAGAGAGGTCGAGGGCGACCTGTTTCTGGCGGATATGGGCTCCGGCGTGCCTTTCCGGGCCGGTTCATTTGATGCCGCGATCTCGATCTCTGCAATCCAATGGCTGTGCAACGCTGATCGGTCGGATGCGTCCCCAAAACAGCGCCTACAGCGGTTTTTCCAGACACTCTATGCCAGCCTGAAACGAGGAGGAAAGGCCGTTTGCCAGTTTTATCCCAGCGATCAGAAACAGATGGATGCCATTTCTAGCGCAGCCAAGCTTACCGGTTTTGGTGGCGGCATCATTGTTGACCATGCCGACTCGAAAAAAAATAAAAAGTACTACTTGGTGCTTGCTGCTGGCGAGGGTGGAGAGTCCTTAAATCTCGATAATGTGAAGCTGGACGAGATCAAAGCGAACAAACAGAAAAAGAAGCGCAAGGGAGAGGAGACCCGCCGGGAATTTATTGCGAGAAAGAAGGAAACCATGCGGAAGCGCGGCAAAGAGGTTCATCTGGACTCGAAATTCACTGGCCGGAAGAGAAAGACCCGCTTCTAGGACCTGCGTGCACGCGAATTAATTTATATAATAAAGAACTCATCTCTTGAAAATTTTCCTTCGCCATTGTTCTCATCTATACGCTGAACAGAGAGCCACACAGGGACCTCGACCCTGGGAATCGTGATAATGACTCAACGCTGCACCCTAATAGAGCATCCACACTAACACTATCTTCCATGCGTGAAGGCTACTATTTCGGTGCCGGCCCGGCCGCATTGCCCACAGATGTTATTCAAAAAGCAGCAGAAGAGTTTGTCGAATACGACGGCCAGGGCGTAGGCCTTGGAGAGATTTCGCATCGCTCGAAGCCTGCTATCAAAGTTATCGATGACGCTAAGGCGCTGGTAGCTGATTTGCTCGAGGTCCCGGCCACGCACGAGGTATTGTTTGTTCAGGGCGGTGGCACTGGCGGGTTTGCTTCGGTAATTTATAATTTGATTGCTGCGTTCGCCAAAAAGACCGGCAAGAAGGGCAAGGCTGACTACCTGGTGACTGGCAGCTGGTCGGCGAAAGCAATTGCCGAGGCCCGCCGTTTGCGAGTTGAGGCGAACTACGTTTGCAATGGCAAAGATTCCGCCGGTCCTGGCACTGGATACACCTCGATTCCAAGCCATAAAGACTGGAAGTTCAGCGACCCCAAGGAGACTGCATTCGTTTATTTCTGCGATAACGAAACCGTAGACGGCATTGAATTCCAGGAATGCCCCAGCAAGTACGTTCCCGAAGGCACCAATCTTGTCATGGACATGTCCTCTAATATGTTCAGCCGTCGTGTGGACGTTTCCAAGTATGCTGTTCTGTTTGGAGGTGCACAGAAGAATGTCGGCATTGCTGGCGTTTCTGTTTATATTGTGCGCAAAGATTTGTTGGAGCAGGCATCTGCTGAGGAGCTGCATGCTTTGGGGGCGCCTGTGGGTCCTTCGCTGCTGGATTTCTCGCTGATTGCTAAGAACAATTCTGCCTACAACACAGTCTCTATTTTTGCAGTCGAGATCGTCAAGCTGGTATTGCAGGGCCTCAAAGACAAGGGGGGCCTCGAAGCACAAGAAAAGATTGCAAATGAGAAGTCTGAGAAGCTCTACAGCGCAATCGACGCGCGCCCGGATGTCTACAAGACGAAGGTGGTTCCATCTGCCCGTTCGCGTATGAACATTGTTTTCAATCTGACTTCGGACGAAGACGAAGCGCGCTGGCTCAAGCTGGCTGCTGAGCGTCAGCTCTCAGGTTTGAAGGGCCATCGCTCCGTTGGTGGAATTCGCATCTCGAATTACAACGCGATCACTGTGGAGGCTGTTGATGAAATTGTCAAGGTCATCAATGAATTTTAGGTGAGCAGGTAGTTGCACACTGCATCCAACAACATCAAAAATAGATAAAGTTGCTTGGTTTGACTCAAATAAATATAAATTGCTGTGCTACTTTCACTGGACCAGGCGACTCTTCCACAGAGCTTCGTGACCACTTGTGTGTATTCATCTGTGGTACCACCGCGAGCTCGAGAAGTAGAACAAGAACTCCTTAAAAAATGGATCGTTATTTAGAGCTCAGGTAGAACGTGAATGGGTGATCATAAGAGCGGATCATCCCGTACAGAACAAGCAATCGCTCATTGACAAGCCCAAGGTAAACGCGGCGGCTGTTGACCAGGGCTTGCAAAGCACTGTTTAGACTTTTGGAGGCCAGATAAACAACAAAATCACCCGAAGGGTATGGCTGAGAAGACTGCGACGGCGTGAATCGTACGCTGTTTTCATCTTCGAGCTGGGCAAACTTCGTGACCCAAGTGGTGCTAACTTGAACTCCTCTTCCATTGACTTTAACTGCCAGCACTGCATTCCTATCCACCGAAAGCTCTACTAATTCATTGAAGTGAGTATATGACACAGCCATTTCGAGAATTTCGTTGATCTGGGACTTTTCGAGCTCGATATATACATCCGCCTGGCCAATGTTCGGCTCTGAAGGGAGCAAACTCGGATCGATAGTTATCGCTGGCATTCTATGGCGCACCGTCAATTCGTTGTCGCCACCATCGAATTCAGATCGCTGCAGTTTGAGGATAATATACCTCTGAGTTGAGGCGCGAACTGATACTCTCATTGAGACCTCGGCCACTCCGTCGAACATTCTGAACATTTTCTCGAAACTTGAAAATTGCAATTGCAAACATGATTCATTTTCAAGAGTGTAACTGTCAATCAGCTCGCTGGCAGGCACTTCTAGCCATGCCTGGACACCCGATTCGGAAGATGCAATGCTGTTGAACACAATGAGTTCGCGTTTAAAGTACACAATACCTTCTTTGTTTACATTAGCCAGTGCCGCAAGAATTTCCTGGATCAGCTGTGGCTCTTTTATCCCTCCAGAAACCTCGCTGGCCCGAGGCAGCATCTACCTTTGGTTTAGGTGCCTTGGTGAAGTAGTCTTACTTAAGACGAAAGGGGAAGAGGTCGCCATTGACGGTTAGCTAGCTGAGAAATTGCTGATGGTCATAACAAATGTATCTGCAATACACAGCAAAACCCGCAACATCCTTAGTTTGAATTCAAAGAATAACAGGAACTTTTCTGCTGCGAGACTCCGCTTCGAATCCCGCCTTTCGTTCGTTCAACCCAATCAAGACTAGTGTGGATTATAGCGAGATACGAAACTCACTTGTTCAATCTGACAGGCAATGGTTTATAAATTACACGCGAGAGTTAGATGGACAACGTCCACGGTAGATCTGTGGCATATGAAAAATACTACGGTCTCGCAGCGTCAAATCTCCAATATTTATCGGATATTTCGAACATCCATTACGTTACCTATGCTTTGAGACATGTGCATTAACTTGGTGTACCAGCTGGGAGCAAGTTTTCGGACCTGGCCGTGGCATCGCTCTGTGGGGTTTAGGTTAGAACCATATTTGAGCTCTAAAACTGAACCACCTGCGAAAGCGCGGGTTATGGTTGATTGTACTACGTGGCTATAGCGACTATACAAGCGCGATTTCACTCAAGCTTGATTCCTAGAGAAAAAGAGCTGGGCTGATAATACGCACTGATCAGACAAAACCAACATTAGTTTTAGGGAATTCCCCAAAATACAACAAACAAATCGTAATCGAGAGCGCCCATAGAATCGACCCCACAAGTTTTCAAGCTTGCTGCTGCCTGGATCATGCGCAAACCTGCGGGCACGGCTCTATCATACATGAACACCCCAGTCGGCAGATCCAGAGTTCTCTTCATATTCACCTTTGAAAAGCTTCGAGCGACTGTTGTTGCGCTCAAAACTGGCATAAAACAGGATGAAGGTTGTTATGCTCGGAGCCAGCCAGGCCCATCCTAGTAAAAAACTCCAGTTCTACAGCAAAACACAGCAAAACACGCCTGAACTTGCGTTGCACTGCCTCGGGTTGTTGTGGTTTGGCCCTGAAACGCGATTATTCTTCCACAAAACAACAAGCCTTTTCGACTTGATAAAACTCATTCATGTTCTCTTGATATCGGAACCTTACTGGTAAATTTTTTACCTTGCTCAACAACCCCAAACGGCGATTAACTCCTACGATTAGGCTCTGTTTTATCTTTCTTCTTCGTTCCCCTAGCTGCACAATCTAGCTGTGCCTCCTGCAGGTCACCGAGACCCGCTTGCGGTCCACCTTAGTCACTGTAAAAGTATATAGTTGGGGGTCTGTGGCATATTTTAAGTTCAGACTTTCATTGACCTCTCGCAAGAAAATGTACGGAGGACGACAAGGTGGCGGATATCAACAAGGCGGCCCTGGCGGCGGTGGCTTCGGCGGCGGTCCCGGCGGCGGCGGTGGCTACGGCGGTGGTCCTGGCGGTGGTGGTGGCTACGGCGGTGGACCCGGTGGTGGCTACCAGCAAGGCGGCTACGGTCAACAACAGCGTCGCGGCGGTGGCATGTGTGGCACTTGCTGTGCTTGCTGTGCCGGCTGCGCAGCACTATTGTGTTGCGAAGAAATGTGCTCGTAATGCGCGAGTGAGTCTCCCGATTGAGTCTGGCTCCGCAAAGTAAAATACGAACAAGCTTTAACACTGTCACACACACAGAAAAAAGGACAGACAGAAAAGCTCGCGTATGCGTTATGTAGACTCTATCTTGTAAACGTATCAATTCAATGTACAAGCTCACCAAGCAATTATAATATGGCATCTCAACTTCTGAATCAGCCCGTAGCTTGATCGAAATGAGTTTAGCGAGCTGTACCTGCACCTATACTCTGGGCAATGACTAGAGATCACTTCGAGATAATTTTGTGGAATTCATGGCTTTTGAGAGTATCATCTCTGAAGCCAGACTCCTAACTGAGTATTGGCAAATCTATCTAGAACTGAGCTAACTCGAGACTTATTACTATTCTGCGTCTTAATGACCCCACACGCACTTACGATTGGTAAGAGATGGGGGCTCAATTCGACTTACTCGCGAGAATGCATTGTAATCTCCGAGTCACTACCCTAGCCCTACAACAGGGCTACCATCGCTAGTGGACAGTGACGTCATTCTTTCCAGCGCATGAGGCTGCCAGGTTGATGGACCCCACCCCCTTGAAGCTGCACCAATTCTGTTCAATTTCTTGCTATGCTCATGGTAGAAACCACAGTTCCTGCGTTGCTCTGATACCCCTAGGCTTTCGTGGAGTATCTCTCGAACTGCCTCATGCGTGGAATAACCTTTTGAGGTGTCTGCCTTCGGAAATTTTTTTGTTCCCAGTCCCAATTCGGATCATCGGGACACCGGGACGCGAGCCGTGTTCGCGGCTGTCCTAACAAGTCGCCATTTTGACAAAGAAACCTTTTTTCTTCACTTGTATGGAAACTTTCAGAGTTCGAGACAGTAATTAAACCACTCGAGATTCAAGGAAACTTAACAAACAAGTGCGCTCGATCCGCGGATCACCCTCACCCTGGTGTCTATCCCGCGTTTTTACAACGATGCATCCCGTACTACAGCGTGTTTGAATACACCTAAAGGCACGATAATTGGTCAGGGTTAGGGTATATATTCCATTTCCAGAAAACAGACCCTAAAGCGCTGGCGAACGGTCACAATCTTGTCTCAATACGCTCAAACACAGATCCCTCTTCTCTCAGTCTTCATGATCTCTTTCACAGTACGCTTTAGTAGCTTAATTTCGGACCTATATCATCCGCTCTTTCAAGCTGCAGGTCCCCGCTTACCCATGAGCTGGCGGGCGAGAAGGGACCCTGAGAGGCAAGTGATTGGGAGATTGGCTCGTGCGTCCCTGAAAAGTGTCAGCCACCTCAGACTTAATTAACGTACTTGACGTCGTAAATCTGCTTGCAAAAATTTGCAATTTATTTTGTGCTGCGGCCCCCAGGACATCGGAAGAAGAAAAGTGTTTATTCGCACGCTTTCCAATTTAAGAGTTTCTTTCAGTCTCTCTGTTAGGAGAAGCAGGCCGTTTCTAGTAACCGGAACGGGCGCCGAAATTCAATTGTGACGCCGGATTGCGCCAGGCCAGCCCTCGAAGTCAGTTCGGACGCACTGTATTTATCTTTTTTGAAGTTAACAAACGAGCGAATCAACTCGTGACACGCTTAAGAATGGCCAAAAATCCGTTTGAGACCTACGAAACGTCGTCGGGGTCCGGGTCGGGGTCCAGGTCCCGCGCCCATTTTGTCGACGACGAATTGTCGGACGCTGATTTTGTGCAGGATACAACGGCGTCGTTAGATAACACGTTCAATTCGCAACTGAAAAACATTTCACTTCAAGACACCACCGCTAGATCGCACACAATGAGCAGCGACCCTAGCAGCGACCGGGTCCCCGTCGAAGCCGATGACTCGGCGGCGGGACTTGCTCGATGCCAGACAAAAATGAAACGCAACCGCTGGGGCACACAACTGCATCGCAACGGTCGGCCAAGTCGGCAAAAGTCGAAGTCAAAACATCAGAAGCAGCCCAGCCAAACACTGGCCGAATCCGACTCCGACGAGCCGGTCGAGCCGCAATCAAATCGTCAGATTTTTATGAACCGCCCATTGCCCGAGGAAATGATCAACCCAGAAACCGGGCTGCCGATTGCGCAATATCCTCGAAACAAAATAAGAACCACGAAGTACACGCCGCTGTCATTTCTGCCGAAAAACCTGTACTTCCAGCTGCAGAACATCGCGAATATATACTTTTTATTCATCGTCATTCTGGGAGCCTTCCGCATCTTTGGCGTGCAGTCTCCCGGTATGGCCGCAGTTCCGATCATTGTGATTCTTGTGGTGACTGCAATCAAAGACGCGATTGAGGACTACCGCCGGACGGTACTCGATCTCGAGGTCAACAACACCGAAACTGAGGTTCTGACTGGCGTCTTGAACCCAAATGTTGTCGACGATAACGTTGGTTGGTGGCGTCGCTTCAAAAAGGCAAACTCGCGAGGCATGTTCAGGTTTCTCGACTGGATTGACACGAAAAAAGCCGACAGAGTGGAGAGAAAAACTGGCGAGCGGCCAGAAGGCTCCAAGGCCCAGGCCCGCAAAATCGAAGACCCGGACGTTGTTTCTGTGTACTCTCGACGCTCGCAAACTATTGACTTAAACGATTTGGACTTTGAGCAAGCCGTCCAGACAGGGAACAACCCGTTTAATCAGGCGGACGCCTCTGCAATCGAAGATTATTCCGAAACCGTGATAAATCCGGACCGGGTGAGTTCTGGCCAGGCCAAGTTCAAGCGCGACTTTTGGAAAAACGTGCAAGTTGGCGATTTTGTTCGGATAAGAAACAACATGGAGATCCCAGCCGATATTGCAATTGTGAGCTCCAGCGACGAAGACGGTGCCTGCTATGTCGAGACAAAAAATCTCGACGGCGAGACCAATTTGAAGGTGCGACAGGCGCTGAGATGCGGTCATGGTATGAGACATTCGTCTGACTGCGAAAAGGCTGATTTTTGGCTCGAGTGCGAGGCCCCGCAGCCCAATCTTTACTCATTTAATGGCGTTGCTCGGTGGAACCCTTCTGGCCGCGGAAACGCACCATTTGACGAATCTGCGGTGCGCAACGAGCCGCTTTCCATCAACAACATGTTGTTACGTGGCTGTATTTTGCGCAACACGCAGTGGGTCATCGGTGTGGTTGTTTACACGGGCCCTGATACGAAGATCATGCTGAACACAGGCATCACTCCCACGAAACGCAGCCGTTTGCAGCGCAACCTGAACCGTTACGTGATTTACAACTTCGCGCTGCTGTTCATTCTCTGCTTTGTGAGCGGCCTGATCAACGGAATCATGCAGAACAAGTCAGAAACATCTGCAAGTTGGTTTGAGTTTGGCTCGATCGGAGGCAGCCCGCCCGTTGATGGCATCATTACTTTCTGGGCCGCGCTGATTCTTTATCAGAGCTTGGTGCCCATTTCTCTGTACATCTCAATCGAGATCGTCAAAACCGCACAGGCCTTTTTCATCTACTCAGACTGCCATCTCTACTACGACAAGCTGGACTATCCGTGCACGCCTAAATCGTGGAATATTTCGGACGACCTGGGCCAGATCGAGTACGTTTTTTCAGATAAAACCGGCACACTGACCCAGAACGTGATGGAGCTGAAGAAGTGCTCGATTAATGGGATTGCGTATGGAAAGGCGTACACCGAAGCCCTGGCTGGTCTGCGTAAACGTGAAGGCATTGACATCGACAAAGAAGGGAAAGAGATGGCGATTGAAATTGCCAAAGACAAAGAAATGATGCTGCGCAAGTTGCGAGCGATCAACGACACGCCGCAGCTCATTGACGAGAAAGTAAGCTTTGTGTCGACTCAGTTTGTCGACGACGTTTCGGGCGCTTCAGGAGCCGAGCAGGCCGAAGCGTGTCATCATTTTATGATGTGTTTGGCACTGTGCCATTCCGTCATCACCGAGGACTCGAAAGTGTATCCCGGCCGCAAAGAATTCAAAGCTCAGAGCCCCGATGAGGCTGCCCTGGTCTCTGCTGCGAGCGACATGGGCTTTACGTTCATGGATCGCACGCAAAGAGGCGTTCTGATCGATATCCAGGGCCAACCGCGCGAGTATCAGGTGCTTAACACCTTGGAATTCAACTCTACGCGCAAAAGAATGTCGGCGATCATCAAAGTTTCGGGCAAAGACGGCGCCGCGGACCGCATCGTACTCATCTGCAAGGGCGCAGACTCGGTAATTTACGAGCGTCTGCGTTCTGGCGAGCAGGCCGAACTGCGCCAGAAAACTGCAGTCCAGCTTGAACAATTCGCAAACGAAGGTCTGCGCACGCTGTGCATTGCTGAACGCGAACTAACTGCCGAACAGTACCGCGAGTGGAACATCCGTCACGAGAAAGCCAGTGCCGAGTTTGTCAATCGCGAGGAGAAGATGGAGGAAGTTGCGGCTAGTATCGAAAAAGATTTGACGCTGCTCGGTGGCACGGCAATTGAGGATCGTTTGCAGGACGGCGTGCCCTCTACCATCTCGCTTTTGGGCGACGGAGGCATAAAGCTGTGGGTTCTTACGGGCGACAAAGTCGAGACCGCGATCAACATTGGTTTCTCGTGCAATCTATTGGACAACCGCATGACGCTGCTTGTGATAAAGAAAGACGACAACGACCCAATGTCGGTCGTGAACCTCATTGAGCAGTATTTGCACCAGCATTTCCGTATGCTGGGTTCTTTTGAGGAGCTCGAGGACGCCAAAAAAGATCATTCCACGCCGTCGCCGCGGTATGCAGTCGTTATCGATGGCGATGCTCTCAAAGTTGCATTGAATCCGGAAATTGCCCACAAGTTTCTGCTTCTTTGCAAACAGTGCAAGTCGGTTTTGTGTTGCCGTGTTTCGCCCGCTCAGAAGGCCGGAGTTGTCCGTCTTGTGCGCACAACTCTCGATGTGATGACTCTGGCAATCGGTGATGGCGCAAATGACGTGGCAATGATCCAGGAGGCAGATGTCGGCGTGGGAATTGCCGGAGAAGAAGGTCGGCAGGCCGTGATGTCTTCAGACTATGCAATTGGCCAGTTCCGCTTCTTGGGCCGGCTTCTTATGGTCCACGGCCGCTACTCATACCGCAGGCTCGCTGAGATGATTCCCAACTTTTTTTACAAAAATGTGAACTTCACCATGACTTTGTTCTGGTATGGCTGCTTCGATAACTTTGACGGCGCATACCTGTATGACTACACGTACGTCATGTTCTTCAATCTGGCGTTCACCTCGCTGCCGGTCATTATCATGGGTATCATGGATCAAGATGTGCCGGATAAAATTGCGTTGGCCGTGCCTCAATTGTACCGACGCGGAATTTTGCGGCTCGACTTCACGCAGAGCAAGTTCTGGCTGTACATGGGATCCGGCGTGTTTATGAGTGCGGTCGCTTTCTTCTTCCCGTATTTCTGCTACCACTTAGCTCGGTTTGAGGATATGAGCGGCCGCCAGCTGGATCACCGTTTCTGGATCGGTATTTGCACGTGCACGATTGCTGTATTTGCCTGCAATGCGTTCGTGATTCTCAACCAGTACCGCTGGGACTGGATATCGCTGGTCATTTCTCTGGTTTCTGTTTTGTTGTTATTTTTCTGGACCGGTGTTTACGGCAGTGTGCCGGCCTCAGGCGAAATTTACGGCGCGCCGTGGGCTATATACCACGCGATGGTGTTCTGGGCCGTGTCTTTGCTGGGCATTGTGTTGTGCATGATGCCTCACTTTGCGTGGATGACGTGCCGAGCGTTGTGGAAACCGATGGATGTTGAAATTATCCGTGAACAGTGGCGCCTCGGCGAGTTTGACGAGGTCATGGCCACGCCATTATCTGATGATGACCCTGAGGCTGCGTACAAAGAGTACAACAACCCCTACCGCCCGTCAACCCACCGTCCTATCAATAAAAAAGATAAAGCTGCGGCGCGGAAGCATGCGTCGCAGGCCTACGATTTGCCCGATGAGTCCCACAGCGCCATTTTACGATCGCCTGAGTTTGTGCGCTTTGGAAACACTCAGGTCAACACTGAGGAGTTTACTTGGGATGAGGCTTCGCCACGCGAGCGGATTCGCTCGTCTCTGCCAAATGAGGTGCGGCAGTCGCTGGACGATGCAAGACGCAACTCGATTTGGGAGCAGCGGCCACAGGACGGCATTGATACGATTGCAACAACCCACGATCTCAATGTGACTTCTGCTGAGGGCTTGATGCGCTCTGAGTTTTTAAAGTAAGTTTTTTTTCGGTGGGTCTAGGTGCGAATAGGGTATGTAAACGACGAGACGACTTTTTTATTTCTATAATGCTAATTCACATTGTTTATTGATCCGACCCCTAATATGTGCGGCAAGCAGTGGAATAATGTGAACCGATCATATTCCACAATCTCGTTGTTGAAAGTTTTTCCAACGATGCTGGCATGCAGTTCCGAAAAAAATCGAACGACAGCGCAATACTTATTATGCTACATGTATGAATTTTCATCGCTACAGGACCGGCCTGGATAAATAAATCTAAACTACTGGGCGCCTCCAACGCTCAGCTTTTCATCGCTCAGCTTTCCAACGCTGGTACTCCTCAAACCGGACGCCTGCATAAGTGCCGTAGCCAAAATCAATCTCACTTTCTGCGCTTTGGATCGCACTCCAGATACCCCAGTAGAAACCAGGCATTCCCCACCAGTCTTGAAGCTCACTCACCAGTTCGGACAGCTGGCATTGTTTGGAGGTGAATTTGGCATACGTCGAAAGGTACTCGGAGCACCAAGCCTGGATATGTTTGTCTTCGAGGCTTGGGGTAGGCACTAAATCCTTGTTACAGTCGAAGCCCTGCCATTCCTGGAAGTGATTGGCAATATCGAAAGCTCGGGGGCAGTGCATTGCGTACTCGTAATCAATGAACGAGCAGTCAAAAGAACTTTCAATATTTTGTGGAACCAGCACATTTCCGCAGAGAAGATCGCAGTGGCCCATCACATACTCACTATCTTTGAGCGTGTCCCGCAGCCAGCTGAGCTCAGCCTTCAGCTCGTCGCGAGTCATGGGAAGAATGCCGACAGGACAAACCTCGATCCATCGGGTAAGTACGTCCCAAATATTGCCGAGCGGCTTATTGGCTTCGCTCTGCACATCCTCAAAGCGCAGCTGCGCATGCCACTGCGCCAGCCGACGCGAGACCGCAGACATTACCGTGGGCCGGCTGAGCTCGCGATACTCAAGCGAGCGGCCCTCCAGATAAGCGTATATGAGCCCGTTTCCGAAACGGCAATACATCTGCGGAGCCATTCCAAGCTTCTCCAGCTGTTTATGAGTCGCAAACTCGCGATCCCGGTCGATAAACGTAGAAGTTCCCCGACCAAACGCGCGGACGAGCAGCTTGGTCCCTCCCTGAGTAGCGAGCGTCAGCTGGTTCGTAATACCGCCCTTCAACTCTTTGAGCTCAACCGGCTCGTGCGAACCCGTAGACAGCTGCACAAGCTCAGCCAGCTGGTCAGAACTCGTCTTGCCTAACTGCACATACGTGTCTGGCAACTCCTTTATGGTTTTGGTCATTAGTCAAGCACATGATCTGCGGAGTTTCCAGCCTTAAAGCCAGCGTAACGGCTGCAAAAATATCAAGGTCGACATTGTTGTAAAAATTTTCAGCTGATGTTCCAGTGTGTACATCAGTAATTTTATGGATCCCGGCCAGCCTTCAAAGAGCTGTGCTAGCAGTCGTCGTGGGGACTCTCGCGACGTCTCGTGACTTGGAGTTAAGGGTTTTGCGACCCAAGGACCCAGGGACTATGAAAGCCGCGGAGAGTCAATATTAGACCGTGTAGTAGTGATCGCGCTTCGATGGAATAACGATAAGATGGACTTGAATTCGAATATTTGAACAATAGAAGGAGGTTAAAGATTACTGGTCCCCGCTGAAGTTGTACCCTCAATCATTGCATATAAAAATCGCATGAACATCCAACACTTTCCAGATTGGTCGATCACATGCAGGAACTCTCGCTAAACATGCAACTCAACTAAGTCCTTCCGCATCATGACCTTCGGCTCGAAACTTATTTCTAACCATATATAATTAAATAATGCGTTACACATCACCAACGTTGGAGGAAACCTACAGGTTTAGCCGCTCTGCTGACCGAAAGAGCCCACAAGCGATAAGGCACGATTATCATGGCGATTGCCAGCAGCACGTAAAAAGCTACTGGTAGTTTACCACGCATCCAGTTGCTTTTACGATTTTGTGAACTCATCCCAGAAACCCTGTGCATATGCAAAAGCTTTTCTGCCCTCCAGAGCTTGTCTTCGAGTACTTCCTTTTCGCGCTCAAGTGCATCAATTTGTGCCTCTTTCGCAGCTAAAAGCTCGTCGTAGGCTTTCACTTGCATCATATTATTTCCAGTGTCCTCAAAAGCGGGCATGGAAAGTTTGGATAAGATGGGAGAGTTGCTCAAGTTCGAGAAAGATGAGGAAAAGCTCTCTCTGGAAGTATCATTCAACGGGCTGTGCTCGATCATGAATTCAGCCATAGAGCGGTTGGGCGAGCCCATCGAATTTTGAAGCAAAGGCTCCAGCAAGCGTTCCGGCGTTTTTTCAACCGCAAGATCATAGGATTTGCGGGCAGAATGTGGGCTTTCGCATTTAGCCTGTAGAGATCGACGCTTCACAGGGGTAGAACTGTGCGGCAGCGGCGCTTTCCAAACTATTTCAATATCTTTTGCCGCTCTTCCAAACTGCAAAGTGCATGCAGTTTCGCTGTGATGTTCCAAGTTTGCCGATATACATGCAAAAATCACCACTTCACAGCCGCCGTCCAGATATGGCTGGAGTATTCTGGTGAGTTTTGAACTGCGATAGCTCGCGAAAGAGGAAGCAGCCAATTGGCGAATAACCACACCCAAGTGGGTCAAACTGCTGTTGATCTGAATTGACTCGCGCGAGCGGTCGCCTTCCGCTCCGCTTTTCTTTAGCCGCTCAGTTCCTGCAAGGTCCACAAAGGTCACAAACGCGCCGTTTTCAAGTTGCAAAGAAATAAGTGCATGGCTACGTGACGAGGCAGCGTTGAGCTTTGTCGAACACGACTTGCGGCTGGCGAAGCCGGCTTTTAGTTTGTCTTTTAGCTGGCCAAGGCTAGCCATAGTATAGAAAACTTGCGACTCTTCTTTGTCTGTGCGGTTAGATTTTCCAGGCGAAAGCAGATCGAAAACCTTCTCGTTATACATTTCGACAAAACTCAGTCCTAAGTTTCGATTGGTTTCGAAAAGCCGCCGAGCGCACTGATAAATGAGGCCGTCCTCATTGTTGAACCCAACCGTGTGGGACTTGCCCGTACCAGATTGGCCGTAGGTTACAACAGTTAACGATCTTTTCTCGTCTAGGGCTTTGTTCACTCCGTCTTCAATGAAGTTGTAGAAAGCTTGAGGAGAAGTTTGCGCCGAAAAAACCGCATCAAACCCGTAACGACGCGTCAATTGACCATCGTTCATCGTGATCGTATTCGCTTCGTAGTCGATATCGACACTTTTACTCGAGTGATTTGCCATCGTGCTCAACTCTGAAGCAGTATTCACCTTATTTGGGGACGCAACTCTCACAGCAATTCGTATTTTTGTTGATTGGCCTATGTTTCCAGAGGAAATCTTATGCCCAACAACCTCTCCAGGAGAAGATTCGAGCGGATCTGACTCCGTACTCGAAGCCATGTCGAGATGATAAGTCATTTCATGGATAGAAGACGAGAAGATTTATAGGTTTACGCGTGTCACGAGGAGCGGGTCCAATAAAAAGCGGGTCCCTAACACGCGCACGATCTTCCACCAGAAATTATCACTTTGGAATTCAAATAGATCTGCAGATGGGACCCGCAGGCTCGCGTAAAAGGTTAGGGCTACTAAACAAGGTCCTGAAACTAAAATTCCTGACGATCGGTTACCAAATAAAACGATTATCAAGGGTGAATATGCGAAGAGGCACCCAGGTTTTGGACCTTATTGTATGCAAACCACTGAATGTTCAGACGCTTCAGAGACCTTGGTGAATGCATGATGCACAAGGGTAGGGACTAAGCGCGCGTAGTTTGTCGGGCATAAAACAAGTCAACTAGTTCGTATTTAGGAAAGGACTACTAGCTGAGGCTCCCCGGAACCTGAAATTCGGAAGTTTCAGATGTATGGCAACACTTTGAACTAGGTTCCACTACTTTGACATACGAGGTTTAGGCTTGTGAATCAGGGTTTTCAGACAAGACTGCCAAGTCGTGTTACTTTCATTCTCTAAACCTGAAGTGAGTTTACCAAAATTTCTCTCAGCGATAACTGATCCATTTTTGTTATTCTTATTGTGTATGATAGGAGTTTCTCCGTGTTTTTGAGGTAAGTGAGAAGTGCGAGGTGTAACATGTTTCCCATGATAAGTGCCTGTTTTCTTATGGCAGTTGTAGCCCGGAGGCCCGAATGGCAGACACTCGAGCATTTCATGAGCTGCCTTTCTATCATCATCGAGCAGAAGTTGCAAGGCCAGCAGTTCGAGCAACGCCTCTTCGAACTCCTGCCTTTCCTGAGCCGTATATTGCTTCTGAGACGACGCACTGTTCTGCAGAATCGAAAGTTCATGCTTCAAATTGCAAATTCTAGTCGCTGAAAAGCGCAACGCCTGCTTAAGTTTCAAGATTTGCTCTTCGTACTTTCGATTGCCGGATGATAGCTGCCGTACACTTTCGGATATCTCTCCATTCGTCTCGGAGCTTCGACACGTGATTAAAACACCTCTGTTATTTGCAGATGCTCCAAGATCGTGGCATATTGGTAGGCTAGATTTATGTGATGCTCCCGAATTATACCGCTTGCGAACTCTCTCGGGTACTGGATATCTGCTTGCCTTTAATGTGTTTAATGGTCTTTTCGAAGAGGTCAGCCTGTGACAGTCAGTACCAGGCTCTAAAGTACGTTCCATTGGTCTGTTTTGATGATGCATACCCGATACCTGTTTCCGTTTTCCCCCCAATGGCGTCATTTGACTGATTCCGCAGTCCTCAAACTGATTCTGACCATTTGAGAGCATTCCCGCGGATCGAGCGAGTTTATAGTTCATTCAGACCGCACTCTCTGGAGAATTGTCCAAAATTTAAGAACCGAACTTTCCTTGGTGCTGAGTAGGGAATCGGCATTTGGGGACTGAGTTTTGAGGATCAGGGGTCAGGGGTATGGCTACAAGGCGCACCGCAGTGATCTGTCATTTTTCGTGTTTTGACATCAGTGGAGGAAGCAACCTTGAATTGGAAGTATTGTCTGGTGACGTACCCAAGCTATTCGCACTAAATTTGTATCTTTCCAGCCAACCGCCTAATTTAACCAGTTCAAGCTGACTTAGCCTCAGCATCTGGCAGCTGGCAGTTGACATGGACAGTGCTTCGATAATTGAACTATTCGGTGACCACGAGTTTGTACCCCATAAATTTATCGATGCGTCTTTACCATCCTCAGTGACCAAGAACAACATCGCAGAAGTTCATGCAGCTTCAGTGGAGCTTCTCGCTCGCTTGGAGACTTATACTGGAAGTCTCAGTCAGGAGCTAGAGTCGTCTCTAAGTGATCTTTTGCGAAGCCAAAAACGGGTGGGCTACGAAATTGAGCTTCTCAAAGGAGACACTGCTATTTTGGCTCAGGAACAGTCCGCAGTTACCAAGAAAATCGTCGATTCCGCCGGCCCAGCACTGAACAATCCTATCTTGAAGGATCTCGAAAAGCTTAGTGCCGAGCAGAAGCAGTTGCAGGATGTCAAAGATTTATTACTGAGAGTGCAGAAGTATGATCCAAGTGCCGCATTTCAAAGGATCGAGTCTTTGCTGGCGGATAATCCCCAGTCACCGGAAGCATATGCCCTTCTGGCCGAGGCTGAGCAGGTGCTGGCTGTATTCAAAGACACAGTAGAAGAGCAGCCGCGGAAATTACATGTTCAACAACTCCGCAAGCTTATCGAATCAGCTGCGAGAACTTCGACCACAAAAAACTCCGAGCTTTCGTCGCATCCCACGACTTCAGCGATTCCTGCCAAAGCTGTGGCTGCCGCTGCCGAGCAGGCTTCAGGATACTACGATCTTCTCAAGCGCAAAATATACAATTGATACAAAACTATTTATTTAACCGAGATCATTCAAAAACGCGGCTGCCCGCGTCTCGAAGCAACTTCTTTGAAGAAGGAACTAGCGCACTTTCCAACTTCCCAGTTGGGAAATGGTTCGTTACCTAAAGACGCGTCGTTTATAATTAACGTGCAGTGCAACCTTTAACTTCCCGACAACTGTCTCGAGTTTGATCATGTCTGCTGTTCAGGAGATCATCGAAGAAGCCCGCAAAGCCTATTCAAACAAACTATTTCTTGACTCTGCGGAGTTGTATGCTCAGGCTTGTGGCTTGAACGCTGAGGAAACCGGAGAGGACTCTCCGGATCTTTTATTCGAGTACGGCCGGGCCTTGTACCAAGTTGCTATTTCTAGTTCGAGTTTGTTGTACAATGAGGCTGTAGATGAAAAGAAACGTCTCAAGAACGAATCTGTCGGGCCTGGTACCGAGGATCCCAACGAAGTTTCGGAGTCAAAGGAAGAGCCTGAAGAGTCCAACAAAGAGCCTGAAGCCGCCAGTGATAGTAATGATAAGGACGATGATGGAGAAGAAGACAACCAAGATGCCGAGGACGATGACGATGACGATGATTTTGTTGCGGCTTGGAAGGTTCTCGACGTGGTGCGGGTGCTTTTTGAGAAACAACTTGCAGATAACGCCGAGAACAGTAAGGATGTCGAGAAAAAACTAGCAGACACTTATGCTCTTCTTGGAGAGATTTCATTGGAGGACGACAATTATCCGCAAGCAGTGGAAGACTTCAAGAACGCTTTGGAACGCAAGCAAAAGATTTATGAGCCTGACAACAAGCTGCTCTCAGAGGCACACTACATGCTCTCGCTGGCATACGAATTCCGGGCTGAGGGTACTGAAGATTCTCAGGCTGCTCTGAAACATGTCAGTGCAGCAGTTTCGATTGCGAAAGCTGCAAAGTGTGACGCCGATGTGATCGCTGATCTGGAAACGCGTGCCAAAGAATTGAAGCAGGATATAGAAGATGGCAAAGACAAAGGCGCTTTGGCTGATGTGACGGCAGATATTGCCGGTAGAGAGGCAATTGCCGGAGCTCTCACGCAAATGTTGTCTGGAGCAGCAGACATCTCCACGATGGTCCGGAAGAAGCCTGCTAAGCGGAAGACGGCTCTTGGCGAGTCGAAGCCTTCTAAAGAGCGCAAGCTTGAGTAGACGTAGAGTTTATTGATGTGAATTTAATTGAGAGTCCGATTGAGAGTTTGGATTTACCACGAAAGCGTGTAGCTCAATTCTAAAGTTGAGTGAAGGAGAACTGGCGGTACGCAAATGTACTTCAAACAAAATACGAGGCTCTGCAAAACACAGAAATGTACGCCTCACCAAGACTGATCCACTCGTATTTGTGCTCATGCGTCCCGAAAAGGAAAGTACAGCACTTCCAAGCTGGTCCGCATTTGACTGAATGGTTCCTGAACCTCAATGAGATGATTATCAGCTGCACAAACATTTTTATGAGCTACTAGTTACTTAGATACATTACAAGACGTGGATAATATTGACTTGAAATAGAAGTCTAATGTGAAACAAACACACCTCTAATGTTCCAGGAAGCTCGAGCTGCCCCTTGTCCCAAACGAGTTACCCGGCTGTTTACGAAATAGCTTCACGCGTGCACCGACACGCTTCCTCATCCCACTAGTATGGCGCAAGTAGCAGGTAAGTTACACATTTCGCTTTTTAAACCTGGTGTTTTCCGGTTTTTTGGCGCTTTATATGGGGCGCGTAGAGATTGAGATTTCTTAAAGACCATGGGGGGCTCCGGATTGGAACATAACAACCCGAAAGTGCCTCAACTGGCCTATCCTCACTTGAGTATCATGACGTTTCAAAGTCAAGATTTGATCCGTTATTTAGCTTTATTTGGCCCTACATCTTCCAACGCCCCCTTTTCTTAAATTTTGCTCTAAGCCCCCTTACAGAATGAGCCTGAATACTAACTAGCTAACGGAAGCGGGAACTTCCCCTCGGCACCTTCGATGCCTAACATCAACGCAGACGGCGGACTGGAGGGATCTGCCATCGAGACTCAGTCCCTGAGCCAAGCAGTGGCCCAAGCCGGCAACAGCAGCTCCATTTCAGGCGCTTCCGGCGCAGGTACGGGCAGCTCCAACCCGGAGATCCAGGTCATCCGCCGCAAAATCAACGGTTTTGTGGGCTTCAGCAACCTGCCGCAGCAGTGGCACCAAAAATCTTTGCGCAAGGGCTTCAATCTAAATGTTATGGTTGTTGGCGAGAGCGGTCTGGGCAAATCGACTTTGTTGAACGCGCTATTCGAGACACCACTGCATCAGGGCGAGACCCGGTACCAGCACTCTGGCACCAACAACAGCAACAGCAACAATGAAGGCTCATCCACCTCGGGTAGCGCTTCGTCGCCCGAGTCCACTGTGGAGATTACGCCAGTTTCGGTTGACCTTGAGGAGAACGGTGTGCGTTTGAAGCTCACTGTTATTGACACGCCTGGGTTTGGTGATTTCCTCAACAACCTTGATTCGTGGCAGCCGATCATCAACGAGATCGATGCGCGCTACGACCAGTACCTTGACAGCGAGAACGCCGTGCTGCGCTCGCAGATTGTCGACAATCGCGTGCACGCGTGCCTCTACTTTATTGAGCCGACCGGCCACAGCCTCAAGCCGCTGGACATTGTTGTAATGAAGAAGTTGCACAAGAAAGTGAACCTGATTCCGGTGATTGCCAAGGCCGACACTTTGACCGACGCAGAGCTGCTGGCATTCAAGCAGAGTGTGCGCAACGATATCGAGTACCAGGGCATCCAGGTGTTCGAGCCGGCGGTGTATCCAAACGACGACGAAGAAACAACGTTCGAGACGCAGGAGTTGCTTTCGCGATTCCCCTTTGCGGTTGTGGGCAGCTCTGAGTTGGTGGTGACTGCGGACGGGCGCCAGGTGCGAGGCCGCGCGTACCCGTGGGGTGTGATTGAGGTCGATAACGAGGAGCACTGCGACTTTATGAAGCTGCGGGCGCTACTGGTGCGTTCGCACCTCGAGGATTTGCGTGATCGCACGCAGTCGGTACTCTACGAGAACTACCGCACGGACAAGATGCTGGAGATGGGTATCAAGCAGGACGACAATGTTTTCCGCGAAGTGAACCCTGCTCTGCGTCAAGAGGAGGAGCGCGCGCTGCACGCGCAGACTTTGGCGAAGATGGAAGCCGAGATGCGGTCTGTTTTCCAGCAGAAGGTCACCGAAAAGGAAGCGAAGCTCAAGAAGAGCGAGGCCGAGCTGTTCACAAAGCACAAAGAGATCAAGGAGCAGCTCGAGCGGCAGCGTGCGGAGCTCGAGGCTCGCAAGCAAAAGCTGCAACAGTCGGTGCCTGCGCAGCCACATCCGGCCGACGAGAAGAAGGTCCGCAAGGGATTCCTTCGTTGATTGAATGCTAATGTAAGATCGAAAATCGAAACTCGAGATTAAAGCAGGCAAAAATGTGCTGCGGGCCGAGTTTCACTCAGAGCTCCCCAGCATGTAAATTAAATATTGATTTATAGTATTCAAATGTATTAGAATATACTTGATCTGTGTGTGTGACGCACGCAATGATTCATTCGAGGTATTGACGGCGTCTTAGAGGCTGCAATTAAAGTTATGACTAGCGTGTCTCACACTGGATGCCTGCGGGTACCTGAAAATTGGCCAGAGTCTACAATAAGATGGATTGGGTGACTGGGTCTGCTACGTACTTTTTCAGACGTAATGGCTGGTACAAAGAGCCCAGGTAAGAGGAGGTCTCTGTGAAAATCTGCCCGGATGTTCCAAAATGACTTACCGAAACCCTTGAATTCTTTGATGTCACTCATAAGTAGATGCGCCTTGGTTAACAAAATCCACTGCGCCCAGCGCTCACGGGCAGAACCTGGTCCGAAACCCCAAGTCATCGTCCCTATCCACCTCATAAATTCTTGGCAATCACATAATATCCAGCACACTTCCACCACATATCTCTAAATGCCACAGCGACGGCTTTTTAACACCCTGGCCGTGTAATTTTCCACAGCAATCTGCAAGAGAATGTATTGGATGTATCCTTCTGCATAACTCTGCGGCCCTGGGATTCGCTTGTGGTGGCGGCCCACATTTGCTTATTGCTGATTACGCACACGACCACCTTATAAACGACTCCCAGTTCCTGCGACTTGCCTCAACCTGTGATCAGAACTTTTTGCGGCACAATTTCTAGCAATTTGTCACAGCTTTATTTCTTGTCCTCAAACCACAACAGAAATAAACAAGAATTAGTATGGTAACCCCAGTCGATCCCAAGGCCACCGGCTCCGGCTCAAAAACAAGCTCTACCAATGCCAGCACTGCTAAGCCCACATCTGCCTCTTCCACGGCCCCCAATACGAAAGCCGAGAAACAGGCCAAGCTCCAGGAGCTGGCCAAAACCTCTGAGTTCCGTTGGTTTGTCTGCCACTTCCTTGTCTTCCTCGGTAGCGCGCTCTACTTCCTCACTTCGATCTTCTTCTCGAAGGGCAAGGTTGCCGGCCTGCTGTACCGTCTCGTTTATGTCAATGCTATCGCCGCATTTGGCATTATTGTTTACCAGAAGTACCGCACCCAAGGCTTCACTCTGGCTACGGCTGCCCGTGACGATAACATCCACTACCTTTTGCTTGCTGCTCTGTGGTTGTTCACGTCTCAGCGCTTCTTCGCCGTCACTCCGTTCGCCATCTTTTCGGTTTTCCACTCGCTCACTTATTTGCGTGCGTACATTGTGCCCTTGCTGGTCGAGAAGCCTGAGCCCCTGGCTCGCCAGATCAATGCTTTTGTTACAAAATACAATGAGCCATTGACCTACGTTGCTGCATACGCCGAGTTGTTCCAGGTTTTGTCCCTGGGTCTCGCTGCCATCACATTCCGCAAGAACTCGTGGCTGCAGTTCGTCACGTTCTTGCTGTTTTTCCGTGTGCGCTACGCTGTTTCGCCGTTCACCCGTCGTGTTGTTTCTCAGTTTGAGGTCCGCGTTGACCAGAGCGTGCCCCCTGCCCTGAAGCAGTACTGGCTGCAGTTCAAGTCCCTGGTGGCCAGCATTCCTGCCCCAGTTACTGAGAAGAAGACCGCTTAGATTTAGAGTCAGTTTATAGGATATGTTTTCCAGCTCCTAACCGAATCCACAACGAAACATTATGCTTCGAAGAAATTCATAGTGTAGACGTGAGGCTTACGCTCATTACAGGACATACAAACTGCATGACATCGAACCCCTATTTAGTTTGACGACAAAAAATTCCTCCCTATTTGGTTCCTTCAGTTTATGCTCGGAGCTTTACAGGGTCAAGCCAATTCCCACTTTTTGTGTCCATGAATTCGTGGGGGAGCTTCCCATCTGTGGTTGACCATCGATGCGCAAGAAGTGTCTTGGGCGAATGCCTTCGTTCTGTGAACTACGAATGGAAAATGAACAGTTTTCCTCAGCTTGAAGTGTGGCAGAGTCTCAATATTCAAGTTCATTGAGATATAAAAGAAGTGTTTCTCATCAGTCACTACAAGCAAATATTGGACATGCCTATTAGCATCCGCAGTTGAAGTGTTGTGGCCGTATCATTAAGTGTACAGAACTCACACTCGAATGAAATTGAGTAGCGCATAATCGTATTTACAGCGTCTATCGTGTATTTTTTTTAGGTCCTTAAGATCGCCTTTGTACATTTCTCTATATACAATCTGACACCTACAGTCCGACGAACCCGATGCGTTCTAGCCCTCCGTAACACATCCACAATCCATTGGAAATCAACAGATCACATAAATAATAATCAGAAAAGCGTCCGCAACTCCGGCTTTAAATCCAGTTTCCGCAGCTTCGTCAATAGCACCTGGTCGCCGACATGTAAGGCTCTAATGATTGTTGCCTTGGTCGCCAGCGAGTTCACATCTTCGGCTGTAGCGCGGTCCAAAGCTGCCTGAATCGGTGCCCACTCCTCATGATTACATGCCAGACGTGAAACTGCGGAGAGACTCGGCCAAGCAGTCGTGTCCTTGCCCGAAGCTGCGGCAAGCTGGCCTAAGTCTTCAAGCACGCTAAGGTCGTCTGTTTCCCGTTTGAGGCGAAGAATCTCGGCCGGCAGCCCTGCGGTAAAAAGAGCCTCGATATACTTATGACGTGTTTCTTTGGTCAAAGAAATTTGCTTCGACTGAACAAATTGAACGAGTTCTAGTCCCTCCAGGCGAGCAGCCACCTCGGCATATACCTCTGCAATTATATTTTGTACGGGTCTGTCGGCCACAAAATCAGCCGGCAGCCGTTCTTCCCAGGGCTGAGAGAGTTCTAGAAGGGCACTGCTAGTATCTCCGCAATCCAAAAGCCACAAGCCTCGCGCAAACGCGGCAAGGGCCAGGCTCACCTGCGTCTCTTGTTGGTAGTACTCAGCAACGTTCTCGCCATCTTCGTTATCGACACCGCTCAACAGGTAGTAAACTGACACATAACCGTACGGTTTTGAGGCGACCTCACTCACAAGATACCGCAAATCTTCGGTGGATTTGGGCGGGAACTGGCTGGCAAGCTGAGAGCCCAATAGAAGTGAGGCTCCAGGCAGGCGATTTCTGTTCCACTGCAATTTCTGGATTGTTAGGGGATCATACGGAAGCTCTGTTTTGATCGCTATGTCCACTAGCGCAGTAGCAAATGCAGCCATTTTTTAAATATTTATTTCTGGGGTTTCAAAAGCTCGACTGTGTGAATGCTGTAGCAACTAGGGAGAAAGCACCGTGAAGCTTAGCTTAGCCAGCAGGATAGAATATGACATTTGCGACTTCTGGCAGTATGACATTTGGGACTTCTGGCAGTTAGCAACTTTTACATGATAATGCCTCGAGGGCCTAATTCAATTCGATCCCTTTTTGGCATCGTGAGGCCAGCTAATCTAGGATTGATCACAAGACCATACAGCTTGACAGCCACTGCAACATTTGCTGAACGAAACGAAGTATTGGCTAGCCGCGATCCGGCCCTGAACTATCCTCTGATTACATCCGTTAGTGGGCCCAGGGGTGAAAGGTCGTCTGTGCAACACATTTTGAGCCGCTACGGATCAATAGAGCACACAGCTCTGCCAGAAACACCTCTTCATCATCTGAACGGCCGTGTCCAATCAGTGCGATTTGCGGGCCGCGGCCTGATTTTCATCGATCTTGTTGAGAATGACGTCAAGCTGCAGATTGTTGTAAATGCCAAAAAGGCCGGTCTTAGCAAACCTCAATTCGAAAACCACCGCTTGCTCAGACCAGGAGATTGTATTTCAGCGTATGGACGGCCTTGGCGCACGAAAGCGGGCGAATTATCACTGCTGGCTTCTGAAGAGGTGGTTCTGCTTTCACCGTGTCTTCGGCCCTTTATCGAGTCTGATGCAGGCATTGGGTTTCGAAGAAGCAACAGAGTAGGCGAATTAAAATCCTTTGCGTCAACTCGCCAAATTTTGCGGGCTCGCGACTCGATCTTGAGCGAGTTGAATGCGCATCTCCGCAGTCTCGGCTTCATAAATGTACAGACGCCAATTGTCTCCTCGCAGGTAGGCGGAGCTGCAGCTGAGCCGTTTATTACCAAAGATGGCCATCATTTGCGAGTCGCGCCTGAGCTGTGGCTCAAGAAATTGGTGATCGGCGGCTTGGACAGAGTCTATGAGGTGGGCTCGTCATTCAGAAACGAAGGCATAGATGCCACACACAACCCAGAATTTACGACTTGCGAGCTTTATATGGCGTATGGAAGCCTAGATGACTTGGTAGAGCTGACACAAACCATGTTAGTCCGGATCGCCAAATCTCTCCAGGACACTTTCCCTGAGTACGGTGCGAATGCTCAAGTGCTTCTTGCAAGTGACTGGAACAAGCTTGATTTTTTTGCTACTCTTGAGCAACAAACCAACGATACGCTGCCTTTATCACTTGAGTTGGACGGAATTCGCAAATACTGCCAAAAGCATGGGGTTGAGCCCGAGAAACACGACGATGTGGCCAAACTACTCGACCGTTTGTGCGCAAAATTCATTGAGCCTTTGTGCGTGGGCCCCACCTTCATTTTGAATCATCCGGCAATTATGGCGCCGCTAGCCAAAACCGAAAAAGTCATCGTGAATGGTATAGAACGTGAAATTTCAAGAAGATTCGAGCTCCTAATCAAGGGCAGGGAGTACGCCAATGCGTATGAGGAGGAGAACGATCCAGATGCGCAGCTCATGAAACTCAGAGAACAAGCACAATCCGAAAATATTCCCGATATGGACTATGTTGATGCGATGAAATGGGGCTTACCGCCTACTGCCGGCTGGGGCATGGGCATTGATCGTTTGGTGATGCTTTTAACGGGAAGCGAGCGTATAGACTCTGTTTTGTCATTTGCGGGAATAAAACGAAACTAGATTGGCTCGTCTCTTCAATTTTTGACCTCTCAAATGCATTTGAGTCCTTTCATGTACATACTTTAAAAGATTTATTTATATCGCAACAAAGATTATTTTTTCGAGCAGCACTATTCTCCAAACGCCTGTCCCAGTAATTACTCTGCATAAGCACGCGTCGCGTTCCACTGAAAATGACAGTAGAAGCATTTCTGCCGCCTTCGTTGCCGGAAACTGACTTGTTGAAAACATATACGTATCATCATGCCCCGGATATGAAGGATCAAGACGTGATTTTGGGCGTGGATGAGGCAGGAAGAGGCCCTGTCCTCGGGCCTATGGTCTACGGCGTAGCGTACTGCCCCATAACTTTCAAGAAGGATCTCTGCGATGTAGGATTCGACGATTCAAAAGCCTTGACCCACGAGAGGCGTGTCAGTTTGCTCAAAGAGATGGGCGCCACATCCCACCTCAAAGAAAATATTGGCTGGTGCACTACAATCATGACAGCACGTGATATCTCGGCCGGAATGCTGCGCACCGCGAGTCCCTACAACCTCAATGAGCAGGCACATGACACAACAATTGCTCTTATTCAACTCGTGATAAGTTCTGGTGTGAAAGTTAAAGAGGCATATGTCGACACGGTGGGTCCTCCCGAGAAGTACCAGGCCAAGCTCTCTGCGCGTTTCCCCGGCGTGAAATTCACGGTTGCTAAGAAAGCCGATTCTATTTATCCAATTGTGAGTTGCGCATCTATCTGTGCAAAAGTTTCACGCGATTTTTCGCTGGAAGGCCAGCTGCAGGGCTGTGGGTCGGGCTACCCTTCGGATCCTAACACTAAGGAATGGCTCAAATCAAACATGGATCCACTCTATGGATGGGGCCCGCTGGTGCGCTATTCGTGGGCCACAGCCAAGGATATGCTCGATAATGTGGGCTACAAAGTGACGTGGCCCAAGACAGAAGACAATAGCGTTCTTTCTGCTGCATCATTTCAGAAGCCTGCGAATGGCTTGGGACTTGGGTATTTTGGGGTTCCTAAGAAGGCGGTCTAGAGGCTTTTTTGTTTTTTGAAATGAACTCACTACTGCTGCTTTTCTTCGAAATATGGTCTTAGATTGAGACTCGGGCAGGGTGCATGGATAATATGCCCGCTCCATCTGTCATAGAGGCGGCATGTGGGAACAGTTACTGCCTGAGCGAGCGAAAGCAGCAATCAAAAGAGACCCAGCAATTTCCCCAGAACATGTATCTATTTATAAAATGCGCATTCCTAGCTGTACCACTCCGATTAACATACTATCTGAACAATCTTACGAACTTTGCCAACGGATCAATTTGCTAAGCAGGGCAGGGGTACACTCGACAAAAAACCCAACACTCACTCATCGCACAGCTCCATTCGAACTTATCACCGATGTCTACTATCGTGCGCAGTGCCCGCCTGATTCGCGGCTCTATGGCTGCCCGGGCCGTTGCCCGTGCTCCCATGGTGTCGAGCTTTGTGCGTCTTTATGCTTCAAAGTGTAAGTATTAACCGGAACCAGAAAAAGAGATCAAGAACGTCAGTTACCCGCTAGAGCCCTCAAAATGAAATTGCCAACATTCCTCAAGAAAGCAGCGTGTTTGCTCGAAGGACTTGAAGCCTTCGTTGAGGCTGTGTGCGTTTAGGAAAGATCAGGTGCGAGATCATTCGACAATGACTTCAAACAAGGCAGTGCTTGTCGGGGCCAGAATATTTTCAGCTGGTCACGAGGCACATCTTGCCGTGATCTCAGATGCTGAAACGCGCTGAAACTTCCTGAACAGAACTTTAGCACATGTGAATGCAGTATGCTCGCACTTATGGCCAGCGATTAGCCCAATTGCTCTTGTCTCTCTGCGCCCAGCCACTGTGCGCACCTCTCTGAAATTGAACAATTTACTAACCACAGCTTTCCCTGCTCACACCATCATTGATATGCCTGCTCTGTCGCCTACCATGACCCAGGGCAATGTCGGCTCTTGGAAAAAGTCTGAGGGCGACGAGCTTGCTGCCGGTGACGTTCTTGTCGAGATCGAGACCGACAAGGCCACCATGGATTTCGAGTTCCAGGAGGACGGCTTTTTGGCCAAGGTTCTCGTGCCTGAGGGCGCGAAAGATGTCGCCGTTGGCTCGCCCATCGGTGTTTACGTGACTGAGGCCGAGGATGTGGCCGCTTTCAAGGATTTTACCGTGGAGGATGCCGGTGGAGCCAAGGCCCCTGCTGCCCCTAAGGAGGAGGCCAAGGAGGAGGCCAAGGACGAGCAGCCTGCGAAGGAGACCAAGGAGGAGCCCAAGAAGGAGAGCTCGGACGCCAAGAAGCCTTCTACCTCTGTTTCTGCTCCCGAGGGCCGTGTTTTCGCCAGCCCTTTGGCCAAGACCCTGGCTCTTGAGAAGGGCTACAAGTTGAGCGATATCAAGGGAACCGGCCCCAACGGCCGCATTATTGCCAAGGATATCGAGAACTACAAGCCTGCTGCGTCTGCTGCTCCTGCGGCTGCTTCTTCTGCTGCTGGCGCTGCCCCCGCGGCTGCTTCTGCTGGCTACAAGGATATTCCTCTCACCGGCATGCGCAAGACGATTGCTTCGCGTCTTCTGCAGTCCAAGCAGACAAACCCCGACTTCATTGTTGCCTCGACTGTGTCTGTCTCTAAGCTGCAGCAGCTGCGTGCCTCGCTTAACGAGCAGTCCAACGGCGAGTACAAGCTGTCCGTGAACGATCTGCTGGTGAAGGCCATTGGTGTCGCCAACCTCAAGGTCAAGGCGGTCAACTCGGCCTGGCTCGAGGCCGAGGGCGTCATCCGCGAGTACGACAACGTCGATGTTTCGGTCGCCGTTGCCACTCCTTCGGGACTCATCACTCCTGTCGTCAAGGGCGTCAATCAGCTGGGTCTTGCTGCTATTTCCAAGCAGACCAAGGACCTGGCCTCGCGCGCGCGTGACAACAAGCTCAAGCCAGAGGAGTACCAGGGCGGAACCGTCACCATTTCGAACATGGGCATGAACCACGCCGTCTCGATGTTCACTGCCATCATCAACCCTCCCCAGAGCACCATTCTGGCGGTTGGCACCGTTGAGCGCCGCGCAGTTGAGGACCCCGAGTCCGAGACCGGCATTGCTTTCGACGACGTCATGACCATCACCGGTTCGTTCGACCACAAGGTTGTTGACGGTGCGGTTGCTGGTGAGTGGATGAAGGCCCTCAAGCAGGTCATCGAGAACCCGCTCCAGCTTATGCTGTAAATAATGTAGTCCTATGATTAGATACGACCTTAAAAAAACGAATTTTTTGACCGCGTGAAGTCTAGAAGAGCCTGCGTATAAACAACCGTGTAATTTCTACTGTTCTACCCGAGGAGCGCTCGATTAGAGGCGAAGAGACGTAGACTCAATCCAGGCTCGCTTTGCCATTTTGTATCTTTCTTTTGGCAAATTTGCCCCAGTCGAGCTCGTGTCTTGATTGTGTTTTCGATAGAACAATAAATCAGCTCAACAACCAATTACACTCACACATCTTCGAGTTTCCTATTACGGCCATGCACCTCTACAGTTACTCCTAACGCAAATCAGATCCTATCAGTCGACTTGCCGATCCCAGAATTCAAAAACCTTCCAAATCTAGCTATGTTTTTTCCCGAATCATATCGCACATTTGTTTTGCTTCCGTAGTTTGGAATCTCCTACGTCAGAAACCTCAAACTGGAAGCTCTTGTTCAATACGGCGCCAAGAGGATGCTCTTGCCCCAAATGAGAGGCGCGAATAACAGCTATATAACCAGCAAGAACTCACAGAAATACAGCTGGTGCGAAACATGGGTAAACTTGCCGCTCTCTTTGTGCGCAAGCGCAAGAACGATACCCGCTCAATCAACGAGCCGTTGACTGAGGAAGAAGACACGATGTTCCGGTCTTCGGCCATGTGGGCTCCCGACAACAACAAAGGCTTCAAAGACAACTACGCGCGTATTGCACCTGCGTCTGGCCCCAATGCGGGAATATCACCTGCAGCCCAGAAACATGTTCGGAACCGCCAGGGATCCGGTAGAGCTCAGAGCTTGCACTCGTCAATTGTGACTTACCAACTGGAAGGCTCCTCAAGCTCGTCCCAGACCGGGTCGCCACTAGCAATGTCAAAGGCAAACAACTTGCTGGCCAAATCTGCGCAGTCGTCGCCGGATATGAGCTCTGATTTTACCAACCAGTTCGGCTCGCAGCGGGCCGAGCGGGCGTCGTCCACGGATGCCACTTCCGACAGCGGCCAGGATTTTCTTGCGACAACGTTTGGAAACAGTAACAGCGCGAAGTCTAGGGCCGCTAGCCGCGCAGTCCAGACCTACTTTGACAAACAGCTCGAGCCCCGGCTCTATTCGGTCATCGAGCGAGTTGTCACGCAAGTTATCCAGCAGCAAATTGCCGCCCAGAACATCGTCCTTAGGCCGGCGGAGCCTGGCTCCACGTACCAGAAGGCGAGAACCAGCATGCGAAACAAGCGCTCGTCAGTTATCTCGATGAACGACCGCCTTGAAGACGCGATTGAGCGTGAAAGGGCCAGGCGCCAGGCATTTGAGGATCTCTCTGGTTTGAGCAGCGCTTCCAATTCGCCTCACGACACTGATTTTGAATTTGCAGGTACGCCTCACACGCAGCCGTCCAATAGCAGCAACGAAAACTTGTGTTTTGTCAAACCAAATGGCTCGATTGACAGCTCGGAAGGCGCAGAAGTCGCTATGCTTGTCGGGGCCATTGAAGGATTTGAAATTAAGAATTCTTCTAACGAATGTAATGGGAACAGCACAGACAGAGACTTGAGCCGCATGTCCATTTTACTCGAAACCCAAAGCATCGATATGTCTGGAAACGTTGTGGCCATCACGCGCTCAGAGATCAGCTGCAGTGAAAGCGTCTTGGATTTGGACATGTCTGACGACAATGTTTCGATCGAAGTCAGCTCTATTCAGGACTCAAACGGCTTCCGGGCCGACGTCAAACACACGCGCCCGCTAACCCCGATGCCTCTGCTCAAAGACGACAGCTACGAAATTGTCGAGCACGAAGAAGTCGAAAACAAAAAAGACGAAGACGAAGCAGGAAATGACTCTGCATTGTCTGAGGCTATCCTGGCTGCTCTACCCTCTAGCCATGACACTGACTATGAAAAAAGCCTGGACTTGTCTGACATCGAAGTCGACGATTTGAACAAGACCACGCCGCTTTCTGAAAACGCAATCGCTGAAGTCTTGAGCGAAGTGGAGAGTGATCTGGAAGCTGATAACGAGGTTCCGCAAGGGCTCAAGCTCAAAAAATTGGAGATGCGAGCAACCGAGTCCGAGTTTGAGGCAACCGAGCTTCTGCCCAAACCAAGCGCTGTTTCTGAGCTAAGTGAACCGGTGCCGCAGTCGATCTTTATTGAGACTCAGAGCATGTGCTCTAATTCGTGTTCGGGCTCGGAAGACGACGCAGAGATGTGCTGCAACCACGACTGCCCGAATTCACGATCGCAGCGCAACACCGCCTCCAAGAAACGAGACCGTAAAACCTCTGTCACAAGTTCCTTGACATCTTTTGTGTTTGTACCTGCAACTCAACCGATAGGACCTCATCCGTGGCGTGACACTGATCCTCAAGCCAACTACGAGGCAATCACTCGTGATGGTAGGGCGCCCACCAGTGCTCCTGCCCCCAATTGGGCGTTTGTACCTGTTTCAAAACCAACAAGGTATCTTAATAGTCGCGACTCGCATGGACAGGCGGCTAGATTTCCGGATACCAACAGGTTTCCGGAACCAGTTGCTACAGGCCCTGTGCGATCACACGAACAGTGGCTGCCTGAATTGCCGCAGTTGCCGCCGGGCCGAGGCAAAAAATACGGACGACCTGACTCTATGCCAACAAGACAGTTTGGCCGTCCTAGAAGCAGAGTTGAGGCGAGACGGCCTGCCAGTTTCGGCTTTGCGTTGAACGGTATGCCAGCAGCGAATCCAATGCCAGCAGCGCCTCCCTCGAGCGGACACAATTCTGGCCGCAATTCAGTCAGAGCAAATCGGCTCAGCCAAGCGTATGCTTCGCAGCAGCTCAATTTTGCGCCGGCGATGGTCACTCCGCTGAATTTTCCTGCCAGTAGAAAAGATCGAATCTCGACATCTTCAGTGGCGAGCCGCAGCCTGGGCTATCACGCGGGCGAGTCCCGATACCCCTCGATGGAGGACCCCAATTTCGAGATCCGGGCTACCAAAGCAGCGGCTGGCGAGAAGTTGGTATGGAATGAGCACCGCTGGTCGTCCTTCTTTGCGGTGCCTTCGTCTGCCACCCATATCTCGTGAAAATCCCTCTCTCTCTATCTTGAAATATTTTTTGTAGTTCTTGATTTAAATATCTTAAATATCATGCCACACCTGATGTCATGCCGCGCTTTAAACTGCACAACACTAGAGATAATCCTTGCGGTTGGCCGTGCGGACAAACCCTCTGTGCTGCCATTCCGTGTCGGCGTCCTTGTTGTCAATAGTCCCAAGCTTCAAGTTAAACAGCTTCATCTCGAAACGGGGTCCAATTTCCGCCAACTCAACACCCTCACGAGTTTTAACATACACGTGCTGGCGAACTGAGATGTAGTCGTGGCGGTTGGCAAAGGTGATCACTCGCGAAGAATCTTTCTTGACGCCGGCCGGGAAAAGATGTTTGAGAATGGAAACCACGCGCTGGCCCAGCGGGGTGGTGAAGTTGTCGAATATAAGATGCGGGTAGGCCTCACTCTGATTACCAGCATTCAGAATGTCGTGTCGTAGAACAACGTTGTGAAGTGAGAACTGGGCCGTGGGGCCGTGGGGGAAGTGTGAGACAGTAAGAGAGGTGGGCACGCCTCTGTGCTCATGAATCAGGAGCAAATCCGTGGTTCCTGATCTCTGGCACGCACCAACCAGTGAAGCGAGCACTGAGCCGCCACGATTCACCCGCACACCGCCGGGAAACATCAGTTTCATCTCTTTCGTGAACTGTGCGAGTTTTGCGGAGGGGTCGCGGGACGTAGTCACAACGACTTTGGGATCCTGAATACCGCTCAATTCCGAGTACTCATCATCCACACTTTCTTCTAAACCCTCATCGTATTTAAAATCTTTCTGAAGTTGCTCATCTTCGGCAATATCTTTGGGGAGCGCTCTACCAGCCTCGATAGCTGCCCGCAGCTGCTGGCGTTTCTGAGCAAGAACGGAGTCTTGCAGACGCTGAGACCGCTGATAAAGGTACTCACGTCTTTGGCGAGCCTGTCGTCTTAACATTTTTTTTCAATTTGTGTGAAAGAACGTTTTAAAGAAGACGATTGAAAGAAGTCGTTCTTCACTTCTCACTTAATGAAAAATTACGCTGAGGTAATAAAAATTTCCGCAAATTATCACTTTAGGTTCCGGAATGTAAAATGATAATAAGTCAGTGTTGAAGAGCGCACACACAGAAGAGTGAGAGAGTGTCATTGAAACAGGGGGATAAAGAAAAGGGGGTTAATAATCTAGCAGTATAAGCAAAAATAAAAAGATGGCCACCGCCTGCGGTGACTTAAATAAAAAAAGAATGTGTGATGCCCAAGATGTGGAGCAGATCACCAGCCGCGCGAATGGTAGTTGTTCGGGTCGTAGATCTCATCCTGAGACTGGCTGTGCAGATCAGCATCGAAGCGCAGTGTATGAGGCAAAGGAGCCGTAGTTGCCCGGGTGAGTGACGGTCGGTGGCTTGCATTTGAGGATTTGCGTGAAGCCCTCGGGGTGGGCCTCGCGGTGCTCAAACGAGACGAGCCTGTACTACCATCGGGTTGATTATTGGCAGACGGGAACGGCATCGGTGCCTCGTGGGCTTTCCATAGACTTTGGAGCTCGAACCCGCGACTCAGCAATAAGTTTTGTTTCAAGGATTCCGAAAGTTCGTCTTCCATGTCCCTCTGCACGCTGCTGGGGCTCAGTTCCTGAAATGGGACGTGGTCTGCCACATGTGCGCCTAGCAAAATTTCTAACGGTGCAGTGACTGGTTTTTTGGCTTGAGTATTCGAGGAGGTATGCAAGTCAAGGCTTGCGTTGGATGGCCCACTAGCCATCGAATTTAAAGAGACGAACTTGCGAGGGTCCGACTGCATCTGTGGTTGCGAATTTTGAAGCGCCTCTTGGCGCAGCTTGGGCAAGAACATCGAAGACAACAGCGAAGGTTTCAGGGTTGGCTTGAGCGGGACCTCGCGCTCGTTGAAAATTGGGCTCGACGCAGAATCATCGCTGCCGCCATCGTCCTCGAAATCGTCCCAGTCGTCCGAATTGTCCTCGTAATCCTCGTCGTCATCGTTATTATCACTTGCATTTGACGAGTATTCCGAGTAGTCATTGCCGGCAAGAGACTCGATGCTGCTTGCATGCGCAAATGCGACTTCTTTGGCTGGTATCTTCGGTTTTTTGGGCTGAACAAACGACGGCCGAGACGTGCTCAAGGCTGATTTGACCAGATTAGGCACATCGAAGCTTTCGACTGTATCTGCTGAGCCAGCCTCAGACTCGCTTGACTCACCAATGAAGAACATTTTCGAGCGATTGATTGGCGCTTTGCTCCATGTCGTCTCGTCGTCAGACTTGAGTTTGAGCGATTCGGGCTTCGCAGTGGTGGATGTCGAAGAAGAGGTACCTTCAGCATATTTTTGCATGTTCAAAGAACTTTTGCTCGGAGCAATAGATACTTGTGAAGGATGAAATCCGCGAATAGCAGCTGCAGAGGTGCGCAGGGGCGCGTTTGTGCTGCTGGCAGCAACCGATGACTCTTCGGCCGCATTAGGATCTGTGGCAAACTCGGTCACTGAATTTGCCTGGTGTGCCTCGTTAAAAGTTTTTTGTGTGCTCGTAGCTCTGCTTGTGGGCAGTTTGTCTTGCTGGTCATGCTTGCTTCGGGTTTCTGCGGGGAGGGGTACACTCGAGCTTCCAGATGTATAGCGCGCGTATGCAAGGCGCGCGCTCGAATCCCGTCGCCTCAAATCAATTGTACTTTGTTTGGGAGTACTGTTGCAGTTTGATTGACCCTGCGGCTGATCCTCATTTGCCACAGCTGCAGAAGGGCCACAGTGGCCGCTGGAAAGGTGCGTGAGTTTTGGGGCCAGCGGCGCGAAAAGCTGGCTGAATTGCCGTGAGCTAAGATGTGGGCGATTGCCAGCTGTCTGGCTATGCAGGGACTCGGCGGAAGACGAGAAGTCAAGCGGCGGTGGCGAATGCGGGGACTCAAGCGGCTCCAAACGGCTGACCGCAGTGGGGTAGTCCCTTGGGTCCCTCGTGTCTTTTGCGCGGTTTTGAATAATCTCACGCGAATAAAGACGCCATGAAAGATACTCGAGCCTTTCACCATTGGCTATACAGTTTTTTGCCTTCGAGAAAGCCTCCCAAATGCATCTGACCTCGTTCACATCGCCGGGATCCACGGTATCCAGCTGGTCGGCGCGAAGGCAGAGGATTTGCGGGCCAGCCAGCATTCGATTTCTTGAGGAGAGAGATGTACGCGCAAATAACTTGAAGTGTTCGCAGTTGGTGTTTTTTAGTGGCGAGGCTGCGACCTCTAAAAAATCTTGAGTAGTGGCGAGTAGAAAAATGCAACTGCGTTGGGTTATAAAACTGGGAAGACGCCTGTCAAAAAACTATTAAGCGAGTGATTAGTGAATCTGCAGGGCTGGCCTCCAGGCAAGCGGATTACAGAGATCGCGGGGTCTGGAGAGCTGCACGGCATGGGGCCCCATCGGTATGACTCAGCGCTGTCGGACCTGCCCGTTGAAGCTTAATTCGCATGGCCGACCGGTCTAGACTAGCGTGTTTTTTCTTAGATGGCAGACCTGAGCGAAGCTACCGTTTCAAGCTATTTGTTATGGTGGAAACACTAAAGACTACTTTCAGATGAGTTTTTTAGCTGATATTTGCGAAAATCACGCTACAAACCGACTGCCAAGACCCTCGAGATTATGTATAAGGAAGGAGGGCTTGGCAACGCCCAACCCGATACGAAAAAAAATTAATCCGGCCTTCGACAGCACGTGCATGGTTCTTTCGAGGTTTTGAACTCAGGCGCCCCGAGAGAGCGACCAAATTCTAGTTCATTCTCAAAGTATGCTCAGTGAATAGTTAATTGCCTCTAGAGATGCCAGATTGTCGAGTGAAAACTTTGACCGCTGCGCATACCCCGGGAGCAGATCATTCATGCATGCATGCCGTCGTCATTGGCAAGCTTAGGCAGCCCATAGATATATTGCCGAGCTATTCGAGGCTTGCATCCGAGCGTCAGACTGTTTGGGGTAGGCTGATGGGATGGTCTAGACTCACGACCAGGATCGGGTGCTTTTTCTCACGGCTCTAATAAATACAAGAAGAACTAGAGGGGCAACACACGCCACCCCACAGCCGACAAAACAAAGGCCATGTGACCTTGTGTAAATTAGCTTGCTCTAGCAACTTGCTGATCCTTATTCTAGTTCAAGAACAAGTTACCTCATTCGCGCTTCCTGAGGATTTCTCGCAATACAGTTACACATCACGAGGTATACATTTTTTTGACAGCGGTTAGGGGTCAATCTCAACGTGTCAAGTTTTAATGTTAGACCATTGGTATTTTAGATTTATGAGGTTTGGATTATTCAATCGAACCCAAGACTGCACCTGTTCAGGCTCAGAGAAGACACATACTGGAGAACAATAATCGTTGATTCGAGAATGCCACTTGGCTAGGCCTATTTGAAGTAGTAGCGCCAGACAAGGAACGTCGACCTTCACAAATTAGTCTTTAATAGTGTTTGATTGATCAGCTTATGCACAACTACTGCAAACCTACCTATTTATTTCTTGCCCGTCAACCAGCCGGAGGCAGAATCGATCCAACCCTTTGACTTCTCTGCAGCATCATCGACAGCCTTGACCGCGTTTTGCTGTAATTTCTCTTGCTCTTTGCGAGCAGAACTTGACCACTCGTTCAATTTAGCGTCGGACTCCTTCTGAGCGCGCTTCAACTGGTCGCCGAGCTTCTCACGCTGGCTCTGTACCCCATCGACAGATTCCTGGTACTTCTTTTGCAAATAAGACTGGGCATCGGCAGCTGTGGTATCAATTCGTTTGCCAATATCAGTGGCGCTGGGCAGCTGGCTCTGCTGCTGCAGAAGTCTCTGGTTCTGCTGCTGGGTGTAGAAGTAGTATGCAGCGCCTCCGAGGACACCAACAATAGCAATGTTTCTGGCTGTAGACATTTTTATGGGATGTGGGCTGTTCAAAGTTTCTATCGAACGATACGTGTAGTTCAGGATATGTGGAGTATTTATACCTGGGCATGCAGGGTCTGCATATGTTTGCTCTCGTTAATTGCTGCGAGCGATTTCGATGGTTTGAGCGTGGTTGGCTCACTCTTGATGTTCTTTCAAGATGGAACGTAAGCTCTGTAAATTACAGATTTAATACCATCATGATTCTGAACACCAATGGCGGATTTAGAGGGTATAGCAAGCAGCAAATGCACGTGCAATGTTGTGTACTAGCGTAAGCTTCTTGTGACACCTGCCACGAGTAAGCACCACAATGTCCCACAACCTTGCCCCGAGGCAGAGTGTGAGGATCTAAAGAGGTATAAAGTTGTAATCGATGTTGTGCAGGCAATTGCGTATAATTTAAGATAACACTTGTTCTTATGCCCTGGAGTTTGTATGAGGCTAGGAGGATCGACTGCAGAACTGTGAGGGACTTGCTTCATTGTAACTCTAAACACTACATCATCTGGCTTGCAAAAAGAACTAGATTCACAGGCAATTCACTTGGTGTGAACTCAAAGAATCCAGGAGCTGCCGCATTTGAAGAGTGGGCTTCAATGCTGTACGAAACAGGTACGGATGTAATGCACTTTCAGGCCCCAACCCCACTCATGTGGTCCTTTAAAGTTGATTGAGCTTTTGGACTCTCACGACAACCGGATAAGAAAATGTCAAGATTCATGTTTTGAAAGTCTAAAAGTATTTATGATTTCTTTCACCTTCACTTGATTCAAGCAATGATCTCAATAATAACAGGCTCAGACGAACCACAGGGTTGACAAAGCATGCTCCACTTGAGGCACAGCTCGCGTTTGACTGATCTGGTAGCACGACGCAGCTTCTGCATTGAGCGAGTCCGAACGAATTTTAGCACCTATCCTTCAATTCCAAAAGCAAAAGGAAGTGCGGGAGCGGCTTTTTCCAGATCGAACCGTTGCTATCTCCAGTCGAGTTTTCCATATCACCACAGGCTTCACTGGCCCCACTTACGTTTACGCGTTTCCTTAGTCACGCGTCACCACCTCCCGGAAGTCCCACCTTACGCGGTCCCAAGAAGTGGAAAGCTCCCAAGTCGAAAGTTACGTTTCCAGTCGACACGTTCGGTACTTCAACAGCAGCGCAAATTTAGCAGCACAAGCTTCGCAAATTCACGCGCGATGAGTGCCTCGTCACAGTACCAGAAGCTCACGCAGCTCGAGCATGTGCTCAAGCGTCCCGACACGTATATCGGCTCCGTAGAGTTCCACGAATCGCAGATGTGGGTCTGTAACCCGGAGGGCCAAATGGAGTTCAAAGAGGTTTCTATTGTTCCGGGTCTGTACAAAATCTTTGATGAGATTCTTGTGAACGCCGCAGACAACAAAGTCCGCGACCCGGCGATGAAATCCATCAATGTGGAGATCGACCCTGAAGCAAACATGATTAAAGTGACCAACGATGGTCGCGGCATTCCTATCGAGATGCACGAAAAAGAGAAGATGTACATCCCCGAGCTGATTTTCGGTAACCTGTTGACTTCCTCGAATTATAACGATGATGAGAAGAAAGTTGTGGGTGGCCGTAACGGTTTTGGCGCGAAACTGTGCAACATCTTCAGCACAAAGTTCATTCTCGAAACAGCTGACCGCCGCAAGGTTTACCGCCAGCAGTGGACAAAAAACATGACGCAGGTTGATGAGCCCACAATTGAGAGCAACACAGGTTCCACGAAAGGCTACACATCAATCACGTTCTATCCGGACCTGGCCAAGTTTGGCATGAAGAAACTAGACGATGCCTTGCTTTCGGTTTTGCGACGCCGTGTCTACGATCTGGCTGGTACCACGAAGGGTGTCACTGTGACTCTGAATGGCAAGGAGATTGATATTAAGGACTTCAAGGCCTACATCGAAACTTTTGTTAAGAGCCTAAAAAGCCAGGATTCCGAGGAGCCCGCCAAAATCCTCTACTGCAAGCCCAATGACCGCTGGGAAGTAGGCTTTGCCGTGAGCGATGGTGCGTTTAACCAGATGTCGTTTGTCAACTCGATTGCTACAACGTCGGGTGGTAAACATGTGGACTACCTCACTGACCAGATCATTGCCTCAGTCCTTGACTTGTTGACAAAACGCAAGGCCCGTGGTAAACTGAATCGTGCGCAGGTCAAGGCGAACCTGTTCATGTTCATCAACTGTAAAATCGACAACCCGAGTTTCACAAGTCAGACTAAGGAGCAGCTGACGTCCAAAATCTCGAGTTTTGGCTCGAAATGCGAGCTGCCCGACAAATTCCTCAAGGAGATTCTCAACAAAACCGGCCTTATGGATCGTATTCTGCTCATCACCGAGAAAAACGCCGACAAAGAAATGACCAAGCAGGACGGCCGCAAGTCTACTCGCATCACCGATGTGCCCAAGCTTGAGGACGCCAACAAGGCTGGCACCCGTGATTCGGCGCGTTGTACTTTGATTTTGACCGAGGGAGACTCGGCCAAATCTTTGGCAGTTGCTGGTTTGAAAGTCGTGGGCTCAGACTACTACGGCGTGTTCCCTTTGCGCGGTAAAGTTCTGAACGTGCGAGATGCGTCGCAGGACCAGATCCTCAAAAACAAAGAGATCTCGTACCTCAAGAAGATCATCGGTCTGCAGCACAAGAAGCACTACACTTCGGTCGAGGGTCTGCGCTACGGCCACGTGATGATCATGACCGATCAGGACCACGACGGTTCGCATATCAAAGGTTTGATTTTGAACTTTTTGGAGTCGTCATTCCCTGGTCTGCTTGACATCCCCGGCTTTTTGGTGGAGTTTATCACGCCCATCGTCAAAGTCTCGGTGATGCGTGGCTCACGCATAGTAGACACGATTCCTTTCTACACTATGCCCGAGTTTGAGACCTGGCGTGACACGGAAGGTCAGCGCTGCAAATGGGTGCAGAAGTACTACAAAGGTCTGGGTACGTCTACCCAGGCCGAGGCCGTTGAGTATTTCAGGGATCTGGACCGCCACGAAAAGATCTTTTTGAACTTGCAGGAGGGCGACAAGGAACGCATTGAGTTGGCGTTCTCCAAATCGCGAGCTGATGACCGCAAGCAGTGGCTGCAGGATTTCCAGCCCGGTACGTTTCTGGACCCGAACCTCAAAACGATTCCGATCAAAGATTTTATCGACAAAGAGCTGATTCTGTTCTCGATGGCCGACAACGTGCGCTCGATTCCCAGCGTGCTTGATGGCTTGAAGCAGGGCCAGCGCAAGGTCATGTGGGGTTCTTTCAAACGTAACCTTGTCAAAGAAGTCCGAGTCGCGCAATTGACAGGTTACATTTCCGAAAAGGCTGCTTACCACCACGGTGAGGCTGCACTCTGTCAAACAATTATTGGCTTGGCGCAGGACTTTGTCGGTACAAACAACATCTACTACCTGCTGCCGCAGGGTTCGTTTGGTACGCGTGCGATGGGAGGCAAAGATGCTGCTGCTCCGCGTTACATCCACACGCTGCTGAATCCTATCACGCGTTTGCTTTTCAACCCGCTAGATGAGCCGCTTCTTACCTACATGGAGGATGACGAGGCGAAAGTAGAGCCGCAAACATATGTGCCGTTAATTCCTACATTGTTGGTGAACGGTTCTGAAGGTATCGGCACCGGCTGGAGTTCGAATATTCCAAGCTTCAACCCGGCCGATATAGTTGCCAACATTCGCCGGCTTATGAAGGGCCAGGTGCTCAAGCCGATGATTCCTTGGTACCGCGGCTGGACGGGTGATATCGAGAAGGTGCCTGGTGGAGATCACCAGTACCGTGTGGTTGGTCGTATCGAGGAAGTGAACGAGACGACTCTGGCGATCACAGAGCTGCCTGTGCGGATGTGGACTGAAACAATGAAGGAGTTTTTGCAGAAGTCGCTGATTGGCGCCTCAAAAGGCGACAAAAAGCTGGCTGCCGCCGAGTTTATTGACGACATGTCCGAGGACCACACGGCAGAAGGTGTCTGTTTGATTGTCAAGCTGTCGAAAGAGAACATGAAGAAGGCACGGGCCGTTGGTCTTTATCAAAAATTCAAACTTATTGCGCCGATGCTGACATCCAACATGGTAGCTTTTGATGCTGAGGGCAAGCTGAAGCGGTACTCGTCGGCTGAGGAAATTCTTGAGGACCATTACCACGTGCGTCTTGATTTCTACGCGCGGCGTAAACGCAACCTCAGCGAGACGCTCAAGAACGAAATTGAGCGGCTTAGCGCACAGGCGCGGTTTATCATGATGATTGTAGAGAACGAGCTTGTGGTGGCCAAGAAACCGAAACAGCAGCTCATTGACGAGCTCAAGGCACTCAAGTTCCCCATGCTGGGTCCTGACGGCCTGGTGGTGTATCCGGACGAAGTTAAAGTTGATCCGGAAGTGGCCAAGACAGCTGAGGCGCTGGCCGAAGAAGAAGACGACAATGTTTCTGGCGCTTCGGGGCCCAATTCTGCTGATGACGACGACGATGAGTCTGGAAAAGTCAAAAAACCCAAGGTTCCGAGCTACGATTTCCTGCTGAGCATGCAAATTCTATCGCTGACGCGCGAACGGTACGAACGTCTGCTCAACCAGCGCAATCAGAAAGAAGAAGAGCTCAACATTCTCCTGAGCAAGTCGCCGCAGGACCTTTGGACTGCCGATCTCGACGAGTTTATGGATGCATGGAAGAAGTTTTTGGTTGAAGACGCAGATCGCCGCAGCTCCGCCCCCAAACCTGCAGTGGGCGGAGGCAGCAGCCGCAAACGCAAGGCCAATGGCGGTGGCGACGACGATTTCCAGCCTGATGGCAAACGCAAACGTACAACGGCGAAAAAGAAGGCCGACAACAAGCAGCAGTTTGACCGCGGTGATTTCATGGTTATTGCCCCGCCGGATATCTCTGAGGCTGTTGCCCGCAAACCCACAAAGCCCAAGAGAGAGCTCACTACCGAGCCTACTTCGCGCGCTGCTTCTGAGCAACCTGTAGTCAAGGAAGAGGAATCCAATGGCACTGCCGAGAAACCAGCGGGCGAGCCGGCGACAGTGCAAACCTCAAACCCGGAGGTTGTGCCGCCTGCCGCGCCCCAGGCCAAATCTCAAGCAAAGCCCAAAGCTAAAGCCAAGCCTCAAGCCAAACCTAAGGCTAAGAAACAGGTGGCCGATGACAGCGAATCAGGGGACGACAGCGACAGCGATTTCGCTATGTCCGATGCATAGTAGTGTGATATACATGTAAACTATTAATTTATGTTCTTATACTTGAGTCTAGGCTCTGGGAACCGAAGCTTGATCTGGGGTCTAGTTGTGAGGGGTTTCCGCAATCGATTATGAACAGATTGTAAGATTTGAAAGCTAGCATGAATTGAGGCTGGTCAGGATGGTGTGATCAAATAACATCACAGAGAGAATTTCTCAAAGACCATGGTCTTCACATAGAGACTGGGCCATGCACTCAAATAACGCACTCGTGCAGCGGTCCCTTCACAGTCAGTCCACGAAGAAAGGAGCTATTAAAGTCGAACGATGGGCGCTTTATGAAGATCTACCCACTGCTTTCCCGTTTGATTTAGAAAAAATAACATTGTCTAGCCTAAGTCGGCATATAAATAATGAACACTCGAGCGTTCTATAACGAAGTACATGAAGTGAGGCACGGGCGAGTCTCTAAGGGAATTGGAACTGGAAGTTGCCGGGAGAACGCCGTTTTTCCCTCTCTTTTTCTTTTAAGAGCAACTCGGCCTTTTGCGACTTTTTGTCTTTTTTAGTCTCGTCTTTTTCCTTGCGAGTGCGGCGCTTGCCTCCTCTCAGCAAAGCGTCCAGGCGGAAGGACGGGCTCTGAAGCTTGCGATCGGGAGCGTCTTCTTCTTTGATTGCAAGTTTTTCGTCACGAAACGACTTGGACTTATCGAGCACAGAGCTGAAAGAGTCTGAAGACTGGTGCGGGGTGAGCGACGAGCTCGAGTTTTGGCGCCAGGACCGGATTGGTGGGGCTGAAGGCGAAGCGAGCGGGCTCTGGAGCGCACTGCTGAGAATCTGGCTTTGACTGTAATTGTGACTGTGGCCCAGACTGTGGCCCTGGGTATGGTTATGGTTCAAACTTTGCGCATAACTTAACTGATGCTTGTGAACATTTGACGACTGGCTCGCCTGTTGCGAATGCATGCCGTGAGGATGCCACGAGTCGGCGAGGCCGCGGAACGAAACCGATGAAGGCGTGCGCGCCAGCGACTGGTTGAGGATAAGCGAGACCTTCTTGTCGTAGAGCTGTGGAATCGAAATCGACTCGTTGCGCTCGGTCACAGACTCGCTAGCACTTGATTCGGTGGGGGTTTGTGAGCTGTGGCGGCCGTGACCATGACGGGGGCTGTGGCCGTGGCGTGCGCGCGCAGGATCCTGAACATGCGTGAAAAATGAATCGAGATGGTCAAGCTCCGTCAGCATACGGTCCATTGATGCCAGTCCGCCATCCATCTGGTCTATATGTCCTGTCATCATGCTATCGGCGTATTCGTGCGGCAGCGTGGTGTTGTACTCGCCGTAGTCCTCCTCGCCCTGGAACACAAAAGCGTCGTCGTTATTGTTCGCGTCGTCATTGTTCGCGTCGTCATCAGCTGTGTTGCACGTGTAAAACACGGCGTGCACGTTGTTGCGCGTCAGGGTAGCGGTGACCGCTGGCATGGACACCGACCAACCACTCTCCTCAGGAATACCGAAAAGTGTCGCTGTTTTCTCATACTCTTTGATCAGCTGCCGTGTTCCCAGCGACATCCGTAGAATGTGCTTATCCATGCTGCCCGCAACAATGTATCCGGCTTCGTCCAGCACATCCAGCGCCTGTTCAGCATAGTCTGTCTGTAAAAGCCGCAGCAGAGGCGACACAATGTCCGCGCCAAGATTTTGAAGTCGCGAGTCATTGTGGTAGTCGACGCGAGGCAGAACTAGCTTGAGAGCCGCCATCGTTTCCTGTCGCACGTATCGCAACTTGTTCGATAGCGTGCCCATTAATACCAACAGCACCGACGAAATGTCCACGGGAAAGCTTGCCGACAGCTGATTCAGACTCTGCTGCAAAAAGTCAGACTTCGACCAGAACCTGCCCTTCACAAACGATTCCAGAATGCGCGCTATGCCGGGTGCTATCTCCGCGTACACTGCCTCCAGCACTGCGGCCGGCTCTGCCATGCTTTCCAGTGACTTTGTTTCCATTGCATGCAGAAACTTCGGCAGATTTACGGCAAAAGACAGCGCCAAGTAATCCTCGTCAAACAACAGCTCGTTCGGTGTAATTTTGAGCAGCTGCAGCACAACTTTATGGGCTGTATCGTACGAGTTAGCTGATCGCAACCCGAGCAAAACTAACGACAAAACACCCTTGAAATCACCTTCCCACCGCGCAGGGAAACTAAGACGCAGCGCCTGAAGGCTGTCTGCGCTCGCGAAATCCCACTTCTCAAGGAGCTTCGACATGATGCTCAACGCCTCAATATATTCGCGCTCGTTCGTTGTTCCCATAGCTGCGACAGTTGTCCAAAAAAGCTGCGGGAACTTCACAAGCTGCTGCGGGCTGATTTGGTCTACAACAGCATTCAAAGTCATCAGTATTTGAAGACAAAACCCCTGCAGCTCGTTACTCGACTCAGAAATCGTCGAGCTCAGCCGCGCCAGCACGTCTGATAGCATGCGCTGATCGAATTGTTGAAATAAGCAGCGGAAAATCTGGAACGAGCGACATGCCACATGCCACGCCGGACAGGTGGTGGCCCACTTCACGGCTTCTACAGCCCACATTTTCTGGATTTGCGGGAACGCTGGCTCGAGAATCTGAACCGTCTGTGCCACCGCCCTTACCATGTGTTCAGGAGTAGTGGCATCGCTCGACTTTGCGTTTGATAAATCGTCATACGACCATGAAAAGCCGTTACTACCGGTACTACCACCGCTACCCATCACTTGCTTAACAAATAGCTCGCACGCGTCATAGTCACTGGAAGTATAGAGCCCCACAACATTCACCAATAATGCGCGCAATTTGTCCTGCACAACTGGCACAAAGTAATCTAGCAGCGACACACATACCTGCAAAATTTCGGGCACGAACGGCTTAACCAGTTCGGCATCGGTCAGGTTGTCGACAAGAAAAATTGCAGACAGTTGCGCAAACGAAAATGCAGGCAGATTGCTAGATGGGCTGCTCACTTTCACCGCAAATGCCTCATCTGCAGCCTTAACCATCTCGTCCATGTCCGCTACATAAGGATATGCCGCAATACAATCTGACGTGTCAATAGAAGGTAACGACTGAGAGATCATCCAGCGCGGTTTCAAGAACGCCAGCAGCTGCTTCACCACTGAGGGCATGGCTACGCTTTCGCTAAGGTAGACCAATACTCTACGCGCGGAAAGAATCAGTGAAGAAGACCGCCGATTCAGGCAGACATAGAACAAGAAGTTCACAACAACCTCCACATTTTGTGGACCAGACGTGCCTGTGCATAGTGCGACCCAGAACACTCCGACCTCGTTGTGGATCTTATCGCTGAACGCAATTGTAATTTCAAGCAAATTCATAAGCACCATCAAAGCAGCCGGATCTGCCAGGTATGCGTCCCACGATGCACCATTTTGAGGCAGACCGATGGCGGCGGCTTTGAACTCGATATTGCGCAGCCATGGAAGCAGCACACTCAATACGTCTCGACAGTCTTGTTGACTCATGCTGTGAAATGCCTTTGTTAATTGCGACAACAGAGAATAGCTTTCTTCGGGTCTTGCGGCCGCTAACTGGCTCGAGATGTTAAATATCTCCTGTTTGTACACCGTTGGTGTGCTTGAAAGCAATCTGTACTGACACGAAGCAAACACACTGTCGCCGAACATATGGCTCTCGACTGATTTCAAAAGCGACATTGCTGTTTTGCGCGTCTGCTGGTCGCGGTCACCTGTTTTAAAGAGCGCTAAAGCCATGAATGACGAGAAATCCAGCGAGTCTAGGGCCTCAGCACGCAACTGAGAGCCTTGAGACATACGAGAGTGCTGCGAAACTTCCGATTTCGAGGCTCGATGTGTTTGTGTCTGTGTCTGTGCCGGAGTCTGAGGCTGCGCTTTGGCCGCATTTCGCTCGATTTCCTCGGTAATAGCTTTCTGCAATACAGTCGCAAGACAACAGAAATACTGGTTCGCGTTCGAGCGTGACCGTTCGCTATTTTTGTAACACTTCGCTACCAGACACTCGACGAGAGACTTATCGCCCAAATTAAATTCGATCATGTTCATCAGACCGCGAAATCCAATTGTCTGCAATGATTCCACGCTTTGAGACAACAAAGTGTCGACCCACTTGAGGAAATCGTTTCTCAGTCCTTCGCTGACTTTACCTTTGAGGAGCACAGCAATGGCACTCGATGTAGCGATATCAAACTTGCGGCGGTCATACTCCAATGAAGCAACAACCATGTTCTGCTCCTGTATATCCTTGGCACTTGCCAGGACTGAGCGTTTCATCTGAGCATCTCTTTGAACTGCCAAAGCCGCGCTAGCTCCGTAAGGCGACCATGCACTGATCATTTTCAATAGATTCTGACGTTGAGTTGAGGAAAAGCGTAACTCCTCGGCCGTCGCGGCCATCAAGCCACAGAAAAAACGACGCAGATTCTGGAACTGAAACTCAGTCTGCACGCTCTGCTGAATCAAAACATCACTCAGGGCCGTCAAAACCTGATTCAACTCAGCGCCAATCCACTCGTCGTTTTTCAATGCAGGCGCTTTGATATGATGAGCCGTCAGAAGCAGAATCTGTGTAATCTCCGTGACGATGCGCTGAGTAGAGGCCAAGTTCGCTGCGGCGGTGGGTGAGGTCAAAACATTGTAAGTGTGTGGCAGAGAATTGAAAGTTGCCCGCTTCAGCTCGCTCAGCTTCTCTTGCAGAACAGGCGATAGACATTCAATCAAAACCTTGTAAGTGTTAATATTGGTGCATGCCAGACCAGCAATAATCGCGTCCAGGATTTGCTGGTGCGAGCAACTTAGCAGCGGGACCAATACTTTGAAGATTGAGCGCGCAGACGTTATGCGTTGGTGGTGAAAGGTTACGCGCTGTGTAGACTTTTTGCGCTGATGTGCTTGATGCGGCACGTGCACTTTCTGCTGCTCCGTTGTTGTAAGAGTAGTGCACGCAAAAATCAGGTAGATCCGCCACTGCTCGACAACTATATCCGCGTGCGTGCGTTGCGCATTTCGAGTCACAGGACCGTTCGGCGCCGCCATGTCGCTAACGGTCAAAATAATATCATGCATACGGACCAGACGTCCACAAACAATATCACGACAGATGGCAACAGGTATGGGGTGATCCTTGAAACACAAATTCAGAATGCTCGGCAGCAACTTAAGCCACAATGCCGAGTCCACACCGTAGTCAGAGTCGGCCAATCGCGCTACCGATGCGCCCTTGCGGCAGCTGAACTTGTTTGTGCGGCTGCGCTCAGGCATTGATAATTCCAGCCGCGGGCGAGATGACTTGATCAAAGGCACGATTTCGAGCTGTTCCAAGAAATTGATGACGCGCGGCTGAGGCAGCACTCCACTCTTCGCATAAATTTCGATCGCTTTGTCGAGTTCGGTTGAGAGCCACAAGATGCGTAGCGCCAGCATGCGAATTACCTGGTCCTGCGAGCTCAAGAAAAAAAGACCGTAGCCTTCCATGTTTTCAGCAACTGCATAAAGCGAATTTAATGCAAGATCCGGTGACCCCGGGAAACCTGCATCTCCATTTTGTAGTCTGGAAACCCAAATCTCCACCAAACTGATGTAAAGCCGCAACATAATGTCGAGGTTCGGCTCGCTCTGTGTCTCGAATGTTGTGTAAAAGCGGAGATCAGTGGCCAATAATCGCTTCGTGTATGCCGTGTATAGCTGCTTGACATCGCCAAATCGAGCAATCTGCATCATTGACTGAGTGGCAGCGTTAGCAACAGCCGAAATGTGGTTAGTGCAGTTTTTGCACAGCACCTCTACAAATTGGAAGTTTTCTTGACCCCACCACGAGAATGACTCGAGAAGCGCAACCATTAGCTCTACCGACGTGTTTGCTGGCTTGTGCAAAGCATTTAAGTTCACAAGATGCGTTACACTTGTCTGACGCGCACTCAAATCATCAGACGGTTCACCCGAAGCCAACAGTGTCTCGTAGCGCGCGGCAATTTGACCCAAGCAGTTTCCGAACAGCTCTAAGCTCTCATGCAATGCCGGAGACATTTTGGAGCCGGGCGGGAAGGCTTTAATTGCGGTTTGTTTGCGCACGCTGCGACTCAGATGCTTCGCGCTTGGAAAAGGTGGCTTCTTGTCGTCACACAAATCTTCTACAATCGCCATATATGCCTCGATAGCAATAATTAGCCGATCCGGCACAATCGTATCGGTGTTGATCGTTGGATGTGAGACATACGATGCCGCATCAGTGCCAACTAGAAGCGGGAATAGCATCTCATCTATGGTGTGCTGGGAGTAAGCTTGGAATGCTGAGCGCAATAAATTCACGGATGCGTTACGAGCCACAGGCGACATTGATGGCCACGATTTGCGGTTGTACGAAAACAGCAACTTTTTCATATTCTCGAGTTTGCGGGTCATCGAGTTCAGACTTTCTGGGCACCTAAATACAAGAACCCAGAGCAAACGCGCAGCGCTCACATACAATGCAGAGCTGCGGACAGTCCATTTGCCTTTCTGTTTCGCAACTTGATGCTCCAAGAATGGTAACCAATGACGCTCGAACACCTGCTTGGGAGCCACGCATAGCGACATTGTTGCTAAGTTGAAGGCAGGGCCCCAGCTCTTCTTCATAGTTTCTACTGCCTCGTCGAAAAATGACGACGAAGTCGCTGCCCAAACAGGATGATTGACTTCGAGGGTTACAGACTCAGCAATTGGTTCGAGCAAAGAGCAAAGAACACTGCTATAGCAATCCTTGATCAGCGAACTATGGGTTCGCGAGTAAAATTTCTTGATGGATTCGTAATAGCATGCCGACTCCTCCAAGATATCCTCGGGATAGAGCGCGAGCTTCAAGCTCTTCATGCCAAAAATTAGCAGTTCAAACTGAGATTCCTGCGTGCGGGTCATATTGGACGGCATTTTCTCTAGTTCTGAAATGAACCTGTCGCTGACACTGGCAAATCGAAATGACGACATCTGGCCGAGCAGCTGCGAAAGCAGATTCCAATTCGCACGCTTGATACTATTTCCTTGAAGAGTTTCGGGGTTAGCCGACTGCAATTGTCGGAACACAATGTCCTCGAGCTTCTCGCTCAGCTCTAAGCCCAACACATCTGGCGGCGTCTGCTTCACTACTTCCATGAGGACACGACTCAAAACATAAATCGACACCATTGACCGTCTTTCTGTCTGCGCATATTCTTGCTTTGTACGGCTGGGTGTCTGCATAGCGGCAGCTACCTGATCACTCTTCGACTTTCGCCAGTACATCACACTGTCGATTACGGGCTTCGGTTTGCGGCACGCGACATGGCCCAGGCTCTTGAGAATTTTGTCAAATTTTGGGTCAGCACCTTCGCCCATGACTTCCTCAATCGGTGTATTCAAGTCGTCGGTGTGATTATCGAAGGCAGTAAGCTTTCGCTCCGTGTACCGCACAAATTGGGTGAAAAGAATATGTAGTGCGTACTCTGCGGCCGGCTTCTCGTCCGTATTCTTGAGATTGTTTGTTTGTGAGCCACCATGCGAGTTTTGCCCCGTATTTGAAGCCGCTGCCTGATTAAAAGGTTGACTAGAAGCCGCTGCGGGGGCATGCGTAGACCCGTCCAGCTCGGGTATTTCGATTTGTATCATGCCGCCGTCTTCGTCCAAGGACATTTTGAATTGACTTTTTGACCACTCGATTCAGTTCTGTTTTTCAAGTGCTCTAGTCAGATCAAGATGGCAAAATTGTTGAACGTTGTTTGAACCGATACAAAGGGTTCTAAAGTTTAGGTGCTTGGGTGCTTGGGCATCTAGACAGAGGCAGAGAAGGCTGGGCTGAGGCTGACAAAGCGCTACGCGACGCGCCACGCTAAAAGAGGCTGGGAGGCAGCATTCAATTTAAGCTTATTGCGGAATTTCATAGTTATGTGGAAACAGGACTATGAAAATTGGTGACTAGTAGTTGAGTTTTGCTTGTAAGAATGTCTCAATTGCTTTAGAGGCGCCTGAGTTTGTGATAAGTTATATTCTGCAGATCAATAGCCTCTGCGTGAAATACCTCACTTCGTGCAGATCTTCGAAAGAAATATTGAGTTCTGAGCAACTGGTATTCGCTAATAAGTAGATAAATTAATTGGGTAAATATGTGCAATGGATCAGCCAGCGAAACTAAACTCCGGCTTCGGAGCCTTAGCAAACACTATAGAACAAACAGATCATTCCAGCCAATCCGTTTTCTGACTGCATTGGAGAATCCCTCCTTGTACGATATCCAGATGCGGTGTGCGTTCTCGTCAGTTAAATCCGAGTCTTTCTCCTTGGAAGCTGACGGCTGTGTCAATAAATGCAATTGAGGAACACCCACTGCCTCACGATTCAGCTCATTGAAGGCATGCTGCAAGTGGTTTCGGACCATGTACTTTCCAGCTGAGACCTCTTCCGCATTGTCGTAGCAGCAGATTTGATCAAGTGCGGGGCTTAAGCGATACACGTAATTGCCGCTTTCCAGTTTGATGTTGTCAAACTTAATTGCAGCATCTTTCATAGATTTACAGCATGAAAGCATTTTCACTTTGTGTTCCGGCTTGGGCACATTCGGAATGTCAGGACTTGCTAAGCGCCAGATATAAGGCGCCAGCTCAAGTCGCATAGCTTTTAAAGAAAAATTCTGCCGAGTTTCTCTGGAAACAGAAGAGTGCCACTGCTCCACTAGTGCTTTACTTCTCCGAGTCTCTTCGTACAGGCGAGGGGGGCGCACATAAGTCATGCTGCTATTGCTCACGCTACCAAATAAGTGATGCACAGCATTCAGGGCACTGAATGCATAGTCGGAAGCATTGCGATTGTCTAGCAGATGAAGCCACTCACCAAAATCACAGGGCTTCACAAGCCGATCATCGACATAGTATGCGTTGTGATATTGCTCAAAACAACTTTCGACCAAACGTTCTGGCTCACCTGCTGATTCGAGAACTAGTGTGCCTTCGCCAGTTCTGTGGAAGATCTTACAGGTCAAATCAGCAGTTGAGATGCTGCCGATATCTTTGCCTTGAGTCTCTCGATTTCCGCCGAATTGTAAACGATTGAGACAGGCCCGAAAGTCACCACCAGTCTCGGCAACATCGCGCGCCAGAAGCTTTTGAGAGACCTTAAGGTTTTCTGCTAAGCAGATTTCCTCAAGCCTTTTGATCATCTGACCAGCGTTGGGTGGCTGAAACTTGACAACTTCGCAGTACTGACGCAGATCATGCAGAGTCTTCGAAAATGCTTCATTGCAAATACAGATGATCGGTCTTTGCAATAGCTGGGGGACTTTGCCACTTTTAGTTTTGCTGCCGGACCTCTTTTTTGTCTCGGAATCGCCTCGAGCGGCCTGCCGTTTGGAATCACTTTTCACAATGTCTATAAGGCACCGCACGAAGCCGCCCTCCGCCCCGTCAATTTCGTCAGCTATGATACATACTGGCTTTCCTCCAGTCGCTTGGTGACTGTAAAGAGCAGTGGAAATTTTTTGCTGAACTGCCAAGGCTCCGCGGTCATCGCTAGCGTTCACCTCCAAACAGGTGAAGCCAGCCTGCTTGGCCATAACTTTGATCGAAGTTGTCTTTCCCACACCTGGCGGGCCGTGCACGAGCAAAAGTTTTTTCAGTGGCCGTCCCAACTCGTCTACAAATTCATTTGTTTGAAAAGGTAACCCGAATGCAATTGCTCGCCAGCGGGCAATCCAGCGCATAATGACGCGTTGTGTATCTTCTGAGCCTTGGAGATCAAGGTAAGTCTGCGGTGCATATTTTTCTGTGAGCAAAATTCCACTCGATATGGGGTTGGAGTGCAATGTTTGTGGAGCTTGCGCCACTTTTGGCTTGTTCATGGCTCCAGACTCGAAGTCTCGAAACATCTTCGTGATGGGAATGGGCTCATGAGTAGCATCTACAGGATTTCGTTTGCGTTTTTTGATATTGTAAGACGTCAGATTTAGGGACGACGAATTTCCGTATAGCCCAGAGTCCTCATTTGATGCTTGGTTCTGGTCAAAAGGTGGAGAACTCCCGTACAAATCATCGAGCTCGTCAAAATTCTGATTTGCCGTGTGATTGGATTTTGCACTCGCGATGGTGAAATTTTTGTCAAACAATGAGCTCATTGTCGCGCTATTGAGCCTCACGCACACTAAAAAAGTTTGAATTGATAGGCTAGATTCACGATAAATAAATCAATTTGAGTGCGTCAGCCATCAGTTCGAGCTGTAGCTGTAACCGTGGTTCGTGACGCGTTCGCAAGATTAAAAGTCATGTACCGGGTAAGGGCTGAGATGAGCCCGCTGCCACATTTACCCGTAGGCACAATGCCCGCCACACCAAGGAACTTCCCAGCCCAATACACCCATACCACGTGATATGGTGTTAGGGCCGCCTGATCCGACCCTGGCTCCCTCTCACCTGGAGCTTACTGTTGTTCCGAGACCAAATTATTTCTGGAGGCATAAAGTAGACCCGAAACGTGCTTCAAATTTTGCCAATTCTTGAAGGTAGATTGATTTAAGGTTTGCACAACAGAAACTTTCGGCCCATATTTGTCTATTTCATTTGCTGGTCGGCCTTTACGAACCTGATCTGTGATTGACGTACCTCGAAACACATCAACAATAGTAGATGCAGGCATTGATTAACGAGTACTTAGTCGCATCGGCCGGGGAATCAGATCAACATGCCAAAAAACTGGCTGCTGCTGCAGGAAGCGAGCGGCTCCTAGACCTAGTTGCGCTTCTAGGAGACCAATTGATTCACGCAGATAATGACGTGCGGCTCAAAGCTACTTCGTGCTTCACAGACACGTTGGTTTATGTGAGTCAGTTGAACAGACAACAGGTAGACGTATTGTCCGCGTTTTATATCAACCGGCTGGAAGACGAAGCTGCGATTGAGGCGGTAGGCAAAGGTCTGTCGTACCTGATTGGTCTGTCAAATTTCCCCAAGTCTTCAGTTGATCAAATTCTAGCTAAGCTGAAGGAGATTCCAATTCGAAAGTTGAGCCAGTCGAAAAGACTGTCTTTATTTCTGCTGCTCCAGAAACTTGCCGCTTTCAAGAATGAAGCGTTTGTGACTACATTCGTAGAAGCAGCGGCTGGTGAGAAAGATCCCCAAAACCTCATGATCTCGCTGTCCATCTCCTCCGAAATCCTCAAGGTCTACAATTTGAATGACGATCAAAAGTCGGAAATGTTTGATGTGACGTTCTGTTACTTCCCTGTAAGTTTTACCCCACCGGAGAACATGCCCTACAAACTCACAGCCGATGATATTCGCGCCAAACTACATCCGATTATTGCCATGCCGCCTTTAGCCTCGCTCAGTATTCCTGCCCTGATCCAGAAGCTGGCTGCTATTACTGTTTCTGTCAAAGTAGACGCGCTGGAAACATTAGCACTCTGTCTCAAAAATTTGGATGCTGGTACACTCAATGCCTATTGGTTAGAGGTGTGGAATGGTGTAAGATACGAAGTGCTACACGGCTCACCTACCAGTGAGACCCATGAACCATCTTTAAAAGTTTTGAGATTGTTGCGGCCCGTTGGTAAAGAGTTTGTCGACGCAGTCGAGAGCCAGTTTGAGCAGTTTGAAAATGCCAAACTAGGCCCGCAATTAGGCTATCTTGTTGCTGGAGTGACTGAAGAAGACCAATCGCTGTGGAACGAGTTGTCAACAAAAGCTGTACACAAAGTTGTTGGCGATTCGCCTGCCGACGAAAAAGTCAAGTTTGTACCCACCTTGAACGTTTTGCTGGCTGCGCCATATGCCCTGCCTGAACTGGAGCCTGTGGTCAGCGTTTTACTTGCTGCGCAACGTGGAGATGTTGATTACAGGTCAGATTCTGTGAAAGGTTTGGGTCTTGTAGCTGCTCAAAGCTCTGAGTATGCCAAAATGGCCAGTTTTCAGCTGCTCGAGGCCTTGAAAGACAAAGCGCTTTACAATGTGGCCATTGACGCGTTCCAGAAAATTGCGCCACTGAGACCTAAAGAAATTGTAGAGGTTGTGTTCCCTGCACTTCTCATCAGTTTGGATGGGTCGAAGGAGTTTGCTTCGCCCCTCAACATTTTGAGTGCCATTTCTGTGACCAGAGAACTTGTGAACACTCTCACTGTGAGGCTTTACAACCGGTCTCTACAAGTAAAAGACAGTGTGGAGCTTGTTGAAATTTTGAGAAGTTTGGTCAATGCTGCTTCAAAACTCGATGAGACCGATTTAGCTGGCTACGCCCCGTACGTGTTCCCGATTATCAAAGAGTTTGTGGCTAATAGCGGCAAGACCCAGTCGCCATTTGCCCAAGACTTTGTAGTGGACGAAGCTGCAAAACTCTGTGAGCTAGTCTCGCGAGGCACCAAGTTTCTCAACGATCAACAGAAACAGGATTTTGCACGCCAGGTGGCTCAGGTCTTTGAGAATGTTCAGCCCTTCCGCTCAGCTTCGAACGTGATGGCTCTGCATGTGAGCTGTATCTGCGCGCTGGAAAGTATTCCGCAGTTCAATTTCAGTTTGATAGATATCACTGAGGTGCTGAAGCCGTCCAAACAAGTCTACACAAGAAGCGCTTACCTACGCCTGGTGGCTCTTGCCGTGAACAAGTGGCCTTCAGCAGTAGGCGATACCAGCAGCATCGAGCTTTATGTGAGATGGTTGATGAAAGAAATTGATACGCGTGGCCCCTCACTCCTCAATAGTTTTGAGCTACTGACCTGGACAGCCAAGGGCTTGTTGATGCGTAGTGACAAATTAGGTTTCGAGATTGCTACGTACCTTGTTTCTTTGCTGGACCAAGATGTTGGTTCCCCCGCATCCAAAGTTATGGGAGTTTTAGTGGCGAGCGATCGAGTTGTTAGCAAAGAAAACGGTGTGGTTCTAAGACAGCTTTACAAACAGCGATTGTTTCTGCAGAGCCTTGATACGCTAATTGCTGGCTTCGACACACCTTCACGAGTCAACTATATCCTAGCATTGAGTTGTTTCCTGAGGTACACCCCTGCAAAAGTTTTGATCAGCCAGATCTCGCGCATTTTGCCTCTGCTAATTGATTGTCTGGACGTAAGGGCCGAGGCCGTGCAATTAGGTGCAGTTGGTGCAGTGCTTATGACTTTGAAAGACTCACAAACAGAGTTTGCGCCCTACCTCCAGCGCCTGATTCCCGCTTTACTATCTGTTTCGTGTGATTCGGCGGCTGCTGAAACAGTGAGAGCTGCTTGCCTTGGAGCTTTGACTGAGATTTCGCAAACAATGGGCAAAGGCGCAGTTCAGCCGTACAGGGAACTTGTCTTGAGAAGTGTAGTCCCTGCTTTAAGTGATCCTCGTCGCTCGGTGAGACAACAAGCGACTCGATGTCGGCAAGTTTATTTTGATTGATGTATCTGTATATAATCACTGTCTGGGCATGCTATCAGGGATATTGTTAATGAGGTTCATGGGAGTTAATAGCAACGTGATTGTGGTTTTTTCTATTCAGCAACCGTTAGTGACCTCTTATTTCTCATTAATTCTGTATGAATCCGAGGTCAAGCCCGAATACGCATGAAAATATGTGGTTTTCGCTTCACATTGATGCGTCTGAGACTACAACCATCAGACATGGGCCGAAATTGGCAAGACTCTCCCAACGCAATCAGGGTTGTAAATAGAGTCTTCTTTGATCAAATACTTCGGTTTGCTTTTTGGTTAAGAGAAATAGGTCTTCTGGCCAAACTTACGAATAATGAAGCCGGCCATAGAGTTTGAGTTCTACGTTACTTAGCGTACATGTTCCTGCATGCGTCGTTTCAAATCTGTTTAGAGTTTCGCGATGGCCGATAGTTTCGAATATCGAAACATCAAGCAGATAGCATGACAAAATGAGCACGCCGAGTAGTTTTGAATTTCACCACCGAAAAACACGATCTATATAATCTCTCATTCTAGTCCCGCATGAGAAGGTGCGTCTTGTCTTGGCGCGAAGGGGTCTAGAATATGCGATATCAGTGCACAAGCCCAAGTACCTGAACTATTTGCGCTGTGGCAGAAGCGCGTTGGGAAGAGATGCCCCTGCAGCGTATGCACGCCCGAGAACAGTACTTGTTATTTTGAAAAAAACTTCGCCCAGCAACTAGTCCTTCTGCAGAAGAAGTGAGTCGTAGGCGTCTCTCGGAAAGTTTAGCAAGGGACTTCGAATTATTCTAGTGCCGCCTGCCGCGTGATTTTCTCTGCACCCTTCGCTGACCCATCGATCGCGCTTCAAGTTTAGCGAATGGCGCCTAACCCTGCCCCCCGGCCCCTAGAGTAGAAACCCTGCAGGTAGTATATTAGCCTTAGGCAGTTATTAATAGGGAACAGATCCCCAGGAACCTTGTTCTTTAGGACCTCCTTTTGCACTCTGGGGCTAGGTTCCCGATATTTGGATTCTTTTCAATTTTGCGGTTCCGTTTTGGGTCAAAAGTTTTGGAAATTTTCGATCGTTCGTATCACGTCGAGTTGCTTGTCTCCCGCTAGTCCTCAATCAGTGCTCGCTTCGCCGACACTGAAACCTTTTGACAGCCTTTTAGGGTTTCGAAAATCGCATTCCCGCCGCGACCTGGCATTAGCGTGAAACTTCATATTGAAGCTTGTTTGCATCGCTCTGTGTAACGAAGAGTTTTGATTTTTTCTCGGGCTTTTGCATTACACCTCGGTTCGGCTTGCAACACATTTCGATAAGCAGCCAACCGAGACCCCAGCTCTGCTGCCCAAAAAATAAAAATGACTCTCACCACGAGTCTGGCGTTTCTGTCTCTTGAGGGTTTGAGGCTTGATGGATTGGCCACAACTAATTTGCGTTCGTCTTCAGCCTCGGGCACATCGCAATGCGTTGTGTGCACTACCAATCCGAGCTGTAACTGCGCCTCGGATGAGACCTGTCAGTATACTTTGCAATCGTGCACGGAATGTGCGCGAGCTGTCTGTGTCGCAAACTCATCTGGCACTAACAAAGGTGCAATTGCCGGCGGAGTAGTCGGAGGCTTTGTATTTCTGGCCGCTATAGTCGGTTTGGCGCTGTGGTGGTTTGTGTTACGACACCGCAAACGTAGTCCTGGCCAGCCAATAGACGAAGAAGCTGAGGGCGACGAATCTGAGGATGATGAAGATGATGAGTTTGACGAGAATCCCGGCCCGATGCCCCGGTCCAACTTGAACAGCGCGAGTTACGCCAGACACAACAGCCGCCGCGAATCTAAGGCCGGCAGCTTTACATCTGTCAACACGACGCAAGATCGTGGTTCAAATGTTATTCCTATTGCGTACATTCCGGGCGTGAGCGTGTTTCCGCGAGGCGCGGACGACAGTAACAGCTCGCATTTGCCGATTCGCAACTCGATCTCTGCCTCGAACTACCGCGCCAGCGTGCCTGAAATTTCTATGGCAATCCAGGGCCAGCCCTCGCTGGTCGATATCCACGGCAACCCGCGCGTTTCTGCCGTGTCCAATCCCGAAAGCCGCGAATCCTCGGCCACAATGGGCACTCTAAATCGTGCGGGCTCAATTTCCTCGCAGAATATCCCCGAAGTCCCCTCCACAGCCTCTGCAGTCTCGCTATCTGCCTATGGCCGGCCTTCCCAGCTTGCTTCGCTCTATCCGCCAGTTGCTCAGGCCGATACCGTGGATGCTGGTACCAACGCCGGCAATTCTATGGTTTCGGTGAATCCCCAGTCCTCAAACACGAGCCATCCACACCCTGAACAACAACCTCAAATAGCTGCGCCTTCGCCGCGTACTTCTTCAATTGGCGTATCGAGCGTGGCTACCAGTCAGAGAAGGGAACCGACGCGTCGTTCGTCGTTGGTGTCTCGTTCGCGTCGCAATTCAGCCCAGGAATCTCGTTTTTCGCGCGCCAGCTCGAACCGTGAGTACCTGAAAGACTTGCCGGAAGAGGCGTACCTGTATCATGGGGGCGGTATGGATGAAGAGAGCGAGAAGGGCGAATAGATGTCTCAAAACTTTCTTTGAAACTGAAGAAGGCACGACATTGCTTCGCCTCAGACTCAGCTCAGATACCTTGGCGTTGTGGCCTTCACTTTTCGGATTTGTACGCCTCGATAAAATGCCGCGCTTGTTCTCGATTAAATCATGCGCGCCTTAACAGAAAAATGCCTGCCCGAGTACACAAAACTTTAACATTCGCCCGAGCACGCCGCTGGAGATCTAACTTATTTAAACTAATTGAAACTTTGTACTTTTATATGCAATCATTCCATCCTGACGTTGATCCAATATTTTAGAAAGTTTCCTGCCGAAGCATTCCACCAAGTAAGATGAAATCACGGGGACTGTTCAACTGTGTGCGGTGGAGCCAAGGTTCTATTCGTATAAGCGGAGAGGAAGCTACTAATTCACAATAGCTTCCCGACGCCTTGGTAAAGGGGTGATGCATTTCAATATAAGTGAGGTATTGGATTAATTTACATGCTGAATAAATAGGCGTTTGTACTGAGTACATAGCGTCTCATGGGTTTGCGAGTCGGAAGACGAAATTAGGGCTCGATTAATTTGGATCCACCTCAACTTAAAAAGAAGGGAAAAACAGTTTATCCAGGAAACGGCCAGTCTTTTTGGCGCCCTTCTTGACCGACTGGATTGAAGCCGAAGTCTTAGAGGGAGCGAGGCCGTTGGACTGTGTAGAGTAAATGTTTTTGGAGGCAGAAGGAGCAAGGGGCTGGGAAGTGGTAGCTGTCAACATGTTTTTATTTTGGTTTTGGTTTGGATGAGGTTTTGGGATATCGGTTCAGCGAGAGGCCAGGGACCTTATATAGTTGCTCGCACCTTTTTTTAGGGGTGCATAATTCTCCCAAAAAACTCTCCGATTCGGTCATAGGTGCATGCAGTCGAGTCCAAACCTGCATATTTGATGCACGGGGTCCCAAAAAGCTCTAGGTCCGCGTAGAGCTCGGGCTTTCAGTACAAGAAAGTCAGGCATTTTACGAAATACAATCTTGAAGGTAATGGGTTTGATCCTCGGGACTCTGTAGCGTCGACTAGTCGCCAAATGCCGCCGAGAAGTGTCTCGAAAATTCTTCCCGCAGCCGGGAGTTCAAAGTGTATCGAGTAAGACGACTCAACAGACAAGAAAGGTTTGTGCGAGTTTGTGATCTGTTATTGACACAAACCCGTGTGTTAAACTGCTTAAAGATACCCGCTAGTATTTACAGTTACAATAGAGTAGAAGAATCAGTAGATCCACAGGACAAAGCTCATAGAAACTGGATTGTCAATATCAAGACAATTGTGGTACGGTCTTCTCCGGTGTGCATGAACGTGCATTACGCCAAATCTCGTGATGAAGACGCTTTCAAGGACAGATGTTCCCGCTAGCGATTCGCAGTTTGCCCTCGCATATAAAATGAAAGGGAATGCTCAGAACGCTGATTCAACGTTCAAACACCGAAACGGAGTCTCCAAACATGCAGTTTTAGCAAAATGCAGAAAATGCCACCTAGTAGATTGTGGTTACCCCTCATTTTGTTTTTTGGTGGGTCTGACTCGGTGGGAAATAAGTTGCTCCGTAGTATTGAAAATTTTCCTTGTAATTCCGTAACATTGTTCGTGTAAGATGAATATCTGACTCAGCACTTACCTGCACCTATTAGTCAAACGGCCAACGCAAACTGCAGGATGGAACCACTTCGATGCAGGTTACAGAGCAAGCATTGGCGGGGAGCGTTCCAGAGCAATTTGAGCAAATCGATGTAGTTCCATTAGAGCAAATTTCGGTTGTAGATTATGGGCAGCGAGAAAGCACCAGGAAAAAGGCGGCACGATTGGCCGGAACCATTTGGTAACGCCGATTATTACGAAGATTAGTGAATAAACGTGCATCCGGGGCATTCTGGCCAAGAAACGAGGCGAGATAAAAATCATAGACAAGGTTCAATATTGAAAGCCACTCTGCTACCTCCATGAGATGGATTGGTTTCCAGACCTTCGGTCGCGTGCAAAGAGTCAGCTCTGGCCGGGATCGGACAGTGCAGGAACTGGCCAATCATTCGGCAGTCCGGTCACGTGATTTGCTGGAGGAGCTTGCCATTTGTCGGGCCGGATCAAGTTGAAGATCAATTCCAAAGGGATTGAAACCAAATTTTATTTTTTAGTGCCGACAATTCGAATTTGCCAGCCGTCGCCTGCCCAGAATCGGCCCCAAATCAGTACCACAAGCAGCGGGATAGGGTAGTGCCCATGCTGCCACACTAGAGTAATTTCACCGAGTATATAAGGCGAGGCTGATCCTCCCCCCAACAACAACAACCACGCTGACATTTCAGACCAAGACCGAATTTCAGAATCAGACCAACCTCTAAATTCATAAAAATGGCCTTCTCTGACGTCGACGTGCAGACTGTTAACACGATCCGCACTCTTGCTGCCGATGTGACCTTCAAGTCCAACAGTGGCCACCCTGGCGCCCCCATGGGTATGGCCCCCATTGCCCATGTGCTCTGGAACCGTCATATGCGTTTCAATGGCAAGAACCCCAAGTGGTTCGGCCGCGACCGCTTTGTGCTGTCAAATGGCCATGCCTGTGCCCTGCAGTACATTCTGCTGCATCTGTACGGCTACGACATTTCGCTGCACGACCTGGAGACGTTCCGTAAATTAAACTCGAAATGTCCGGGCCATCCTGAGCGCGAGCTTCCGGGTGTCGAGGTGACCACTGGTCCCCTTGGCCAGGGCATTGCCAACGCTGTGGGTCTTGCCATTGCTGAGCAGCACCTTGCTGCCGAGTTCAACAAGTCTGACATCAAGTTGATCGATAACTACACGTACTGCTTTTTGGGCGACGGCTGTCTGATGGAGGGCGTTGCCAGCGAGGCGATGTCGCTTGCCGGCCACCTGCAGCTCAAGAACCTGATTGCGTTCTACGACCAGAACCAGATCTCGATCGATGGTGACACCAACGTTGCCTTCACTGAGAACGTTGCGCAGCGCGTCGAGGCGTACGGCTGGAATGTGATCCGCGTGAAGGACGGCAACAACGATCTTGACGGCATGGATGCTGCCATTGTCGAGGCCAAGAAGTCTGAGCGCCCCACGCTGGTCATTGTGCCGACCATCATTGGTTTTGGCTCGAAGATCCAGGGCACCCACTCCGTGCACGGCTCGCCGCTCAAGGCTGACGATATTGCGCAGCTCAAGAAGCAGTTTGGCTTCAACCCCGACGAGAAGTTCATTGTTCCCGAGGCCGTGACCAAGCTGCTCGAGAAAAAGCGCCAGGAAGGTGTCCAGGCCGAGAAGGAGTGGAACGAGCTTCTGCAGCAGTACTTGGAGAAGTACTCGACCGAGGCTGCGGAGCTCAAGCGCCGTATCGACGGCAAGCTGCCCGAGGGCTGGGAGAAGGCTCTGCCCACCTACACTGCTGCCGATGACGCCATTGCCTCGCGCAAGCTGTCCGAGACCGTGCTCACCAAGATCTGGGACGTCGTTCCCGAGCTCATTGGCGGCTCTGCCGATCTGACCGGCTCCAACCTCACCCGCACCAAGGAATCTGTCGACTTCCAGCCCCCGAACTCCGGTCTCGGCAACTACGCGGGCCGCTACATCCGCTACGGTGTCCGCGAGCACGCCATGGGCGCCATCATGAACGGTATCGATGCCTTCGGCGGCCTCATTCCTTACGGCGGCACGTTCCTCAACTTCGTTTCTTACGCTGCCGGCGCTGTCCGTCTCTCTGCTCTCTCTGGCCACCGTCTCATCTGGGTCGCGACCCACGACTCGATTGGTCTTGGCGAGGACGGCCCTACCCACCAGCCCATTGAGACCTTGGCCCACTTCCGCGCGACACCTAACCTCATGGTCTGGCGCCCGGCTGATGGCAACGAGGTTTCTGCCGCTTACAAGGTCGCTCTTGAGTCGCACGAGACTCCGTCGATCATTGTTCTGTCGCGCCAGAACCTGCCCCAGCTCTCGGGCTCCTCGATCGAGGGCGCCTCCAAGGGTGGCTACATTGTTTCCGACGTTGCTGACCCCGAGCTCATCATTGCCTCGACTGGTTCTGAGGTCGGCATTGCCGTCGCTGCCGCCGAGAAGATGAACGCCGAGGGCCGCCGCGTCCGTGTTGTTTCCCTGCCCGATTTCTGGACTTTCGATCTGCAGTCCGAGGAGTACAAGCTCAGCGTGTTCCCCAACGGTGTGCCTGCGCTCTCGGTTGAGGTTCTGTCTGCTTTCGGCTGGTCCAAGTACACCCACGAGCACTTCAACCTCGACCACTTCGGTGCCTCTGCCCCCTACCAGGACCTCTACAACTCCCTCGAGTTCACTCCCGAGGGCATTGCCAAGCGTGCCGAGGCCACCATCGAGTTCTACAAGGGCCAGACTGTGCGCTCGCGTCTGGTGCATGCTTTCAAGCACCTGGTTCAGACCGGCCCCGGCCCCTACCACGACAAGCCTCTGGGCGCTTAGATATCCTAGCTGTTTGTTCAGCAGTTCTTACCACACTAGCGGATTACGTAGAATGTGGTTCAACTCATAGATTAATGATGTATGTTCAATTCGAAGATCTCCTTAGTTGCTGGGCTCCTAGAAGTGAGGCTTCTGGTCACGTATTTCATAGCATAACGTTTGAGACCATCGCTCGAGCTTGCCATTGAGAAAAGTATTCTCAGCTCTGTACGTTTATCCACTCCTCGAAATATTTACATCCACTCTTTTACATACTTACACTAGCCTTTTTCGAAGTGAGGCTCCTGGTCACAGCACCTCGTATTTCGTGTTGTGCCATTCGAACCCATCGCTAAAACATCCCATCGAAAAGATTATTCTCAGCTCTGTACGTTTCCTACAACACCTCCGAATATTCGCATCCACTCTTTAACATCCTTTCCTCTTCATATTCATGCACCTAGGTCTGACGAAGCAGGGTCCCACCGCGCCTAGCCGAACATGTCTGCATGGCTACTTCTGGCAGATGCGTTTTTTCTCGGAACCTCGCTCGTAATTCTGGGAACCTCGCTTGTACCTAAACTCGAGCTACTCTTGTTGTACGGTAAGACTCGACCAACTCTTCGCGAACCAGAAACAGCTGCCCCCAAGCAGACCGATCTCATATCCCAATTATGGACCTGGGCGCTGAATTTGACCGTTGCAAAATCGTTTTTCTGGCACTTCTATGCATTGAGCTGCATTGTGTCGATTTATGCACTCTCTAGGGTCGGTTTGACATGGCGTTCTGGTCTGATGCTTGTTCAATCCGTGCGACGTCTATACGAGGAGCGCTTTGTTCTGAAGCCTGGTAAAAGCAAAATGCACGTCACACACTACCTCGTTGGTCTCATGTTTTATTTTTTTCAAGCCACCGTCACATTGAACCCCCCTGCTCCAGATTGGGCGACCAGAACCCAAGGAACCACCTTGACATCTGCACAATGTTTCACGGGAGTGGGCCTCTTCGTAGTGGCCAGTTTAGCCCAGGCTCGCTTTCACAAACAACTGGCAAGCACAGTTAAATATAACAAGCCTTTGTTCGATGTAGATGTTGCCTGCCCGCACTACACCAGCGAAGTTCTCATCTACGTAGGCCTCTTTCTCACTGCCCCGACCCTGGCAGCGGCACTTGCATGCGTCTTTGTTCAGATCAATCTGGGTACATCTGCCTGGAAGACCCACTCATATTACTGCAGCAAAAAAACGCCATTTAAAAACGCCATGTACCCTGGTCTATTTTGATTCCAGCATTTCCAAACAATGAACCCATTTCGGAATCTCGAGATGGCAGATATGTCTAGCAGACCTGCAACTCAATACCCCTTTGCGGATACCGATCTCAATAAGACAACCAAAAATAATACAAGTGAGTGGAGAAAAGCTTATCCATACATGCATAGACTGGCCCCACTCAAGATTGGTTCAAGGATAGTGACTGAGCCGGCCAACCCTGAGCCGGCCAATTGGTCCAATGAGAAGCTAGCTCACAACAACAAAGCCTATGGGGAAGTTACCAATCCTCAATGCCAACCGAGCTGGGTGAAGTGGAGAATCAATCGTGTCAACACGCGAACTAGTTACTTGGGTTTACCTGCGCGTTTAATCCTCAGCTTCCTGAACCCTGCTGTTCTGGCCATGACCATCTTATTGGTCTGTATGTATGCTTTCAATCAGCTACTACAGGGTGCAATTGAGGCCGCTAGAAGGTTTGAAATCTTGGAATGTACTTCGACATCAGGCCTCGTATCCACAGGTCAATTGGCAAGTATGGCTTTGGCCGCACTGAATTCGGACACACAAACCCTGGCCAATCAGGCGTTCTCATCCCTCAACGGCAGCATCTGGAACTCATATCACATGTCGTTACTATTTTTGAATGCGATCGATGTGATGTATCAGCAGCTGTTGGTGGTCGGGCCTGAACTAGCAAACTATGCAGCCAACTCGACAGTCACTGCTCTGAGCGGATATCTCGAGCCCAGAATTGCAAATGCTCAAAACATGTCTTCAACTCTGATTAATGCGCTGGAAGATGTGCAGTCTGCTCTCTCGAGTTCGGGGCTCTATTCCTCGCTGGATGCCAAAAACGTCTCGTCTGCCTTCAACATCTCTATCCCCACTAACATCTCGACAAGTCTGAGCGGCTTCTCGACACCCAATGTTTCCGAAACTTTCAGCAATACTTCAAGTGCCATTGAATCGTACATTAACAAGGCCCGCACGAACTGTGTCAATTTGCAGCAGTCAATAGCTCTACCTTCCTCGTTGCTCAGCACCCAAATCAATGCCTCCAGCTGCAACGCCATCGAATTGATGTACGACAAAGTCAACGACTCAATCGCCCCAGGCTACAAGGCATTTGTGAGTGGCGGCGTGATAATTTTGTTCGTCTATTTGCTTCTGGGCTTGGGCTACCAAATCTTGGCATGGCGCCATCTGAACAACCGTGGCGTCGAGCTCGAGGCTCCTCAGGGCCGTAAAGATTCTGTTGAAGTCATTACTAGGACATTATTGACTTCTGCTGTGGCAAAGTTTATAATGAAGTTTGTGCCTGGTGAGAACGCCAAAACGCAGACCGAGTGGTGTATCAATTACATCTTCTCCACCGTTGGTCTTTGTTGGATGTTCGCAACTTTCTGGTGCTTATATTACGGGGCATTTCAGTCGGCTCAAATCTCTGCAGTGTCGTCCGTGAACAGTACTCATGCAAACAAGTCGTCTACTTCTACTGAAGACTACGCCAACTGGGCAGCCGACATAAACAAACAAGTCGCTGTGATCGAAAGTGAATTAAATACAAATGCGAGCTCGATATTTTCAGAACTGATCAGTGAACTTAGCGCCGAGTGCCTCTCGCTCGAATCGTCTTTGAATTCTGCTCTCGAAGATGCGTTTTCTAGCCTCGACATAGGCTACTCGAGGCAATTCAACTGGACCAGCACAATCATGGCTGATGGTTATGCTCTCGAACAAATCACACTCCCACGAATCAATGAAACAATTCCAGCTTCAGCAGTAGGTCTTCGAAGCTCTAGCAAAGTCTCGGCTTCTGCAAGTGGTGTTTACACCCGTGAACAAGTCATCGGCATGTTTTCTGACTCGGCTTGGCCGATATCTTGGTTAGGATGGGCTTTATTTGTTGGATTCATTCTAAACATTTCGGTTGCCCTAGTCATCAGTATTTTAAGGTGCAAAACATCGGCGCCCCACCGCGACAATTACCACAACAAGATCACCACCGATAGCTGATACCTAGAAGCTTCGATCGATCCTGATTGAAGCACTGGAAATAAAGCGTTGCATATAATTAGCGTACAGAAACACCTAGGAATGATTGGTTTCCGACACTTGTCCCCGTAAATCAGAATTCGAAAGAACATAGTCCTGCTGTTGTCCCGATTTGCGCGCGCATGAAATACGATACGGTCATTTCCCATTGCAACGAGTTGGACATTTGAAATGCCTAATTTTGACAATGATTCCAAACATGTTGATGAACTGGCAAATATACTGGTGGTTCTCAAGACCTTGGATGTTATCCGAGCGCTGAGCGACGCACAAACAACAATAGAGCTCCTCAAATTACGCGAGCCTCGCGGACGGTTGAAGCGTGAACTTCTTAGTTTGCAGTCACAGTTTCGTACAACAGAAGCTAAGATTGGAAATGCGCTGGCAAAAGGCCAAGAAATAGAATTTCAAGCTTTTGAACAGATTGATCAAGAGCAGTTTATTAGCTACGACCTGCAAAGCCCAAAATTCGAACGGAAGTAGTTGGATCGGTTCTTTTCATGACGCTGTCGAGAACTTCTGTATCTTTCGCCTCATTCCTTAGATTAGCTTGGAGCTTTTTAGAATTATCGGGTTGCAAGTCTCGACAGTCACCGTTCGAACGAGTGCATCTTCTGGCCATCGCTTTTTAGGACGGTCGCATTGATGCATTCTCTGCTTATACCCATTTAATATTTCGAAGTTCCACTATGATTCGGTTCTTATGCGTAGTAGCTCATTTGAGCTCTTGAAAGTTTTCGTGGGGTTTTCTCCTTAATTCCTGTGCTTCTAAGGTACTCGTCAAGGTAGGCGAACACTTTGCATGACGGCTTAGGGTGCATAAAGTTTTATGCGGATCTCAAAGTAGTATTTAGAGGAAAAGGCTCTAGAATTCTATATAAGTCAAGGAGATTCCATTTTATTTCTTCGGAAGCACCTTCATCAGCCACAAAACTCAAAAGTCAGCCAAAGAAGCGAGTCAAAAGGGACTGGGGAACAAGAGACAGGGCTGAAAAAAAGCCAATAGTCCTTTCAAAAGAAAATTGGGGCTCATAACGGACTCAGAGATGAATCAATACACCAACAAATGCTCTGGGGGCTCAAATAAATGAAGAAATCGAGTTGGTGAGGGGACAGGGGGCTCAATAAAGGAAAAATTCAAACGCGAAAACGGATTGGGGAGAGATCAAAAAAACTGGCAATCGGACTGGGGGGAAATCAAGGAACGACCCAATGGCAAGCGGACTGAAGATCAATCAAAGGAACGTCTCAATGACAAATGGACTGGGGCATGATCAAAGGCACAATGGCAATCGGACTGGGGGCAATTAAACGGAAGAATCAAAGGCGAAAAACTGCGTAATCAATTCCGAAGAATCAATTGACAAGGCGGGACTGGGTGTCAACTTAGACAAAGACCCAATGATAGTTTTGAGTCCAACGGTTGTGAGGAGACTGTTGATATCGGGCTGAAGCTGTGTACTCCTGAGCTATGAGTTTACATTATGCAAGATCTTGTCTAGACTGAAGGATTATGTCCCAGGTGCTTGAGATCAAATTGTATTTTATGAAACGATACAGAGTCTGGTCCACTAACGTGAGCGACCTCCGGCACCGGCAAAGTTTGCCAAAGCCTCCTGGCTCACTTCGATCTCAGGAAGCTGACCACTTGCAGGCTTTTCAATAAAGCCGCAGGCCACCAAGAACGAAAGATAAACACCGATCAGCTTCTCATTGACAGAGGAGCCAGCGCTGCAGTCCTCTCCAGTCCAAGCAGCATCGGATTTGAGGCACTTGACCGCATTGGCATCGTCCATCTCAGGAGCTTTCGTAGCCCACGGCAGATCGTCCAAAACGAAATGCAACAGCGGAAACAGTGCAGAGTCGCCAGTCTCAGCCACAAACTTTTCAAGCGCAACCTTCCAATCGACGTATGAGCCCGCCTTCACGTCATAGCCGTAAGTGGCCAACGAGCCCAAAAACTGATTGAGAGGCATTCGCGGGTGAGCGGTAACCTGGACAACTGCAACCTCAGAGCAGCTCGGCGCGTGCAGAGCAGCCGCAACGGAAACGCGAGCAACGTGATCAACCGGCACCATATTTACAGGGTTGATGATATCCGGGTACATGCCTAGTTCGAGCGATCCCTTGGCCAGACGCAACAAGAAGTCATCAGTGTTGACGATGCCGTTAAAAGTGCTGCCAAGAATATATCCGGGTCGCACAATGGAACCTCTAAGACCCTTGGCGTACGCTTTGCGAATGATATGCTCGGCGGCCCACTTGCTCTGGCCGTATCCGCCTCCCAGGCCGGTTCTCGAGCCTTCGAGATCATCTGCTTCGGGAACACCATTCTTGCCCTCGGCTACAAGTTTTTCGCTCAATTCAAGGTAGTGATCGGTATCCATGGCTGAGGTAGATGACACGAATGAGAAGTACTTGGCTTTGCCTTGGGTGCACAGCGACATGACGTTGATGGTGCCAATAACGTTGGGACCGCGCAAAAGAGCATAAGGATACACCCAGTGAACAAGAGCACCGTTATGAATGATTGTGTCAACTTTGTCGCACATCTGGGCCCACTCAGCCTCGGGCAAACCAAATCGCTCCTTCTCCAAATCGCCCACAACTACCTCGATACGAGACGCGTAGGACTCATCCCAGATGTCGTATGCCTTGAGGTTCTTCTTTACGCGGGCGAAGCCAGATTCAGAGTCCTTGGCACGCACATGACAGATAATCTTGATTTGCTGCTTACGGGCGAGGAGATCGCGCATAATAAATGCGCCCATAAATCCGGTCACGCCGGTCACGAACACAGTCAGATCAGACTTGGAAAGAGGCGATGAAGGAGTTAAGTACGAGGGCAGAGTTGCAGCTAGATCGGACGCATCCTGGCCATACTGGATTTCTTCCTTCTGCGACTTAGATTTGTCTTTGCTAGAATCGTCCGCACCAATAACGTCCCCCTTCAGTTCAGATACGGCTCTAGCAAACTCTTGGACAGTGGGATGGGCATAGATCGTGCCGAGAGGCAGATCTGCCACACCCAGCTTGACTCGCGCCTGGAAAATCATCTTCGTAGCCAGAATCGAATGGCCGCCCAGGTCAAAGAACGAATCAGTGGCCTCGACCTGCGGCGGTTTGTGAGGCAAAATATCGAGCCACAGATCACGGACCTGCTGCTCTTCAGCGCTCAGTGAAGACTCACCAGAAGTACGCGAATGAGCAGCCACGACCGCCAGCTCAGCCGTGTCGGGGAAGGGCAGCCGCGGTTTGTCAATTTTGCCGTTAGGATTGAGCGGCAACTTGGGCAGTGGCACAATGATGCTCGGGACGGCGTAGGAAGGCAGTTTTGTCTTGAGGTATGACCGAATGTCTTTGATAAGACGGCGGTACTTCACGAGACCACTAACTACAGGGTTTTCATTCTCGTCAAGGGACTCGTGAGCACTGGCCATGTCATCGGCATTGGTTTCAGGAACAACATAGGCCACCAGCACGTGTTCCTCGTCTTTGTCTCTTCTCACCAGCGTGACGTTTTCGCGCACGTAAGGATGGCGGCTCAGATGCGTGTTGATTTCGCCCAGCTCGATGCGGAATCCGCGAATCTTAACCTGATCGTCCGCTCTTCCCGAACATTCGACACTGCCGTCAGGCAGATAGCGGCCCAGATCACCTGTACGATACATTCTGTCACGAGGGCCCAACCAATATTTGGTCCAGGGACCGCTGGCTTTATCTTCCCAATGATTTTCGGGCACAAACCACGACACCAAAAACTTCTCGGCCGTCATGTCAGGCAATCGCAAGTAGCCATCGGAAAGACCACCTGCACGGACGTAAATTTCACCAACCTCGCCCACACCGCAAATTTGCGAGCGATCAGCGCGGTTCACGATCAGCATCTGTACATTGTGCATACCCTTGCCTGCTGGAATTGTGTCCTTCTGAGACTGCAAAAAGGCTGGATCAGAGGCTACGCTGGGCACCTCAAAATACGACACGGCGCGCTGGGTCTCAGTCGTGCCGTACATGTTGACAATAAACACGTTTTTGGCCAGGGCTTGAAGCTTCGAACAGTCGCGCTTGGTCAGAATATCTCCCACAAAGAATGCCCGCTTGAGGCTGTCGATGTTAGCAGTGGCCTGCGACGAGAGCAGCTGGCCCATGGCTGGCGTCAAATGTGTAACTGAACATTTGTGCTCAGCCATCCATTCGGCGAGACGTCCGGGCGTACCAATATCGTCACTTGTAGGCACGTACAGCTGGGCACCCAAAAACAGCGGCGTGAAAATATCGCGCTGAATTGGGTCGTGCGCAATGCCACTGAGCATTGTAAATCGGTCCTGATCACTCAGACCAAACCGCTGCGACATCCATGGGAAGTAATATGCCAGAGAAAAGTGGCGGCCTCGAACACCTTTGGGGATACCTTCAGAACCAGAGGTGAAAGAGAGGGTTGGATGCGAGTCAGGTCCAACCACAACCCCGGTGCGTTGCGACTTGAGGCTCTGGAACTCCTCGAGGGCATTTTCATCGGCAATAAGTGTGCCGTCGTCCTGCAGCTCTACGCCGGTCATTTGCGCCTTCAGCTGCAAGTTTTCTTTGATGTAATCTTTGACTGTGTTCGACAACGCACCTGCTTTGTTCAGCACAAACAAGCCCTGCGGTTGCGCGACCGACAGATAGATATTCTGGCGCGCAGGCGGGTAAGCAGGATCAATTACACTAAACGTAGCACCGGCCTTCAAAACACCCATGATTGCCACAACCAAGTCAACGCTGCGATGCGCATAGATCATGACCACATCGTCTACTTCAATGCCTTGCTTTATCAGGTAGTGGGCAGCAACATTCGAGGCCTCGTTAATCTGCTGGTAAGTGAATTGTCGGGTCTGGGAGCCTTCAACGAACACGTTGGCAGTCTCAGTAACGCACGGACGCGTAGGGAATTTCTCAGCGTTATCCGCAAAAATGTCCTGGATGGCGCCGCGGAAATTCGACCAGTCCAGATCAGCCGTGGCATCGGGCAGCACCTGTTTCTGACTGGGCGTGACCAACGATATTTTGGCTACCGGTGTGTCAAGATTCCGGCCCAATTCGGCGACCAGAAGCTCGAGCTGCTCGACCAAGAAGGCAATGCGTTCTTTGCGATACAGCAACGAGTTGTAGTGGACGATGACCTGCGCCTGATCTACGTCGTAGATAACTGCGAGATCTTTGGAAGGAGCCTGCACCGACGCGCTTGAGCTACTAAGAAATGGCATAACCAGCGAGCGGAACTTTTCTCCGGCCTCAGCAGCAATGTCTGCATGGTTTTTGTTGATGGTTGTAGCGAATTTGTTGGCATCCTTAACGGCCGCCAGAATCGCCTCGAGCTTGGTGTCGCTGGTGACATTTGCTCTCAGAACCGAGTGTTCGCCAGAAACAAGCTGCGAACCAATGACTATATCCTCATCACCGGTCATACGATGCACCAGAGCCAAGTAAACTGCCGAAAGAGCTTCGATAGCAGATGAGTTGGTGCTATCAGCGAGCTGGTCTAGGCTGGAGCTGTTAAACGAGGCTTTGTACTCGGCCTGGGCGATTTTGCCTTCTGACGAGACAAAGTCGCCTGGCAGTACGTTCAGTGAGCTGTTCTCGAGTCTTGTGGACCAACTCATTGTTTTTCTGGTTGGGCTGATTGACGTAGGGCGAGCCTTGGAACTTATAGGTCAATTTAAATGAGGTTCCGATCCCGGGATCTAGATGACTCACTACTGGATGTGATGTCCATCCCAAGAATTGGGTGTGTTTCCCGGTACGTGGGATAGGCCGCAGGGGCCAATAAATATGGAATAGCGATATTGGATGGTTCGGAGAGTATAGAGGTTGGACACTGGTCAAATTCAGTTTCATATTTTAGTTTTGTGTTTTTTTCCAGAATATCGGCCAGACGCCCATTCGTAACTTTATAAAACTAACCCCAACCGCAACATTATGCAATGATTAAACACTCTCTCACAGGCCAGCCTCCGTGTACCACCCCCAGACCTCCGAAGAAAGTCCACTAAATAAGCCCCACACCTCGACCATGTCCGCGCGGAAACTCCAACAAGAGATAGACCGCGTGTTCAAGCGAGTTGCAGAAGGCGTGGTTGCCTTCGACAACATCTACGACAAGCTACACATGGCCACTGTGCACAGCCAGAAGGAGAAACTTGAGCAAGATCTCAAGCGAGAAGTGAAAAAGCTGCAGAAATTCCGCGACCAAATCAAGACCTGGATTGGGTCCAACGAGGTTCGCGACAAAAAGCAGCTGATAGAGCACCGGAAGCTGATCGAAACTGAAATGGAACGATTTAGAGTGGTTGAGCGAGAAGTCAAAACCAAGACGTACTCGAGAGATAACGACGACGAGCCACTGGATCCGCATGAAAAAGAGAAACGCGAAGCCGTGGATTTTTACGAGAGTGTTCAGCAGCAGATTGAGGAGCAGGTCGAGGAGCTCGAAAACGAAGAGGAACAGCTGCAATCGACCACAAAGCGCGGCAAAAAGGACTCGGCCAAGCAGGAGCGCATTACCGAGATCGAGGAATTTCTTGAGCGCCATAAATGGCATCTGCACAAGATCGAGATTATTATTCGAATGCTCGAGAACGAAACTCTGGCGCCAGATAGTGCCATGAGCTTGCAAGACGACATCCAGTACTACATCGAGTCAAACATGGAGGTCGATTTTGCTGAAGACGATGCGATGTACGACGATCTGGGACTGGTCGAAGATGAAGAAGATGAAGAGCTGCTGGATCCGATAGAGAGGGACGATACTTATACTCTCGAGGACCTGGCTCAGGATCTCTCCAAAGAGGCCGCTGATAAAGAGAAGCAGGCGGCTAGAGACGCAGCTAAAGACACCAAGGAAAAGGACAAGGACTTCAAAGAAGCTTCTCCTGCTGCCTCTGCTGTTGCTCCCGCTGCTCATGCCACAGCCGCACCAATCACGTTTGTGAACAAGCGCCAAACCAGCCCGCCCGCAGAGAGGCCAACTGCTTCTCTCAATCATTTGCCCAACACCGCTTCGGCAGGATCCAGTTCCAGCGGCACTTCGTCGAGTCAGGCTACGTCTGCAACAAATTCGCCGCTCAAAAAACAACACGTTGCAGTTGTGGCTGGAACTGGCGCAGGCGCGGGCGCAAAGTTCCGCGATTCTCTGGCTTCGCCGTCGCCTGTGCCTTCAAGCGCGGCTTTGACTTCATCATTTGCAGCTGCGTCGGCGCTTGCTGATCCGAAAAACGCTGCGTCAGCTTCTGCAAACGCCCCGCAACAAGCCTCGACTACAAGTTCAACTACAACTACAACTAACAACGTAAACGGAGGACCCTCTAGTGCTGGCTCATCATCAGGGTCTGCCGACAACGCCAAAAACCTGCCCTCCAGTCTTGCGGGCTACGCAAATGTTCTAGAACGCGCCCGTGCCCGCATGTCTGCCTCGCCGGGCTATGCGGAGCTCTCGAAGCAGCTCGCAGCGTCGTTCGAAAATGTTCCCACGGCTGAGACTGCAGACCAGCCCCGCAATTACCATCCGGAATCGCCTTATCCGACGCCGTTTTTCTACCCTGGAGAGTCTCTGCCAGTCCTCGACGAGCCGTCGATTTTCGCCAAAATGGATGTCGACACCCTGTTCTATATTTTCTACTACCGCCAGGGCACGTATCAGCAGTACATGGCGGCCAAGGAGCTAAAATCGCGCAGCTGGCGGTTCCACAAGATGTTCATGACCTGGTTCCAACGCCATGAGGACCCTAAAATTTTAAATGATGAGTACGAGCAGGGTACGTACCGGTTTTTCGATTTCGAGGGCTCCTGGATGCAGCGTCGCAAGTCTAACTTCAAGTTCGAGTATGTGTATCTTGAGGATGAGGTCTGATTGTTTGTAAAGAAGACTTTGCTAATTTATTGTAGAGATTGTATTTTGCCCATATATTTGGACTTGGTTTGTGCTCGAGCCCAGGGTGAGTACCGAGTGCAAGAAGGTATACCCTCAAATTAGGATGCACAATCAAATACGCTAAATGCGCCCGGCTGACAGCTCCATTGATATTCGAATCGAGATGGTCATAAAACAGAATGAAATTAAATATTTTAGTTCTTCCATTGATAATACTGGGAAGATGAACCCCATTTGCATGTGATCGCTATCCCTATGTGGATCCATTTCGATCCTGCAGCAGGGCTGCCTCCAGAGCAGCTAAATGCCAGTTTGTACCAACTTCAAAGTTTGCTTACTCCCTTAACTCGCTCAGCTCCCAAAAGCTTTCGAGTTTATGCGCATGTGCCGAATCTAGTAAGTCCTATTCGAGTTACTCTAGCTTATCGAGCCCAGATTTTGGCCTTTGAGTGGGGTCTTGCTTCAACCAAAATTAATAAATCAACAACCTTGTCAACACAAATACTTCATAAATGTTTATCTATGGCAAATAGCCTCGACGAAACCTCGGCAACACCCGTTTAGCGAACCCTTCGAAGCACGTTTATTTCCATCAGTCATCATCTAGTCAGATCTGCTGAAGCACCTCAATTTGGCAGCTGCAGGTCAATGTGTTCCAGAAAAGTAGGACTAAAATCGAGTTTTGGAAACCCCAGAGCTCGGACTCCCAGAGCGGGAAGATGTCAAATTATTTTAAATCCACGTTTTACGGGCCATTTAGCCTGTGACTGCCGTCTATAGCCCCCTAATCTAGACTTGCTACCTTGCTTACTCAATTGAAAAATTCATGCAGGCTCAGACATTCTCGCAGGGACAGGCCATATAATAATGCTTTGAGTCATCGCAAAAACCTCGAACCATTCTGTAAATTTCTGGGTCCCGCGTTTTTGTTTGATCACATCACTTACACAGCCCTCTTTTACACTACAAAAAAATGAGCTCTACTCCTATGTTTGGTCCCGACGGCGTGTCCCGTGTCCTTTCGCCCAATGTTCAAGGTGAAGACGTCCGAGTTCTCGGCTACGACCCTCTAGTTGCACCTGCCCTTCTCCAGAGCGAAATCCCTGCCACCGGCGCATCGCTTGAGACTGTCACCAAGGGCCGCAAAGATGCCATCAATGTTATCACCGGTGCCGACGACCGTGTCCTCGTCGTTGTTGGTCCCTGCTCGATCCACGATCCCGAGGCTGCTCTTGAATACGCCCAAAAACTTAAACAACTTAGTGAAGAACTCAAAGGTGAACTGGTTGTTGTCATGCGTGCTTACCTGGAGAAGCCTCGTACGACCGTGGGCTGGAAAGGTCTGATTAACGATCCTGATATCGATGGCTCTTTCAACATTAACAAGGGTCTCCGTGTGGCTCGTCAACTTTACGTTGATCTGACCTCTGCTGGCCTGCCAATTGCCAGCGAAATGCTCGACACTGTCTCGCCTCAGTACTTGGCTGATCTGCTTTCTCTGGGCGCTATTGGAGCTCGTACCACTGAGTCTCAGCTGCACCGTGAGCTTTCGTCCGGTCTTTCGTTCCCTATCGGCTTCAAGAATGGAACCGATGGCTCTGTCACCGTTTGCATCGATGCTGTTCAGGCTGCTGCTGCGCCTCACCGCTTCATGGGCTGCACTAAGAACGGCTTTGTTGCCATCACGCACACTAAGGGCAATGAGCACTGCTTCATTATTCTCCGTGGCTCGTCCAAGGGTACCAACTACGACGCTGAGTCGGTTGCTTCTGTCAAAGAGAAGCTCAAGGGCACCAAAACGCACATCATGGTCGATTGCTCGCATGGCAACTCGTCAAAAGATTACCGTAACCAGCCTAAAGTCTGCGACAACGTGGCTCAGCAGATCGCCGCCGGTGAGCGCGATGTTATCGGTGTTATGATTGAATCCAACCTGAACGAGGGCAACCAAAAGTCGGGCAACGGTCTCGCTGATCTCAAAAAGGGTGTCTCGATCACTGACTCTTGCGTTAACTGGGAGACTACCGAGGAGATGCTCCGCAACTTGGCCAAGGCCGTTAAGACTCGTCGCGGCTAAGAGTCGACATTCTCTCTAAATCAAACACATAAGTACATAAGACGCAAATAAAACCTTAAGCGCTATTGCAACGAGAAGATATGATCGACGATGGGCTGAAGAGGCCTGGCATGGTTATGGCGTCGTGAAGACAACTAACCACTCTCTGCAAATACAGGTATGCCACTGTTTATGCACCGCTTTGCCGGAAAACTTGAAAGTTCTAGCTCATTTATTTTCTTTTACCGGCCACGTTCACGGGTTTTGGCGTCTAGCACGTCTTCCTTCCCGTTGTTGAAAAAAAAATTTTGGCCCGCCACTAATTCCCGTTTACGATTTGTCGCGTACTGTATAAGTTTTGCTTAATCTGCGGTGTAAAAGTCAAACCACCCAGCTGTTCTAGGCTGCGGCATGCCCCAAGTCCATGGCCTACACGCGCGCCTCGATCCTCAAAACGCAATCCCCAACTCAACTTCTCCTCAACTTCTCCTCATCTCCTCCTCAACCTTGTCTCGGACTTCGCGGATCACAGGCGGTATGCAACCAGATCACGCATAAGCGAGCTTCCGAATTAAGTCGGGCCTTCCTTTCTGAGACATGCGCTGATAAAATGCCCCGCACGTGTATGTGTGTCCGGAAGACTAATGAACATTAGGTAGTCAGGTGGTCTGGCTTAGCGCAATTTTTGAATGAGGTTTGATTGGGGCAATGCGAAGTTGCGAGTCATGCGACAACTGAAATCGAGGAGTTTTGGCTCACCACGTCTAAGATGGTCTAGACTAGCGGGGGTTCGGGCAGTCTACCCTGCTGCTTCAGGGTCTAGTAGATAGCGCGCTGATTCCTGTAATCGCAACTATTTGAAACAAGCCCAGAAAAAACGTATTGTAAATCAGGGTGGAGCCCACAAATTCGCAGACCACGATGGATAGCAACCCGATATTTTCGTACTTTACGCGGTCATGTGACGTTTGTTTTCTAAAACAGTGGGCTGAAGCGAAAAGATCAGCGGTTTGGCATAGCGACAGGAATCGGCGTTTCGCGGGAGCAAGCAAATGGATCAAATGTGATTCTTCGGGGCCCTTGAACATTCTTACCTTGAACATTCTTATCTCTCAAATGCAGAAAAGGTGGCTCTGACCGTGGGGGCGGCGGCTGAACGCAACCGCTGATCTGCCATTAGGCGTAGTAATCTAACGAGGCTCAGGTGAAATTAACAAGCAGTCGGGTTGCAGAATAAGATACCCCAAATCGAAGGATAGATAGAAATAAGTGAAATTCTTAGTTCATATGCAAGGGGCTAATAAATAACTACATTTTGGCATTGCCAGCAGCGGAGTCAGAAAGCGCTACAAGCTGCAAGTAATAGAAAACCGTCTTTACCTTGCGGCCGTGCTGCAAACACATCCATTCCAATTCGCGTTTTAGACTGGGCACTGAAACTTGCTGCACGAGTTTGTCCACGAGCAGGTCTTCGTAGTTGCAAAGATTTTCGATTTGTTCGGGCTGGCGCTCTAAATACGCCATTCGACGCTGGTAATGCGCGATCCAGCTCTGGATCTGTGTGACATCAGTAAGAGGAGCTCCTGAGAGACGGTCAATGCAAACTGCTGCTGCGACATCGGACATCGCAACGTATTTTGTTTCGCTGGTCTCTTGACTTAAATCCAGATCCCTTGCGATACAAAATATCTGAAAATTTGAGGCGATCCTGCACGATTTATATATATGTGTTCATCTGCCCCTCATGGGCTTGTGCAAAAATAAGCCCATGCTTCTTTCCTAGCCCCTCTCCCAAAACATCGCTATCGATCAGCAGGCAGAGCATTAGCCGCACGCGTCCTCCATGCTTGTGGGGTTTTTGTTCGCCGTACGTCATCGGGCCCCGCAGCTGCTCAGCACGAATATGTCGCTCAACAGCGACATTTCATTTTTTGTAAGAGTGCAAGCCCGGCGTTTTGAACAGTCCGCACGACTTTTCGTAATGCTGGAATTAGCAAAAAAAAACCTCATTTGGAATCCCATTAATTATCCTCGCTCTGAAGTTTACCGCTTCACAAATACTTTTCGGAGTAATAGCAGTTCCCCTCACCCTCATGTAGATCCTTTCCAACCCTCCCAGGAGAAACCTTGGCCCAAGTCGTCGAGTTCCTACCGAGTTTATGTGTAGCCGAGGCCATCTGGGTCCAAGTTCTGCCAAAAAAGAAATGAAAAGCAGCGAAACCACAATTAAATATACTCTATTGAACCAAACAACAGCTAAAGTATCCTCATAAAAAGCTTCGACCATCCGTGTCGGCAGCTTCTTAATCAGGAGGCCCTGAACGAACTTCCCAATGCCAAGCTAGGCTCATGTGCCGTCGCTCCTACGTAGGATTAGGCCGTGGAAACACCGGAAGAGGAAGGCAAAGCAAAACAACGGCAGCACCCAACAGATATCCGAGGTAGGCTTTAACAACAACTTAAAACCACAAATAATGTCGTGCCAATTATTTCTGCACTTCCTAGATGCAAGCAGAAAACTACAACTTTTTCGTTCCGGAAACGTGTTGCCTTTCTGCAGCTAGGTTCTTCCGCGTGACCCAGCTAGTAATTTTCACAGAAGTCGCTGGACTTAGCACGAAACGAGACTCTGAGGTATTTCGTGTAGAGTTTTAAAGGAGGATAAACCACAATTTGCGCTAACTAAATATACGAAACGCTTTTGGATCGCTCCATTTACCCAGAGTTATCCACATCAGTTTTAATCAGTGCGTGCGTTGTGTCATGTGGGCATTGCAATGCTATGGTAAGGTCATGCTCCGCCGAAACTGTCGTTAGCCAGATAATAGCAATTTTAAAAATTCTCAAAAAATGATTTTTTTTAGTTGAATCACAGCTCGAAATTAACCCAGTCCAGATGGACCAGTCCATTCCAAAAGTAAGGCAAAGTTGTGAAAGTTCTGTAATGATTAGATACGGCCACTAACCCGCTAAGGCTGTTTCGCTCAATTCCCGCATGCTCGCACGCCATACCCAGCTGACCTCTACAAAGAATGATTACCAGCGAAACAAAGACAGGCGACCTGCTGCAGTCAATGCTTAGACGAACTTAAGGGCTCGGATGGCTGCCAGAACAGGGTGCTAGCGGTCGCGGATCAGGATTTTTCTGCAGCCGAATCTAATTTCTCTTATCTTCAGAAATGCGGGACTTACTACTGAGGCTGGCCCGCGTGCGTGAGTGCATGCGTGCGTGGTGAGGGATTAAATGGAATTGGTTTGATCTGATCACATGAAATTCTAAGCGCCTAGGATATGAGGCCCGATGAGTAATGTTATCATATTATCAACTTATATTATAGTGTATGATAATTTGCATTAACATGTTCTCAAATTAATAAAGCTGGGATCTACCATCAGATTTATTTCCGGTGACTCAAACTAGGATCTCAATCCGCCATTCAGGATGAAGGTACACATCATTGACGTCGATAGTGGCAACCTAAAAAGTCTGGAGAATGCAATTTTAAAACTTGGACACGAGGTCGAGTGGATCAGAAATACAGAGGACGCCAAGCAGCTGAAAACAGCTGAAAAAGTGCTACTACCCGGTGTAGGCAACTTTGGCCATTTTATGGATCAGGTTCACGAAACTGGCTTGACTGAGCATATTCGCAGCTATTACGAGAGTGGAAGAGATATCATGGGAATATGTGTTGGTTTGCAGACCCTCTTTGAGGGCTCCGAAGAGAACAAAGGTAGCAAAGGCTTTGGAATTCTGCAGGGCCAGGTAGAGCGGTTCAACAGCGACACCAAATCTGTTCCCCACATCGGCTGGAACGGTCTCAAAGTCTCCTGCGACAAAGCGTTGTATGCTATTGACCCTGCTCGCAAATACTATTTTGTGCATTCGTTCGCTAGGCTTGTCAAAGAAGGGGATATGGCCTCGCTATTTCCTGGCTGGGACTATGTTTTGGGCCAGTACGAAGACGAGTCATTTGTGGCGGCCCTCGCTAAAGACAACATGTTCTTCACACAGTTTCACCCCGAAAAGAGTGGTTCTTCAGGCTTAGCTGTTCTAGAGGCGTTTATCGAAAGCAGAAAGTACGGCGAGCCTATCGACAACTCGCAGCGAACTGGCCTTTCTCGGCGAATTATTGCGTGTTTGGATGTGCGGACTAACGATCAAGGTGATATTGTTGTAACCAAAGGCGATCAGTACGATGTTCGCGAAAAAGCAGAGGGAGCAGAAGTCCGTAACCTTGGCAAGCCCGTAGAGGTCGCTATGAAATACTACGTTCAGGGTGCCGATGAGGTCACGTTCCTGAACATTACGTCTTTCCGGAACTCTCCTCTCAAGGATCTACCTATGCTTGAGATTTTACGGCTCGCATCAAAGACTGTTTTTGTGCCGTTAACCATTGGCGGAGGAATTAGGGACACGGTCGATCCCGAAACTGGCAAGACCGTGCCAGCTCTCGAGATTGCGCACATGTATTTCAGGTCAGGTGCGGATAAAGTTTCCATCGGCGGTGACGCCGTTTTCGCGGCCGAGAAATTGATTGCGAATAACTATGTCCCCGATGGCACCTCTCCTATCGAGACGATTTCCAAGAGCTATGGTGCGCAGGCTGTCGTGGTTTCGGTTGATCCGAAACGCGTCTATGTTGACTCGCCTGCGAAAACACACAATCACACTTTCAAAACGCAGTTCCCGGGTCCTAATGGTGAGGAATACGTCTGGTACCAATGCACAGTTAAGGGTGGCCGTGAAACGCGGGATATTGGTGCGTTCGAACTGGCCAAAGCCGCAGAAAAACTGGGAGCTGGTGAGCTGCTGCTCAATTGTATCGATAAAGACGGCGCAAAGAATGGCTTCGATCTAGAGCTCATCAAAGACATCAAGTCTGCAGTGACCATTCCCGTGATTGCTTCGAGTGGTGCTGGTATACCTGCTCATTTTACGGAGGTTTTCGAGGCCACAGATTGCGATGCCGCTCTAGGAGCCGGTATGTTCCACAGAAATGAATTCACAGTGGGAGAAGTGAAGGAGGCCTTGGCCCAGGACGGCCAGGTCGTCAGATTAATATAATGCTAGCGACCATCAAATAAATTTTTAGACTCCATCACGACTTCATTCAAGGATTTTGGAAAGCGCGGACTACTATTAAGACCTCCCGAAGTTTCTGGAACTCAACATGATCTTTGATATAAATCTCAATGAATCATTTGGGTATCAAGCTGTCGTGTCTAGGAGATGCCTAAAGGAATATGCGGCCTCATGCACTTAGGTCGTATGACACCGTGCTGGTAGTGAATAACATATGTTTGTTGCTAACATACGATATAAAATGCCTTCACACACGCTACGACCCAAAATTTGCATTGTTGCGCCAATATGTCTCGAATCATCTTGGCGTGCCGTAGGAAGCAGGGTTTGCGCCGATCCTGTTCCATGTGAGTTGGTACTGACATGAAAAGCTGCCAGCGTATACCTCGGAAATGAATTCTTCCATCAACGTCCTGTCGTTATTCGCCCGCTAACTCGAGTATGATCCAACTTGGAGGACAATTACGAGTCCTGAGCTGCGGAAACACTGTCATTTTAGCGAGAATGGCATTTTGAATGGACCTTCCTGACATTTTGATTGTAATTTTACCCGAGTTACCCAGCTCTAGGCATTTCTTCGAAGCTTAGTTGCATGGAAAACTGTGAAGCCGCATCCATGCTTCTGGTTGGCAGACATTCATCTACGCATCAATATACACTCTCATCTATTCATAATACTACAAGGCGACCGCAGCAAGAACACTGAATTGGCCACCAGCACCGGCAAAACACATATTGACACCAGTGGTGGCTGTGTTTTTGATGCGACGCGGCACAGGCTCATCCTCAGGACCATCTTCGCCAGCAATTTTGCCATGGCCCAACTGATACACTTCGCCGAAGCCCCAGGTCCAAGCTGAACCATCATCTTTCGAAATGGCAAGCGAATGGTCGGTTCCACACGCAACGTACTTAAATTTGGGCAGATCGACTGGCTCCTCCTCGAAAGAGCCCTTCACTAGTTTGGTAGGCGTAGGAATATATGAGGGCGTACCATCGGCTTCTCTCACAGCATTTTCAGGCAGATTATCGTACGGCAGACCAAGCTGGTGGAAATTCGTCTCTCCGACTGTCCACAAATCGCCAGCTTCGTCCAAAAACACGGTATGGTGCGACCCACATGCGATCTGATGGACATTTTTGCCAGCGAAAAACTCGACGAGGGTGGGCTTTTCGATCGCAGCACCAGAACCAACGTTCTCTGAAATACCCGCCTGACCGAAATTATTGAGTCCCCAAGACCACACCTGTCCCTGTTTGTCAATCGCGAACGAGGTGTAATCGCCAGCAGCAATGGACACAATGTCCTTCAGTTTAGGAATCTTCAATGGACCTACAGTGTGCGTACGCAAGTTGGGATTGACGAAAACACCGAGTTGGAACGAGTTGCCAACACCCCAAGCGTAAACTTTACCATCGCGGTCTAAAATCAGCAAGTGATCCTTGCCGCCAGCCAAAGCCACAGCATGCCTGACGTTAGGCAGCAGCCACGGCGTAGTCTGGAATTTGACGCCAGGTCTAAATGCCTTCGCTCCATCATCAATAAAGGTGCCCCATGCGTAAACACGGCCCTCAGTGGTGATTGCAGCAGACAAGTTGTCGGTGCATCCAATTGCAACAAACTTTGTGTTGGCAGGGACGCTCGTAATTTTGGCAGGAGTCGATTCACGGGCATTGATATCATTATCTTCGTCTTGTTCCTCGGCGGTTTCTTTTGAGGCACGGCCCAAGACGCCTGAATCGTTTTGACCCCACGACCAGAGGTCACCATTAGCATCGATTGCAATAGTGTGGGCACCGCCAACTGCAAGCTTAACAATTTTGGCTTCATTGGCAGGAATCAGAGGATTGAGTCGCGGACGCTTGACCTCTACCACGCGCGGGCCAAGCCCCAATTCGCAGATAGTACCAGCTCCGAAGGTAAAAACATTAAGAGGGCTGGCTGGCAGCGTGGGAATTTGGTTGAGCGCATTTTTAGCGCGCTTGCTAATCGTAGGAGGCGCAGGGCTGTCCTGATGCAAAACGGAATTCGACCGTTTCGACATTTTTATGGGTGTTTTCAAATAGATGAAGCAGGCGGTATGAGACAAAAAGAAGTTCCTAGTAGCCTTATAATTTGGGAAGGCTGGCTTTAGTCTGGCTTTAGTCATAACAGGTGGGTTCGAATTGACCTCATTATATAATAAAGAATTGGATTGTAATTGTTGTGAATTTCAAAATAAGCGGAAACCAGCCCACCGTGATAATTCGAATAGAAAAAATATTACGTACAGGGCGACCTAAATTTCACCCGGCTCTACTTTTTCAGCACCCACAAACTTTCACACAATCGCACAATGCCGAAAGTGAAGTCTAATAAATTGCCACGGCACGACCCGTTGCACGTTGCAATTGAGGAAGGATCCGGACATCTGCGTAAAGCTGGCCGATCCAAGCAGTCCAACGCTCATACAGAAGACGACAAAGAAAACGACGAGGCATACATCAACGCTAAAACCACCGCTAAGATTCTGGAGCTCGCCAAACTACAGCAGGAGGAAATCGAAAATGAAAATTTTTCTGGTCAGCCCGAACCTGCTGGATCCGAGGGTGATTGGGTCGAGTCAGAGGACGAATTTGACGAGCAAGATTACGAGGAGTACGGCGAGTTAGAGGCTTACGAGGTTGATCCCGAGGAGGAGGCCGTGTTCAGGCGTTATGTTGAGGATGATGAGGACGAAGATGGTCCTGTGAATTTGGCCGACAAAATCATGGCAAAAATTGCCGAGTTCGATGCCAAAAATAAGGCGTCAAGTCAATCACAGGCCCCACAAGGTGCTGGTGTCATGCTTCCAGCCAAAGTCATCGAGGTTTATACTCAGGTTGGCGAGCTTCTATCGCGTTACCGCAGCGGCAAATTACCTCGCGCGTTTAAAATTATTCCTACTCTTAAGAACTGGCGCGATGTTCTGTATGTTACCCAGCCTGAGTCCTGGAGCAACCAGGCTGTCTACGAGGGAACGAAGCTATTTGTTTCTAACTTGCAGTCTAACCAGGCTCATAGATTTATTTTCGAAGTTCTCCTTGAGCGCTTCCGAGCCCAAGTTGCCGAGACCAAGACCGTCAACTACCATGTCTACCGTAGTCTGAAAAAGGCTCTGTACAAACCTGCTGCGTTCTTCAAGGGTTTCCTGTTCCCGTTAGTTGAGAGCCACGAATGCACCTTGCGCGAAGCTGTTATTGCATCTTCCGTTGTCGCTAAAGTTTCAGTTCCAGCGCTGCATTCGGCCGCAGCCCTCCTGCATCTTGCTGAGATGGATTACTCTGGCCCGGTCTCACTATTCATCAAAGTTTTGCTCGACAAAAAGTACGCTTTGCCCTATAAGGTTGTTGACTCGATGGTCTTCCATTTTGTGCGATTCCGCGAGAATGAAGACCCCTTGCCTGTAATCTGGCACCAGTCCTTCCTGGTTTTCGCCCAGCGCTACAAAAACGATATCACTGAGGATCAAAGAGATGCTTTGCTTGCAGTTTGCCGGCTGCAGGTCCATCCTTCGATCACGGCTGAGATTCGCCGCGAGCTGATGGCTGGCCAGGTGCGGGAAGAGGCGATGCAGGTCAACTAGAGACTCAAATAACTTAACTTAACTTAACTTAATGTACTTTTTGAATCAAAAATCTACGAAATAAGAAGACACAAAAAACAGAAGATCCGGATTGAGTCTTAGGGTAGTGATAAGAAATAAATAGTTCGGGCGACCCTATCGCGGAACAATAGAGGTCCTAATAAATAAAGTCGAACTGATGAAGTCCTCACCAAACTGATCTTGCAAATTCAAGTGTCGGTATCCCTGGTTTAGGCGGTCTAATTTGACCAATCTGCCCCCCACCGCCGTCTCATTAGAGGCCACGGAGAATTTTAAGTATACAAACGGGAAGTCGAAGCTCGTGACGGTGAAGTGGCATAGATGGTTCCATTGCGGATTGAACCCGTTACTGGGCACAGGTTTAGTGCGCCACTGCGGCATAATTCCCGCAGAAACACCCAGCACCTCAAGCAACACGCCTGGATTCATCGTCTCGAGCTTCAGTTCCAGAGGCCGCGGCAGCTGCTGAGCCGAGATTATTTCCAGTTCCACATCGTAAAGTAGAACATTAGGCAAATCCACGCTGTCCACAGAAATGCTCCGCATACGAGTTTCACTTTCACTACGACTGCTGGCGGGGCTGCGGCTGGAACTCCTGCTCTTGAGTCTTCGCCGAAGGTTTGCTGCAGTTGACAAAGAGTTAACAGTAGAAGTAGAAGTGGACACCAAGCTCGGGACCGCAGTATCACTGGGCTGGCCGCGCAGATAGTCTGGCTTGAGCACATAGCCTACGCGAGGGGAGAACATCGCCGTTTGTAGCTGCATCCCTAAATCGTGCCGCTGCCAATTTAAGGCGACCATCTGTACACCGTGCCGCCAGTAAGGAATGGGATCAAAGTTCGAGGAAGTAATTCGTAGAGGTGATGGGTAAACACGCATAAGATGGCTCCGATTGTGTTTTTCGAGCTGTGAAACAAACTCAGGATCCTGCGATCTACTTTTAAACGTTCGCTCGCTCAAAGAAAAGCAGTGGCCCGTGCGCTTGGCCTCCGAGGAAACAAAGCTCCGAAGCGGAAAGGTCGACAGGTAAACTCCGAGCTCGGCCAGTTCGGGGATCACCCTGGAGAACATCTTTTTGGGCGATAGTCTAGGGGATTTGGCACTGTCATCGCTAGCCTCAGAAGAAGACCACGATTCGGAGGTTGTTGGAGCCGCGGGCTGGCCTGCGCTTTTAACTTTGATCAAAATTTTGTGTTTCAGCTCTCTTACCGTAGGAAGCTGGAAACTGCCCGGAACCAGAGGCGAAGTCACGAGGTGAGAAGCAAGCAACGTCTTCAAAGTAGACACGACCTTGTGCTGATTAGCTTCGCTGCAGCGCACTTCTAGCGAAAGAATCAAAGGATAAGGAGAAGTGATAAAACCGTATTTCAAGATCGTCTCAACCACATCATTGAACTCGATAGCGCCTGTCAATCGAGTAAGAGAGTGGCCGTGGCATACGATAGGCCCGCTGGCGCCGTCCCAGATATCAATCTCCACGCAGCGATTGCCGTCCTGAAGTGCTCTAATATAAGCCTCCACTGATGCTCCGTCGGCCACCTGCCTGCCTATCAAATACGTGTTGTGGCTCGAGCTGATGTAGTACTCATTAAGCGGCCGATCGAGGTCAGAATCATCTGGATCGCATTTTGTAGCGTTGTAAAAAGGCGTGTTCAGACATTCGGCGAAATCTAGCTCGCTCAATGGCATGTCAAGATCTGTAATATGATGAGGCGTGATGCTGAGGTATTCATCAGGACTTATAGACTGCTTTTGTGCTTCTTCGGAAAACCGACTGAATTGCTCGTAATTCAAAATTTTGGAGTCGCTTTTGGCGATTAGCTGGCCATAAATCACTTTTATATCCTCGCGACGTTTCAAAATGTTGACGAACTTCTGGAACTGCTCGTAGCTCAGCTGCCTTGGCCCCTGCGCCGTCTCACCGTTTTCATCGTTGATACAATCATTTGCAGTCTCAGCGCATCCAGCCTCTATGAACGCTGCTTTGAGCTGATCAGAGGCACAATTCATACCAAGCTTTGATGCCATGTGCAGAAGTTCTTCGAGCAGTAGGCCCTCTTTGCCCTTAGCATGCCGATCATAGTGAATTTTTAAAGTCTGGGGGCTCGCTCGGATCAAAGTCTTCATAAGTTCTCGGCGATAAGCCACGAGCGAAACAAGACACGACATCAACAGATCAAACTCGCGCTGGGTAGCAACAACAAGGTGTAAAGCTCTCAATTTGGATTCGCCGCTGCGTTGATGGATAATAGTTATCCAGCGTGAAGCCAAATTGGGTGAGACCTGGAACTCTTCACAATAGTTCGATGCCTCAAAACCAGTGTACAACTCGCAAATTCGGTCAACGTAAAAGCGCGAGCTCTGCTTTGTATTCCAGTAGAACACACCAATCTCTTCATCTAGCTTCAAGACGCGCTGGACTCGTTTGGAGTGGGTAACTCTTAGAAAAGTGATGCCCTGCTTAATAGCCTGAGGAATGACAATTTGCTGCAAGGCGCTTTGTGATTCGGCAATTCGATTGATTCCAGTGTTTTGTCTCACAGTGAGCGGACCTGCAGCCGAGACATGAGCCGGAGAATTAGACGAATCGTGAAGTATGCGATGAACTTTACTCGAGACTGAATTCGATACTCTGGAGAGAATTGCTCGGTGCGGCGACCTGGGATATATTTCTGGCGAGCTTTCTAGGCTTGCTGGAGAAGATGTTTGCTGATTTGCGAGCGCATAATTGCTGGAGTAACTGGTTAGTTGCGGGTTAGCGTTGGTTACATTTCCTGGGGCACTGCCCTGTGCAGAATAAGCAGGCTGGGGCAAAGACAGTGGCGGGTATTCGACTTGGTTTTGGCGTAACTCATTTACTTCAACTCTTAAAGACAGTAGCTCGGCTTTCAATGTCCGTATTTCTGCCGCTTGTTCTGCCAAAAGAGCAGCTACGTCCATGCTTCAAGCGCTCTGCAGCCGTCCTAGTCGATGAGTAAAGTTTATTATGGGACGCTGCTTGTGGTTTGAGACACGTCGCAGCGTGAAGTGTTCACCGGCCTAAAAGAAAGTCGAACATCAGTTTCTGAAAAACTCTGCTATTTGGAAAATAGAAAATAACTCGAGGAATGACCAATTATAAGTTTGAAAAAAAATAGGAGGCGAGCGCGGCATGTTGTCGAAGGCTATTGAGGATCTAAGGTTTGTAAGTCTGTCGATGTATCAATCGGGGCTTTCTCAATAAAAACGAAAAAAAAATGTCTCCGCCCAGCTGAAACCTTTATTCTGATTATAGATGATCCATTACGCTCTTCAATATTATACACTCTTAATACGCCCAGGACACTGCGAGACTTCAACTACTCCGCCTGAGGCCCAACCTCGTTGTAATCCTGCCGACTGATGAACAAATTTTCAATGCCGGTTGTAAATGTCTGTTTTGCACAGATCTGAGCTCCCAGGAATCCCGAGGCCGCCCAGCCATGGCCTTTCCATTCTGGGAAGTGGTCGGCCATTCTGGCCAGACGGATCAAGCGGGGGCCCTGAGTCGGCGCATCCGAATCGTCCGGGGTCTGGCGAACAATGTTCGAGTCGACGTAGCTTTTAACATCGGGTACAACAGCAGGCCGGCTGATCTGTACCTTGAGCTCGAGCTCTGTGAGAATAGCGGCGCGTATGCCCGGGTAAAGCGACCCCTTACCGCAAATGACAACGTTCTCGTAGACAGAATTGAGCTGCTTAGGTTTGAGCAACGAGTTGATTTCCGAGATGGTATCGAGAATAGCGTTGACCAAATCAGAGCCGGCTTGGAACCGACCAGGCCCGACCTCGATCGTCATTCCATCCGCATCAACAAACTCGTTAGTCTGGCGCTCGGTGTTCGGCACAGGCTTTGCATCCTTCGAATTTTTTTGCCGCTCGCGCTCTTCCAAAATTTCACGGGTCCGGCCAGAGGTGACAATGGCAGCTACGTCCACCACACCTTCTTCTTGTTCGATGCCCGAGTCCTGCTTGAGTGCGGCGAGATGCGACTTCATTTGTGTATCCTCCACTTCGCTGAGGATTTCAGCAATTCCACTAAGTTTGAGCGTCTCAATCTGGTCCGAGGAAAGCTCAGGAAGTGCCTTTGACAGCTGCTGGTTGATGGAAGAGGAGCCAACCTCAACTACCTTAGAGGCCAAAGTATCGAGTTCGTAGTCGCTAATCACGGAAATTTCGGTCTTATCTTTGCCAATATCAATAACAAGCGCATCGCTGGTGGCATGAGCGTACGCAGAGGCCAGGCCCTGAGGCAAATACGCGAGCGCAGGAACACCGACCTCTTCGAAAAGATACTTGTTAAGGCGTTCTAATTGGCGTCTATTCCAAGACTTTGAAATGACAAGCAAGAGAGCGGGCTTCAAACCATCTACAGGCACACAAGAGCGGTAAAAGAGCTTGAGGAACGCGTGGAAAGCCGCCTCATCGGCAATCTTGCCCTTGACAAGTGGGAAAACTACATCGTCGTCCTCGCCTGTAGTCGCATACTTCCCATCTTTTCGATAAATCTTCGTGCTGAGTTCAATCTGAGGCGGAATAAGCGACTCAGAAAGGCCAATTTGTGCCAGAGTCGTCTCCGAGCCAGGTGAAATCACCAGCAGCTGGTGGTCCCTGAACACCAGACTCATTAGTAACTGGGAGACCAGACTAGACGGGAGCTGGGATGTTGTGGACCAAGGGAGCGGGGATTGGGGGAATATTAGGAAACATTGTCGAGGCTTTGAATGTAAGAATGCAGTTTATTATATTCATTACCGTAAAAACAGCATTTAATTCTAGAACTAAACCCGGTATGAAATGAGCAGTCATTTGGCAAGTTGCGAGCTAATCAGTACTAAAGATTCGTGCACTGACATGTATTTTCACAATAAGCCGTAGTCAGACCAAAGGTTTTCCTGCTGTGCTTTCAACACTATTGTTCCATATAATCTATAAATATACCCGTAGCTTTTGGGCTTGCGTTGACAATACACGTCTAAATCTAGCCATCCATTGTCAGACCTCAAAAACATTTGGCAGTCTGGCATGAATGCATCAATTGACCTCAATCTCAGTCTCCACTTTGATTTTGAATTCGCTAGTGTCGTTTTCGACCTTCACCTCCTTCATTTTCACGACCTTAACATTGTCCTCTGACTTGACTTGCGTGATTTCTGTTTTAATCGTGGTCACAGAAACGCCGTTCTCTAAATCGGCCAGATCGCCAGCGAACAAAACGGAATGAGCCCAGCCGGCATATTCGCCCCAAAGCTTGCGAAACGCTTCCTTGATCTGGAGGTGGCCCTTCGGATTGTTCTTATATCGCATTTTGTAGTCCCGCTCAGCTATCTGCCACACATGCGTGTCTACTGGAACACAATCTGCCTTATCCATAGCCATTAGACAAACACAATCTGCTACTTTGGGTCCTACACCCGAGAACTTCAGCAGCTCTTCATGAGCCTCCTCATAAGGCTGGTCTCTCAAAGTGTACAAATATTCAACACCCTGGGGCAGGCTCGACACCATTTCGGCAGTTTTCTGGATATATTTTGCCCGGTAGCCAAATCCCAATTCTCTCAGTTTCTGTTCCACCGAGGGATCTGCCAGAACATCGCAGGATGGAAAATCGTAGTACTTATGGCCATCTACTTCGCCCATGTAAGGGCCAAACTCGGTGCAAAGAGAGTCGACCATTTTTGAAATACGCTTAATGTTGTTGTTTGACGAACATATAAATGCACACAGAGTTTCCCAAGGCTCCTGCCGCAGAATCCGGATTCCTTCAAGTCTGGCATTAAACTTATGGTCCTTAGTCCAACGCGCGTATAGCTTTTTTAAGTCCACATGCAATTGGAAGTAGTCTTCGATGAGACTCAGATCGGATATTTCGGAAGCTTTCGAGTCCACCTCTGCTTTTGCATCGGGGTGAACAGTGCGAAAGAAAAGCGTATCCTGATCTTGTTTCAAAAACAGGATGCGGTTTCTCAGGCCTATACTCCAGACTCCATCGATAAATTTCCATCTGAAAGTTTGACCGCAGCGGAGGACATGAGCAAGCGCAAGTTGGCTTCTTTCTAAAGGAATCGATTGCCACATTGTGTTCTCTTCACTTGATATGACTTGATTAATTGTGGGAAGCGAAGACCGGTGATAAATAATAGGCGAGTTTCGACAGGGGAGGACGCGCGTTAATTGAAAGGGGTTAGGGCCACGGTTAGGCGGGAGGCGGTTTTTACTAAATTCTCGTTATGCTAACAATTACAAATCCTAGCGCTACATGCAAGTAAAGTGTTCCCAGTCACGAAACTTCCGGCTATTCTCAAACAAAACGCGACCCCGCTTTGAACCCCAGCGTTCTGTAGATCCTCTTAGCCAGCAAACCCGAGTTCATGAAGCTTTGTTCCGATTGGCGCACGATATAACATTTTCAACATCAAAAAACTAACCTACGGTCACGGTGATTCGCTCGGGGTTTTTGAGACGCGTGTCTATGCCGATGCAATCAAGCTCCCGCCAAAACATGGCGGTGGCAAGTGATGGCAGAACGATTTTATTGTCGAGCTCACCAGATTATTCGCCGCCTTCTCCAATACGTCCCAGGCGGTCAAATTTGACTTTTATTCGAAAAACACACTCGGCAGCGCCTACTCAACTATTTAATGCATCATCATCAGCAGCACCAGCACAAAAACCAGCGCCTTTGAAGTTCGAATTATCCGAGATCCCAAACGTTGTGCTAGAATCAAAACAAATGTCCGATTCGACGCCAATTCCAGCGACTAACAAATGGGGTGCCTCTGTAAAAGGCACAGAAACAGTCTGCATTGAAGACCCTCTCGATAACAGCGAGGTGCTTACAACCAATGATTTGGCAGTTTTGAGGGCTGCTCCATGTCTAACCGATACATCTGGGCCCTTGGAACCTAGGGCTGACCCGCAATTAGTGCGCAGCTCGTATGCTCCAGCCGATACTAGTTTGAAAGAGGTCCCGATGAAGGCGCCCCGCTCGCGGACTTATCCGATTTCGAGCCCTGACCCGGCCATTTCCAAACGCCAGGCCACTGGTGACACGCTTAAAAGCTCAAACTACTTTACAAGTCGCGAGGAGCAGTCTATCACTCAAGAGACAGAGAACCCGAAGTTTGCGACCACGATCAGACCAGTCAAGGACGAGTTTATCAGCATTGCAAACAAGAGTAGGAATGGTCCGGTGAAGGCTGAGCCAATTATTCCCACAAGCTCAGCAACTACGGATTGTTCCACAAGTGCTACCGAGTGGGTGCCTTCGCAGGCAACATCATCCGAGGACGATGCCTCTTTTTCGGTGAGCAATGTGGCGACCACTCAGATCACTCTTTCTGACGAACAGTTGTATGTACTTGATTTGGTTGTACACCAACGCCAGAGCATTTTCTTCACAGGCGCAGCCGGAACTGGAAAGTCTGTGCTGCTGCGCCAGATCATATCTGAATTGAACAAAATAGGCAGGAAAGTTGCCGTCACCGCCTCTACCGGCATTGCTGCGTGCAATATCGGCGGCATCACTTTGCACTCCTTCGCTGGCGTTGGTTTGGGCCAAAGCAACTACGATGACATGCTGAAAAGAGTCAAGAGCAACCCGCGGGTCAGAGACCGCTGGAAAAATACTGATGTCCTGATTGTCGACGAGGTATCCATGCTTGATGGCACGTTCCTGGACCTGCTTAATCGACTGGCGAAAGACCTGAGAGGTGGCCGCACGAGGTTAGAGAAGTCACGGGCCAAAGAGCCGTTTGGCGGAATGCAAATTGTTTTGACTGGCGACTTTTTCCAGCTGCCTCCCATTGCAAAAGAAGGACGGTCCTTTTACTCCTTCATGGCCGATTGCTGGAAAGAGGCCATCCGCCGCACAATCATCTTGCGCAAAGTCTTTAGACAAAGCGACAACAAATTTGCAAACATGTTGAACGAGTTGCGGCACGGCCTGGTGCGTCCCGACACCACTAAGCTGCTCCAGAGCCTGCAGCGCCCGCCAAACACCCCTCCCGGTGTCGCACCCACACGGCTGTTTTCGCGGCGGTTCGAGGTTGAGCGGGCGAACAAAGTTGCACTCAATGTTTTGGAAGGCGCGACTCACAAATATGATGCTGCAGATATGTACAAAGACGAGCAGGCCCAGCGCATGGTGAAGCCTGACTTTTTCCGGGCACCCGAGTCGCTGGAACTGAAGATTGGGGCCCAGGTCATGATGATCAAAAATATCGACGAATCGCTGGTGAACGGCTCGACGGGCCACGTCATTGGGTTTATGAGCCTAGACCCCAAACAAAGCAAGGTAGGTCGCAAGCGGAAGGCTTCTGCAGAAGATGACGAGTACTACGAACGCAATCTTGAAATTTTCGGTCTCTCGCAGGGCAATGGCGGGCCAACAGTCACTGGAATGCGGCAGGCCGAGGCCATGGCAAACAAACCGGCCGAGGCCGCAAAGCAAGAGTACCCTTTGGTGCGGTTCTATCTCCAGGACAACACTTACCGTGATGTTCTGTGTATTCCCGAGTCGTGGGAAGTTTGCGATGCCGAGCAAACTGTGATTGCTCGTCGCACGCAGATTCCGCTTATTCTCGCCTGGGCTCTCTCGGTGCACAAATCCCAGGGCCAAACTATTGACTGGGTGAGTGTTGATCTGAAGTCAGTGTTTGAGGTAGGCCAGGCCTATGTCGCGCTTTCGCGAGCCAGGACATTAGAGGGCTTGCAGGTTCTCAACTTCAACCCCGCGAAAGTCCGAATCTCGCCCGAGGTCGCAGAATTCTACGATGCTATGGAAACGATTTCAGAAGAAGAGCTGCAAAAGGGTGTCCAATTCCAGGCCTCGATCCACCAGTTCATGAAGCCATCATTGCCGGCTGCAGCCAATGCTGGCGCGCATTTCAATTCGAAAAGTGAGCCGGGGTCGCACGTCTCAAATGCTCAGTCTGAGTACTTCATCCAGCAACGCGATAGTGTCGATCCTCGCGGCCAGCGCGAAGCTATCTCCCACGCGGAAGACGATATTGCCGACGTTAGGGAGATTGAGATGCTCCAGGCTCTCGAACAAGAAGGGTTTGAGGCAGTCGCGCCTTACAGCCAGAAAGAGAGCCAGTTCCATTCCAGTCAGGTCGAGTGGCCCAGTTCGCATTAGCGCTCGCTGCATATTCGAGCGTCATCAAATATTTATATCCATAAATCATATACATCTAATAATGGAATCCTCTGAGCTGCACGAGCTCGACCTCTTTGGAATGCAGGTCGAAAACTACCAGCTCGCCCGTCTCGCTGAATTCAGGAACACACACCAGGCGGCATCCTTCTATGACATCAGTGTCAAATTTTTTTTGGTTGCCACAGAACAAGACGTCGGGCTTCTTGTCGATCACAAATGGATCGCGATCGGCAAAAGGGTACGACCATAACGTGTCGGGAGCTGTAGGCGCCAGATGTCTCCACTCCAGAAGTTTGCCCAGCAGCTGCAATTTTGACAGATCAGTGTACTTGGCCAGATCGTCGACATTCTGACCGGATGAGCCCAAAATGCTCACGCCATTTACATTCAGTAAAATTGGGTTTGTAGTCAGGGTCAAGCCACCAGATGCCAGTAAGTGGCGGCTATTGTGGAATAGGCCTCGGTGCAATGGTTGCTGCGGGAGCACGATATCTGTAGGGTCTGAGCGTCCTGGCATGAGATAAACCTGCAGAGAAGGCACCAGAGACCTCAAATAGCTCTGCAAAACGCATATCGACGCTGCATCGGTGTATGGTTTCTGAATTCTCGAGCCAATGCTAACTTTGTCGGGCTCACTGAGCGAATTGCCACAGATAACTAAAGCCACGACCTGATCAGCATCATCTAGAGGTGCGTCCATCTCACCCCTGAGATACTCCAGCAGCAGCTGCATTGCTGGGCTCTCGTGTAACTTATTATCGATCTTCAAGCCAGAGACAAAGGCTACTTTGGCCGGAGTATTCGAATCAACTGAAGCCTCGTCTATCTGCATTTCATCCGAACCAGGCACACCGGGAACAACCACATCCTCTACCAAAAAGATTCCTTCGGAATTCTCTTCACCTAACACAGCCACTACGCAGCCCGTCACCAAAAGTTCGCTGCTCATGATATCTCCCACCAGCGTGATGCGGCCATGTTCGTCCTCTAGGTATAGCGTGTCTTCAGGCGTTGTGTAAGTTTTGACGTGTTCGGGTGTAATACCTCGGTTGATTTTCTCCAGATCATCCAGAATGTTGGGTTTATTGGCCATATCACGGTACACAGTCCCCACAAACCACGTTTTCCGTCCTGGCACCAGGTCGAGGACTCGTCTGGCCTGGGGATGGGACCACTTGGCTGCAGCGACCTGCTCGAGGACCGGCCTCAGCGCTTGTAGCCGCATAAAATAGAAATTTGAGTATTGCTGGGCGAAGCTGGCCGATGTCCTGAACCGCTCATCCTGCAGCTCGATCGACGCGTTCGTTCGCATGTGCGTGGACGTGAAGCGAATTACGTGAAATAATTAGCGGTCAGGGTCGTGCATACAGGGTCGTGCGACCGGTGGCCTGGGTACGATAAGGCGTCATTCAGACATATACTGGTGGACTTTCGTGACTTCTGCAAAAAGCACATTAAGGTTTCATCGAATAAGGTAGATAAAAAAAGAGTTCCGCTTCAAGCTTCCGGATCGGGCAATGGTGCATACACCCGTCTACTGAACATCACCGCTTAACAAGAAACTACGGCAGGTATGAATGTCGAAACCAATTTCTGATCAACAGGATGAAAGTTACTACGCTTAAAAATATAAATAAAGCACCTGGTCGAATGAAATAGCCACGATCAATTGTCCGCCGGCGCGCCAATCGCCCAGCCAATGCCGCTTTTCAGCAGGTTCTGGAACTGTTCACGTTTCACTCTGATCTCGTGCTCCGCGGCTTGAGCTGCCGAGCTGCCAGAAACAGTCGAAATCGAAGCCTTCAGCTGCTTGACAGCCCTGGCTGCATTGGCGGCGTACAGCGGAGAACGCACGGGGGCCTGTTCTGCTTGCGAGGCTCTGTGCTCCTCGTCCAGCTGCTCCCAAACCTGCAAAACCGGAAGCAGGTCAGACTCGGGACATGTTTTGATGCAATCGCTCAGAAGCGATAGTTGCTTGGCCCGCACCGCAAACGGCCGCTTATCGGACTCCCAGAAGGGAGACACAAATTTACCCACTTGAAACTTGGCTATCCATGCGTTTTTACCCTTGAGAAAGCGGCACAGGTCGGCTGCCGCAGGGAAGTTGTCGTTTGCAAGCGCAGATTCAACACAGAGCTCCTGAATCGAGTCTAGAAGCGCGCTTCTATCAACAACGTCTGGGCCGCTCAAACCTTCTGCCAGATTCTTGAGCGCACTTTGTTTCTGGAAAGCCTTGGGGGAGGACTCAAGGGCCTTCTGTACAACTTTAAGTGGCGGTAACCGCTGAATTTCCTCGAACTTGAGCTTGAACTCAGCTGTGGCCTGTCTCAACGCTTCGTATCGTTTAGCTAACGAGTCCAGCTCGCTGTTGGGTTCGGCCAGATTAAGCGCCGCAATGACGTCGTTCAGTGTGATGTTTGGCGAGTTGCCGGCCTCAAACTGCTGGATATAGCTCTTAATCTCCTGGACGAATGCCTCAGAGTCCCTTGAAGAGTTACGTGTGCGGGAAGAATGCAGGTAGCTGAAGGCAGAATTTTTCAGCGCGGCTTTGTTCAGTTCGTGCTCGATTTCTTCTGGTTTCAACTGACAAAATACCGTCGGGACCAGCTTCTCCATTTGGTCATTTACCTGGTCCCACTTGATACCCCTATCAACAAGCGCCCGCAGCAATTCTAGCTGGATTTCGTGGGTACTGCCGGCCCACTTCTTGACTTGGGCTAGTGATGGCTCAAATACTGGGAGGCACTGCGCTGCCCACACGTACTCCTGCAGCTTTTTTACTTCGTCGGTCTGGTTTGTGGCGCTGAGAATACGGCTTGTGCTGGACCACTCGGAGCTTTGTTGTTCTACAATTTTTAACAACGGTTTGTAGAGAGCAGGCAGGCCTGCCAGTTCCGCGACCAGTCGTAGATCAAGCCGCTCCAGAATTGATTGCAAAAAGTCTAGACGCTTTGTGTACTCCAGGTAGGGCAGAATCACAAATTCAAAGTCGCGCCGCAGGGCCTTATCCTGAGTCGTAGACCGCGCCGGCAAAGTCCCCATCTGAGCGAGGATATCGGTGACATTTGTCTCTACTGATCGCGTCTCGAAAGTTTTGAGGCTGACGTTAAACGACTCGTAATATTTTCGACACAAATCTAGCGGATATGCGCAGCCCTTAAACCATTCGGACGAATGGTCGGGCCACTGAATGACCTGGCAGAAAGCATCGACCTGTCTGACTCTGGCTTGCACGAACAGATCCTTCCATGAAACCGAGTCTTCGCAGGCTTGCTCTAACGCCTGCGGAGTCCAGCCTAGCCGCTTACATTCGTCAGCAATATAAGCCAGAGTTGAAGGCTCAAATGTCAAGCCTGGCGTGGTTTTACTGTCGGGAGCTGCTTGTAACGTTTTGTAGAAGCACTCGATGGGGGCTGTTTCGGGCACCAGAGCAAGCACGATCGACCACGGGCTTCTTGGGTCACTGGGCGAGCTGTAAGGTCCCTGGTTTTCGATAAACTTCAAAACATCGAGACTCGAGCTACTCGTCATTCCGAAAAATCTGTTGCTGTTTGCTTGCTGCAATAAGTAAGTCAGGCCTGGAACTTGACAGAGAGCACAGCTCGCTTATGTCTGGGTGCTTGTGGTGCACACGTTGGGAGGAGAGAGCTGGCTCTGGAGGATTACAGAAGCTGGCTGGGGGAAGAAACGTGGGGTTGGGATCAGTAAAGTATTAATTTGGGGCAAGCTTTGAGCTGTTTTTCTTAACTGCTTGTTATTTTCGATCCCTCAACCAAATTTGGAGCCCATTGGCATGAATTGATGCTTGGGATCCAGGCTGCGCTGAACATTTTGTGGACCGTCTCAACCCTCATGAATCTTGCGGATATGGCCTCCCCGAAGCTTAAACGAGCAGTGGCGAATCGTCTTTTGGTTGAGATTGTGAATCACTGAAGTGCTTCGATAATTTAATGTCGCTTCCGGGACCCTGTGTGCTTTCAGGAATATATGTTCGAGATTTAAGTCGCGGGTTCCTTTCGAAAATATCTCAATCTGGCCCTTACGCAGTGTTGGGAGGCTCGCATTTTGTCTAGAGGCGCGTATAGTATCTTGAACTTTCCATGTGAAATTTCGAGCTTTATATCGCTATTCGGTCCACCTATCAGGCCATTCGAACTATCGAATACTTGAAGTTCGATTGCACGCCCCACAGACCAATGACCAGTTCGGGTGCTTCATAGTCGACAAAAGATAATTAAACGTGGATACAAATGTATGAAGGAAGTCTATGACTCAATAGATAATTTTTGGTATTGGGCGCTGAGGCTGAAAACACTACCGCCTCACTTTACGACACGGCGTGAACTCTTCTGCACACTGCATGGGGAATCGGAACTCACGCACAGGCATCCCTGGGGATCCTTCGGCAAAAGAAAAGACTGGCAGGTCTCGCTGCAGGCGCATTGTTTCGCGGAAACGATCCATCTCGCGCTCGCACGTGTGGCGGTGCAGCGAGTCGTTCATTTCAACGTAGTTTTGTGGCTCGCAACGATGGCCAAATCCGCTGTAAAAGCGCGAGTAGCCACCCTCAAGAATGACAATATCAGGATATCGCAAGTAAGGGTACTTTGTGGCATTTTTAAGGCGATCGAGCTGTCTCAGATGAGCAGCCATGAGGGGCCCACGGTATGCTGAATACTCACAGTGGAAAACGAGCAGGAGCGACTCTTCAGTGGTGACCTCGCTCAACAGTAATTTCTCCAAGCTCGTTTTTGAGTTAATATTGATGGCGCCAGCTATGTGGCCGCCTTCGTACTCGTACTCGAAACGGCAGTCGATTACCATCACCTTCTGATACAGATCAGAGAATTTGTTGTCGATAAGGTCGCACAGCGTTTCCGAGTCGATCCGCAAAAAGCCATCTTGGCGCACGCGGAAAGTATTGATAGGGCAGCCCGGGTCACTGAGCACGCTAGTAGATAGGTACTCGCTCTCGTGCGAGTTTGGCAGCGTCGGTGCTGGTGTGTTCATATGCTGGCTTAGAAATTGCTCTGTCGAATGGAACATCGAAACAGTGCGGCGTACTTTTGTTGGGTGCATTTGCGGTTTGCGCGCCATCTTGAAATCAAACGAGTCACGTACAACTGTGGGTTGAGTCTTGTAGGGACACTCGTCTTCTTCTATGCCGCCACTGTTCAAGCTCAGATCTGGAACGGGCGGATCAGCCATGTCGAGGTCGTTATCTGTGTGGTCATTGTCGGAATCGTTAGCGTCTAAATGGTCGTCTTCTGAGTCGTTGGCGTCTTGGCCCTTGATGTGGTCATGAATCTGATCATGCAGCGAAGGCTGCGATCGAGAAAAAGAACGGGAAAGAGAATGCACAGGCAATGAGTGACGCAGAACCGGCTTGGGTCGTCTTCGACGGCGAGATCGCACATCGGAACTGAGCTCAACTGCAGGAGCCAGTGTCCGGCGCTCGCTTGAAAAGTACGAGTCCATTCCCGACAAGTTCTCTGATATTTTCGCAGAAGAATTGTCCTCCGAAAACCCGCTGCTTGAGAAGACGCTAGCGCCAATGCAAGCCATTGTGCGGTCGGCAGGGTGTTCGGGGGTGGCCTTCAGGTGCATGCCTAGTACGGGAGTGCTCATAAATCCTCGGGAACGAGAGGCGTCGCTTGGCGAAGAGTCAAACGTTGAATGCAAGGTCGACACGCTTTGATGGCGGCGACTGCTTCCGAAAATGCCTCCACTAAAATTTGAAGAAACAAAAGCTTTGCGATCAGGCGGCGTGTTCTCGTCGCTTTTGTTTAAATCCACAGCGGCTGTGGAAGGCAGTGAAGTTGCCAAGGGCAAAGATGCGGTCGAATGCGAGATGTGTTTGGGCACAATAAACTTGCCGTTATGTCCTTGAGGTGTCGAGCCGACTACAGCAGCTGGTGGGAAGTGTGGGAAGGACTGCTTCGGTAGAGGTGTCGACTCTTTTGCCGGCAGGAAGTACTTTGTCTCGGGCAAAGAATTACTGGACAGAGGTTTCAGAAAGCTGCTTTGGCTTTGGCTTCGGCCCTGCCTGTGAGCTTGGCCGAGATTTTGGGCCGCAAGTTCGACATTTTGGCCTCTGTCCACTTCGAAAAAAAGAGTGCGGCGTGGAGTAGGCATTTTGTGGCCAAAACTTTCTGTGGCATCGCTGTCTGTGCTCACATTCAGTCTGGTGGGAAATCGCGGCGACTCGAAGTTTAGCTGGCCAAACGGCGAGCCAGGGTTCCGACTGGTGTGCAATGTTTCGTGTATTTTATCATCTGAAAGAGTGGAAGGAGCACGAGGCGTGGCTATTTCGACAGCAAGGGGCATATTGTTTCAGAAGATGGAAAGAGCCATGGAGGGAATGAAAGAGACAGAGGGAGACAGAGGGAGACTGGGAGATAGAGACTGTGAGAATGAAAATGCAGAGTGCAGAGCGCGCAACAATAAACAAACAGAACCAACAGCAACACACAGTAAATCCGAGCAGTGACTTCCGTTTTCCCTGGTTTGCTTTCGGCTTTTTGGTATCCTGGGTGTTTGGTTTGTTTGGTGTTTAGGTCAAAGTTGCGGTGCAGCGCTTTTAATTTCGAGGTCAGCAGCACTTGGGGTCAGCCTGGCGCACTGTTTGGGTGTTCCCTAATTAGGGGCTTAGTCATAGTCGTCGTGGTAACGCGGCAAGCAACCGTGAGAACCGTAGTGAATAGGTACAATATTACTCGGTTACCGTTGTATTTTTGGAAGCAGAACTTGCTCAACCTATTTTTACCACAATAAATTGCTAGTTCCAACTAAAACCATTGACCGAAAACCTCCAGCCTCTTCAAAGCTCGACACCAAAACTCTGAGATGTACGTCTGCCACTCTGCAGCTAGATGCAACCGTGCCTAGATCGGTCCTTGCCGAGTACAGAAGCAGGCTAAGGAGGCTCCACATTGGCCTCGCATCGCTATTCCGTGCAACCATGGTCTACGAGCTTTGCAAAAGCACGCACACAGCGCTCTTTTCGGCTCCAAAAGTTCCAGATTGCACTAGCATCTTGCCACATCCTGCCAAGCAGCAAGCCTGCCAGGTTTGGCGTGTGTCCCAACTCTAAACCTGTCTTCCCAAATTTACAAGGCTATCACGCGCAATGATAATTATACTGCGACCCATTTGCTTGCTCATCATGTTTATCTCTAATACATTTTCAAATCGCTTTTTAGATTCGGCCTATCCTTCTAGTTTTTCGTACTAAATAACCTCCAATAATTGTGGACTCTCGGGTGACCTCTTTGAAGGCGCGGCACGACCGTGTTTACCTGCACCCTCCACCTCACTATGCGAGTTGACGTACGCACTACATCTCGGGCACGGATAAAGAGGCGAGAGGTTGAGCACAGACACAGGACTCGCGAACTCTTAGAATTTGGTTTATTAGCAACTATAAGCTTTTTCATAGGGCACCAAGTCTTGACATGCTATCCGATATGTGAACCATTTAGACCCTCGCAGCACAGGACGCCATTTTGGGATGTACCCAAGACGTAGTACAGCATGCGCGAAGGGTAGTAAAACGTTTGCAGCGGAGAAGAATATGCACACACTCAGGTCATCGGTAGACCTAGGACTTTTGTACTGTTTCATGGCCGAACAAAAATTTCACCTCATAGAGAATCCCTTCCCGCAAACTTTTACTACCTAAGGGACCTAAGCCGCCCGCCTGCACCTGCATGCGCGAGCACATACCTCGACTCTTTCGGTACATATCTCCTCGGATTCTAGCTTCGAAAAAGTTTCTTGAAGCGAAGTGCGATAGATTATAAACCGAACAAAGTCAAATCACTAGTGAGCTTCTTGAGGTCCAAGCCTGCGAATTTTTACACTTGACTACCCTGAGCATTCCGTGCTGGAAATTTTGGAACAGCCGGCGAGAATCTCCCGAGCTATGAAAAGCTCCGTTTATCCGGCATAGAATGTACAGCAAAAATATGGAAAGACCAGCTAGCGATAAATTACAAGTGAAATTTTTGTTTGGCTCTGCTTTCAAGCAAGGAAAGACATTTCCTTCAAAGCGTAGTCCAAAGAGTAGCTAGACTCTAGTAAATCACCCACACGCGTTAAATGCCGCTGGCTGTAGGCCAAAATTGCCGTGAAAATTGGCATCATAGGCCCTTGGCTCAGCTCTTCAGAGGAGTGAGTTGCCAAAACAGCTTGCAGAATCGTTTGAGCAGTGCCCGATGTGCGACCATTCGTGTTCCAGTCTCGAACTCTTTCCATCAATTTACGGAGGTTCGGTCCCTCCAAACCAGCAATCACTTCATCAACTGCTTTGAGACCAGTGATAGATTCGGGCTCGCGCTCCTCCTTCACCTGATTGAAAAGCTTAAGCAGCCGCAGAGGGTGGTTCAGCTTGAGAGCCAGAGAAATGGCCCGCTGCCAATCTTTGTTGCGGACACTGTTCTCGAGCTCTTGCTGCTGCTCGAGCTGTTCCTCCTCTTCCTTATTTTTTTGAGCTTGATCTTCCTCAGTGTAGTCCTGCCAGACCGTGAGCACACCGTCTCCGCCACCGGAGACCAGCTTATCCTCGTAAGTGGCCAGCGACCATACTTTTTCTTCGTGGTTGTCCAGAGTTGCCAAACACTCGTTGGTTTTCTGATCCCAAACTTTGACGAGACCATCTCCGCCAGCCGAGGCCACGAAATCGAGGTAGGGCACCACTTTGAGAACGGAGTTGAGATGGCCCTCAAAAGTCTTGAGGCAGGTGAAATCATGAAGAGACCACACCTTGACCGTTTTATCGCCTGCAGCTGTGATGATCGTATTGTTGGTGCCAAACTTCAGATTCCAAATACCTCGTTTGTGCCCTCTCAGCACACCCACCACCTCACCAGTGGCGACGCTCCACACTTTAGCGGTACGATCCTGAGAACCAGTGGCAAAATACTTGTCGTCCGGCGACACAGCAATTGTATTGATGTCTTTGTCGTGGGCTTTGCGTGTATATTCCGCCTGGCCGTCTGCGTCCCACTTCTTAATTGTCAAATCCTGCGAGCCCGTCAAAACGAACTTGGGCACCTTGCCGACTTTCGAAATCGCACACGCACCAATAGCTCCAGCATGGCCCGACATCACCAATTTACATTCTTTTGATTTGAGGTCCCACAGCCGAGCCTGTTTGTCCTTACCAGCCGAAACCAGCCACTGACCAAGCACATCGATACTGAGCACGATATCGGCATGACCCTGTAGAGGAGTGAATTCAAACGGATGGCCCAGGTCGACCAGTCGGATATCCTGAGAGTTGGTTGCCACGACCGCCTGGTCTTTGGTGATCGCCAAATCGATAATCTCGCCGTAGTTTCCGGAGATGAACCGGATTACCTCAATTGCATCATTGGCGATGTATACCTCGACCAGAGTCTGGTCTGACAGCACAAGAAGCAGTCTGTTCTCAGAAATTCGCACAATTTCAGAGAGGGCCGCTTCCTCACCGGGGATTTCCCAAGAAGCCAGCTCCTGGCCCTGTAGTGACCACAGCTTCAATCCCGTAGGAATTCCTGTATAAATAGACTTCGAAGACGCGAATCCAGCCGCCTCAACCTGGTCCAGGACAGCAAGGGTTCCTACGTTCTCCAAGTTCTTGTACAGCGTCAAAACTTTGTCTCGGCCACCAGTAAGAATGACGTCACCTGTCTTGTTCCATTCAACTGCTCTGACTGTGGACGAGTGGTTGTCCAACACTTTGATACATTTGGACTTTACAAGATCCCAGACGCGCGCCTTGTTGTCATCGGAACCGCTCAAAAGCCGCCAGTCGGTCGATCCCAGCTTGCCGAAAAATTTCAGGCAGGTAACGATGCCGCCATGGCCCTTAAAATTATGCGTGACAAAACCACCTTTGATATCCCACACTTTCACTGCGCCTTCAGCACCGCCCGTGGCCAGCAATGTGCCTGTGGCATCAATTGTCATGGCCATAATCGGTGACTCGTGTGCCTTGGCCAGAGACTTCAGGCGTCTCTGGTCGGCTAAAGAATAAATATGAATTTGTAGAGACCGCGACGCAGTCACAATAATCTCCTCATCGGGAGAGATAAAGATAGCAGTGAGCGGCTCTCCGTCGCCATCGATCTGGAATCTCTTCTGGCCGGTAGAAAATGAAGTGACGATGAGCTTGGAATCGAAGGCTGTAGCCAGGTAATCGCCTTGAAGAGCAACGGGTCCCCCAGTTGAAAATGGCTCGACTGTAGCCACTGGTTTGAACAGCATTGCCTGGTTGTTGTGGCTTTTTTTTCTTGTCCTTTTGCAAAAGTGTGTTCAAGCTTTTGGTCAGAAGGGCCTGCAACTTTAGAAGAAAAAGAGCCCGAAATATTTCTCTGAATAATTTTGGCCATCGGGGTTTAGATAATAACTTGGGTCGAGCGTAACTTGATATTTGGGGCTATAATCTTACGCGTTACCAAAAAGGTAAGCCCGATGCATGTTTGGGGTTAGGGGCGTTACCCTCGGGGCGGCCAGCTGGGATCGTATTTATATCAGGTACGCTCCTCTCGAAAAAAACTCCCCGCAGCTCGTGCTTGTTATTGAACTGCACCAGGCCGCGTCGCTAGATAGACCTGACCTTTAAATACGAACCAATTTGAAAATGGCTCGCAGTCTCATTTTCAGAATCGCGCTTTTCATCCCAGCCGTGTTTGCCCTCGTCTGGGTGCTGGAGTTCGCGCTCCTGCACTTTTTGCCCAATCATTTCGTGTTTGATCCCGTCCGGTTGCAGGAAATTGTGAACGAGGCCATCACTACTAGCGAAATTGATGCCAGTGCTCAGGAGCTCATGACCAAGGTCCAGGCCCTGCTCAAACAGGAGTACCCGAAGTATGTTTCCGACGTGGATGGCAACGACTGGATGTTTAACAACGCAGGAAATGCGATGGGCTCGATGCAGATCCTGCATTGCTCGCTCACGGAGTACCTTATTTTCTTTGGCACTGCTGTGGGCACCGAGGGTCACACGGGCACACATTTCGCTGACGATTACTTCACGATCATCTATGGCGAGCAGTACGCGGCTCTGCCCAATGCCACAGTTGCCGAGCACTACCTACCCGGCGACCAGCACCACATGGAATACGGTACGCAGAAGCAGTACCGCATGCCCGGTGGCTCTTTCTCGCTTGAGCTGGCTCAGGGCTACATTCTCAGCATGCTCCCGTTCGGTCTGATCGAGGTTCTCACTTCGACGTTTGATCTGTGGAATTTCTGGAAGACGGCCACCTACTGCGCTTGGCACATTTTCATGAATCTTTTACAGGGCAAGCTCTGATTTTTATTTGAGCTTACTCTGGCATCGACCGGGAAAGAAATGTCAACCCAAGTGCGTCTCATGTTGGTTTTTTGTGAAACTCATTCAAATTTGTGCAGGATTACCTGGCCAAGTTTTCTATATACCCAATTTATACGTAGAAATTGAACTACTTTGTTGAATAATATAGCCAAATTGTGGGAACTGCGTAGACCCTGAACTGCATGACATCGGGAGTTCATGCAGTTTCTTCTGGCATTGGGTTCATGCTGGTACCCTCCATCCGTCCAATGGATGGGAACTTTTCATTGTGTAACGGGATCAAATTGTGGGAACGCCGTAGACCCTGAACTGCATGACACCATCATTCCTTGCAATTTAGGTCGGAGTTGGGCTCATGCATGGTTGCCGAATCGGGTCAGTAACTATCACGTAGAAACAGCCACGTCAACTATTCAATTACTCAAATCAATCCGATATTCATATGCTCCGATTCTCAGGCTAATGAAGTTCGTTTTCTCAGACCCACTTCTACCAGCGTAGTTGGCCCTCCTGTAGGTGTCTAGAGATGCGGACTGAAAGAGCTGAGACTGTTTATTTTGGTTGACTCTAATACGGTTTAATCCTCACTGCAAATTTCGAAGAAATCTCTCATCAAAAAATATGCATGGGGTCCAAATACCAGGGTAAGAGCCCTGTGAATTGTGGGCTAGAGCTGCATGAAGCTCGGCTCAATCGCAACAAATTCTCCATGAATTAGCTCTTCCAACAATTCGGTTTCAGCTCATATGTTAAATTTCGTTCAATTGATTTGGTCAAGTATAAGCTAATAGGCCTACAGCCGTTCTCGAGGCCCAGACAACTAACCTTGTTTTTCTTGCGAGAGCGACTAAATTATGCGTAAAAAAAAGGTGCTTTTCTACTAATCCCAAGAACCCCTACTATGAATACTATTTTCACGAGCCGAGCTATCCCCAATTCACTTTGATCTACATCACGTCCCACAAGATCATACATCACATTTCGGACATCCCAATTCAGCCAAGCTGACATGACGAGCCTGTGGTCGGGCGGAAGTCCTCAGAGACTCGAGTCGCTGGCCCGGCAGATCGAGGAACAGGACAGCTGGCGAAACTATTTGACTGTCCAAGAACACAGACTTTTTCAGCTGGCCTTGAAAACCGGTCCCGAGACGTGGTCCCGCTTTCTCGACGGCCTGATCCCTTGCCAGGTGCGGTCTCACGAGTCCCCGCATCCACCAAATCCCACAGCGGGCCATGCTATTCAAAGCACAAACCAAAGCCTGAATCGAAATCCAAACGATAAACAGCCAGCAAAAGAGAATTCGGAACCGCCTGAAGCCCAGTCACAGATTGCAAGCGTAGACCCCGTCAGTCTGGCGTTCAGGGTTCGCTACATGTTGTACGAGAAATCGATTGGTGTTATTTTTGGGTTTGGTGACGCAGTGGAAGAAACACCTTATGAGCGACCAAAAGTTCAGTCGCAAAGTAACATAGTTCGGCAAAGCGAGGAGTCTGACAACTATGATGATGACGACGAAGACGCAGACAGTGAGTTGGGCTTCGAGGTGCTTGAAAAAGTGCCCGAAGTGCTTTGTATAGATGCTGAAGAAGACGAAGAAGAGCCCGACACGCGATCTTACCGAGAAACACTGCTTAATTATCACAAAATGTACCACACGTTCGAAACGGATCTCGAGAATGTGCTGCGATTCAAGAAGCTGCAGGATTCCGACCGCCAGATGGATGCCGAGACCGAAAAATCTAATATCGGCAAACTGGCTGCGAGCGCTCAATTCGGTGCAGCGAACTTATCGCTAAAACATTTGCTGGCCTCTATAGACTCGAAGCGGGACGAGCTGCAGCTGACCGATGTGGAGCTGCGCAACTTGATCTCTGATGTGCGCAAGAATCGCTCTAAATGGGCTTCAGAAGACCGGATTGGCCAGGAGGAGCTCTACGAGGCCTGCGAGAAAGTTGTGCAAGAGTTGAGAGCTACCACCGAGCACTCCACGGCGTTTTTGAACCGCGTGAACAAACGCGATGCACCGAACTACTACGATATCATCAAAACACCGATGGACCTGAACACGGTCATGAAAAAGCTGAAAAGCCTGTCGTATCAAAGCAAAGGCGAATTTTTGGACGATCTGATGCTGATATGGTCGAACTGCCTGCTATACAACAACGACCCCAAGCATTTCCTGCGAGCCCATGCCATTGCAATGCGCAAGAAAACTGTGGCGCTGGCGCCGTTGATTCCCGATATAGTTATTCGATCGCGGGAAGAAGTCGAGGCTGAGGCTCAGGCTGAGGCTCAGGCCGAGTTGGAGAGTAGCCGAGGAAAGCGATCGAAGGGGTCTAAAGGCGGTACAAAGAAACGCAAAGTTCAGGATGACGTTGACGACGACGATGCGAAGGACGGAGAAAATGCGAGAGAACCTGAAGACGATGGAGCTGCTGTTCAGGATGGAGATAGAGATGCTGCTCTTGAGGCCGAAGAAAAGCAAGGTGAGGAAGGTGAGTCTGTGGCAAGCGGCGAGGCCAAAAGCGAAAGCGAAAATGTTACAAGCGAGACCCGGAATTCCGAGAATGAGCCTCGAAACTCAGACTCCGATCGAGTGTCTGACCCTGAGCAGGAGGACGTGCAAATGAAAGATGCCGATGCCGACTCTGGCGAAGCAAGACCTGGTGAGGGTGATACAGCGTCCAATGGCACAACAATCGAGAAACCCGCCAGAGACATGTCACAGGCACTTTCCAACGAAGAAGAGCGCGACTCCACATCGGCCCCAGACTCGCCTGGCCAGGACCTGGCCCGCACAATTGAAGCGGACGACTTCGAAACGACGATCTGGACCAAAGCGTTCACAAAACGCCGCACAGAGTACCTCAACAACCGCTCGCAAATGTTTTTCGGCGACGCGTTGTGCATGGATTCGCCGATCTCGCTGCGCAAGCCGCTCGAAATGGCCCGGTTCATCGATACTCAGGACTCCGTCGTGAGACCCACGCGAGCGAATCGCACCGGCGATGACGACGTCATGCTAACTGAGTACGAGGTGATGAACGGTCTGCCGCCGCCGCCGTTTAGCGAGCCCGATAGCATCGCAATTCCTGAGCTCAAAGACCTCGATCCCTCGCGATACCTTGTTCGCAGTCGGCTCAACGACGTCGTGGCCCACAATCTCAACGAGATGCAGGCAATCCGCCGGCTGTGTGCGCGGATAAATCTTATTAGAGATTTGCAAAACGGGCTCCCGCAGGCCGGGATCGAGCAGCCCGAATACGACGAGGTGAAGGACCCCGAAGAAGATGTAGCTTCACGCCTGCCCAATGCTGAGCCGATGTTCCGGCCCGCAGCGATCGGTGGTATGCGGCGCGCGGTCGCAAAAATCTGCATGCAGACGGGCTTTGAGTCCACAAACCTCAGTGCGTGCGACACCTTGACCGAAATCGCGGGTGATTACCTGCAGAAGCTCGCCCAGACGCTAGTGATGAATCGAGACGAATTCGACCGCACTGCTTCCGACGAAGACGTTCTGGTCGCCAGTCTCGAGAGCATGGGCGTGGCTTGGGCCGAAACGTCTTTGCCGCGCTACATCAACAACGACTTCTACAAAACGGCTAAACGGCTCAAGGACGTGCGGGCCAAGATGGGCTCGATGCTGGCCGAGCTGCTCCGGCCGGCAGTTGCTCGCTACAAAGACGAGCAGTTTGGCGACGGCTCGGACCAGTTTGTGCTCGGCGAGTTTTCGAACGCCCTCGGAGACGACTACTTCGGGTTCAAGCAGCTCGGGCTCGAAAAAGAGCTCGGCATGGCCGACATCGCCGTGCCATTCCACCTACTACAGCAGAAAGTCGCCGAATCGTCCACAAACGCACCGTCCGCCGGTCGCTCTGCCCACAAAAACGTCGTGCCGGACTACCCGCCGGTCACCAAGGCCTCGCTCAAACGTATCCCCGGTCTGCTGCGGCCTTACTTCGCAAAGCGCTTTGCCGAAGAGCCCACAGCGCACGAACTGGTCGAGGACTCGGCCCTGCCCAATAAACACAAGCCGCGGCCCAAAGTGCCTGCTTCGGGTAAGATTGTCGTGAAGCGGCGACCCATTGACCGGGCGTTCATGAAGCCTGAGAAAACCGTTGAGTTGCCGCAGAACGTTAAGAGAGGCAAGGCTCTCAACAACGATATTGAAACAATGCTTGGACTTGAAAACTTCGATCTTCCGGACGGGGGGCCGGGCGAAGTCAGAGACGTGGAAAATGCCGACATCGACCTGGCGTTCAGCGCGTTCGAGAACTTCAACGATTTGATCTAGCGCCAGCGCTGGTGATTGGGCAAAGGAAAAAAAGGAATGCAAGCAGCATAATGCATAGACTAATTTATCACATACGAACAAATGATTTTCTGGCTGTCTACTTGGCTCCAAAATTGGCGGAAGCTCAGTCATGGTAGCGCGACCGATTAAAGCAGCGAAGCTCGATTCTATTCAGCAAGATACGGAGAGAACAAAAAAAAAGTTTATGCACATAAATATTTCACAACTCGTCGTGGTCTAGAATATACGTGTCGCCCGCGCCATCGTTCTCGCCCACGACCCCGTTCGCACCAGCGAGGTATTCGTCAAATCCCGCCATATCAATTTGCAGCGACACCTCCCCGTCATCATTACCCTCAACAAAGTAGACCTCGATCCCAGCCTCTAGGAGCTGCGAGACTAGTTCGTCAATTTCGTCCTCTGTGAGCTCGTGCTTGCCCGCTATGCTTTCTTCGAGTATTTTCTGCAGCTCGGCGATTTTTTCATCAGAACCCGAGTCTGAATTTTCAAGAACTTCTTCAGTCCCCTCGGTCGTGGGCCTGTCTCCTGTCGGTTCTGGCACGGTAGACGTCACCGTTTCGAATATAGTAATTGTATTCGCAGCTGGCTTATGCAGACCAAGACGGTCTTCTAACTCGCTCACAATATCATCATGAGACTTGCTGGGCACCGCCGAGTCTTTGCCATCGCAAATAATCCAGTCGATGGGCGGCTGCTTTTTGGTGAATTCGGGCACCGCACACAGCTCAGGCACTCCGACATACATCAAATAGGCGCAGGTGCTCACTTCTTGAAGCGAAATCAAACGATATCGCTCGTCGCATGTGAAATAGACTTCCGTCCGTCTTGGGGCGTTGATGAGCTTGCAAATGCGGTCCGAGTCCATCGTTTTGTGCCAGACATAAGGGCCAAACGACCTATCGGGCTCGCCTTCAGAAGAGTCGTCACCCAGATGATAATACTCGCGTTCAGGAACTTTGAAATGCTTACCATCGTCTGTTAATTCTGGCACGAATTGTCGGATATCTGCGCCAGGACAGTAGAGGTATGCCCAGTAGCTCTCTACAATGTGCACGCATTTGCTCAGGCTATTGACTATTCTGCGGGCGTCGTCAATGCTTTTCTCGCTGATGGACGTATCGTACTCTATTTCAGTTGAAATTTCGAGCGGCAGCCGGCAATTGACCTGCTTATTGTTAAATATCATCGGCACCACATGTGACTCGGGCCAGGTGCCCTCGAAACTCTCAACGTGCTTTACACTGACCGAGCCCATTCCATCAATGTTCGGAAGCAGATACTTTCTGTTGAAAGCTTCAGCGCTTGCCAGGACGATTAAGTTCAGCCATCTCATACTTGCTGAGCCAAGCACGCGGTTGGAGAGTGACTTTGGGGTGCAGTGTTGGTGTACTGCTCAATGCAGTGCAGACGTATTACACCTGGCCGCCGCCCGGATTCTGGGTCGTAAGTTTGGTTAGTACTAGTATTGAAAATAAGGTGCATCACTAATCAGCCTGGGAAAGTGGGCCGGCCCTGAAATATTTCAACTGCCCAAAGCCCAAATTTCAGACTGACTAACCCTTTTGGAACCCTCTCCATTAGATCAATAATGAAAAATCGCATCGCTATCCGGAGCCAAAAAATCCGGGAAGCGATTTTGTCGGGACTCCCCAAGTCCGGGCCCCCGAGCCTCAAAAGCAGATGGGCCCGTGCCCGCTATATCGAGCCTGCCGGCCTCAAGGAAGCGTTTGATGCCGCCCTGCCCATCATAGAAAGAGAGTCTGCTCGCCAGGAAGCCCGCGCCCAGAAGCTCGAGAAGAAACTTGAGCAGTCCGGTTTGAGCGAAAACCAGCGCAGTCAACTTAAATCCGCGCTCGAAGAGGCGCTGGTCAAGTCCGAGCTGTACAGTCCCGAGACTCGCTACAATTTCCTCGTTCAGGACGTCGACATGTCCATCCCGGTGTTTCGCCATTTGGCTAAGGGCCAGTGGAAAGCTAAAGAACTGCTGGTGCTGATGCAGCGTCTTGAACAGCACCATGTTATTCCCGACACTCTGCCGACTTTCGAGCCTCGCGCTGCCGTCAAATTGCAGTTCCCGACCCCTCAGGCCCGGGCCATTGAGCCGGGCGAGGTCCTGGCCACGGCGGTTTGTGAGCGCCGCATGCAACTTGAAGTGCAGGAGTTCGACGCAATCAATGCAGGCTCGCTCTACACAGTTGTTGTGGTTAATCCAGACACGCCGGATCTTGCAAACGACTCGTTCAAGACGCAACTGCACTACGCCGCCGTGGACGTGCCGCTGTCGAACGGCTCCCCTGCGGTGAACTTCGATGCTGAGGGCGTCAAAGAATTGAAAAAATGGCTGCCGGCGCACCCTGAGAAAAATGCGGGTGCTCAGCGGCTTTGTGTCTGGGTGTTCCGCCAGAGCGAGCCGTCTGCCGCTGGCCTCGAGCTCGAGAACGCTGGGCTGGGCGAGAACTTCGACATTCGCAAGTTCGCCCAGCAGAACAAACTCGACGCCGTCGGTGCACACATGTGGCGTGTCCGCTACGACATGGCCACTGATGCAATCCGCTCGAAATACAACTTGGGCCCCGGAAACGTCTACTACAGAGCACGCACGGCCCGTCCTGAAGAAGCTCTGCTGCATGTCCGTCACCGCCAGCAGTGGCGCGCTGTGGACGAGCGCCGCGGCCAATAGTTTTTGCACATATATTTTTATAAACAATTGTTAACTGTCATTCGTTGTGTTTACTGGGACTTGTCCTGCGTGGGTCTGTCCTTGTCTTTCTCTTTCTCTTTCTCTTCCGCGTCTCTTGAAGTTAAGTGTGGAGCTCGCGAAAAACAGTACACAAGTGCCACAGCAATAAACAATCCAAGACTGAACGCCCGATAGAAATACACAAATACCAACACAGCAATCACCTTGACCACGGCTATCGCGCGGTCGTCGCGAGGGATTCGCTGAGCCCAGTCGTAGAAAAGCAGGCCGCAGAAAAGCACGATTTTTGCCATCACAGTAGGGATGTCTCTGTCTGCAGATTTGGCCAAATCAATCAATTCAACAACCTCTTCAACTTGCGACTGATTCGAGGCGTCAATACGGCTGAGCACTCTCGTGCCTTCGTCTTTCCCTTTCTCTTTGTCTTTCTCTTTGTCTTTCTCTTTGTCTTTGCTGGCGCTCTTGGCAGAAGATTTGGCATCTTTTGTATTCTCTTTCTTATCGACATCGTTCAAACCTCGCCCGCCCCTGAAGATATCTTTGGTGGTGCCTTTGATATTGTCTTTGGTAGAGCACTTCGACTCGGGTTTGGAATCGTTCTGAATTTCATGGCAAACAATCACATTGCCTTTGGCCTCGCTCAAAGGCAAAGGCCGCTGATGAACATAAAATCCAGGAAAACTCATGAACTCGCCAAGAAGCTTCAGTGCAAAGATAAATTATTGAACGCTGTTCCGAAGTCTCCCCAATCTACTTCTACGATGACTGGCCCCCGGCCAACAGAATCACAACTAAAGGCAGCAGGAAATACCAATATTTCTTAAACCAGCTCGATTCAGCCACCGGTGGGGGCACCTCACCATCAACCAATTTCACTGGCGGAATCGGGCGAATTTCGGGCCCGCTTGCGACTGCCAGAAACTGCAAGCCGAGGGCACCCTGGGCTGGGCTTACTTTGAGCTGGTTTGCCACTGTGGAGACAACAATTGCGTTCTCAGAATTTGTGTTTTCAAAAATCGTATGGCACAGAAAGTCAGTCTCGCTCCGAATCTCACCCAAACATGCTAATCCCAGCGGCAGATCTGCGATGGGGTGGCCTGCGAAAGTGACGCTTTCTGGGCTCCTCAAGTCACTGACATCGCCCCAGGTTATCGTGCCTCGCTTGTATATTTCATTCCCAATTCTAATACCAACTTGGAATGTGAAGGCCGCGCATATTGGCAGCATCAATAAATATTGAACGAGCATTTTGGCGTTGTGAAAGAGTTCTGGTGAACCTGCCCGCGCTTGAGCCTGCTCGTTCCGCTTACACGAAATCCTAGGTGCCGTCGCCCTAACCTTGATATCGCATGCGCCGGCTGGCGGTCGTTTGCATCTCTGATTTCGCTCAAAGACATATTTTTGCTTGTGTATCTTTTGATACAAATCGAAATTAAGCTCATTTTTCCCCTTTTTACGAAGCGTGAACAGCGTAGTGTCCATTTTGCAAGTCCATTTTGCAAGTCCATTTTGGGCAAGTCCAATGTTGCATGAACTCGCTCTTTACTTTCCTGAAGCTCTGAAACTACTGTCAATAAACCTGCGTGTGCTCGAAAGTGCAGCAAACACTTTTTTATCAACCTCAGGCGTGACAATTAAGCGTTGTAGACATGAAATGATTGCGGCTCAAGTGGTGCCATTCTCAGCGGTGACCTTCTCAAAACTACCCTCAAATTTATAGATAACTGAGTTGTTGCAGTTTACAAATTGAGCAGCGTGGCCTGGTATAGAATCTTAAAAGGGCGTTATCGCCTGGTGCTGGTTCCCTAGAGGGCAACCACAGGAGTGCATGAGACGGGACTATCTCGATCAGGAGAAGATAAGCTCACACAGAAGGTATAGTGAACTCGACTTTCTCAATTGGGAATCAGCCAGTAATTAATTCCGAATCCATGTAAACATGTGACAGCCATTTCAAGCTATATAGATGTCCAGTTCCCCCGTTTGTTCTTCATCTCTGATTCCCCGTCTCGAGTCTCTGATGAGCTCGAGGCTTCGGGTTTCAGACATTGAAAGCCTTTTCAATTTATTACCTATATCGGGTAAACCTATTTGGCGAATAGTGACAGAAGAGAATGGACTTGGATGGGAGCCAAGTCCTGATCAGAGCAAAATTATGCTCTTGTTGCTGTCTTTCAATTGCACTGCCACCCGAGGCCTTGAAGCCAGGACTTTTTCAAGTTTTGACGGACTACCAAGCTAATGTTCATCTACTAGTTGGGAGGCTAGTAGGTTAAACATAGCAGCCATCCGTCACAAAACGTTGCCCATCGTTTGACAACCCGAGAACGGCGAGCCGACGATGAAGCTAACATTCATCTACTAGTTGGGAGGCTAGTAGGTTGAACACAGCTGCTATCTGTCACAAAAATCTGTCCACTGGTTGACAGCCGGGAACTGCGAGCCGATGATGAAGCTAACGTTCATCTACTAGTTGAGAGGCTAGTAGGTTAAACACAGCTGCGGTCCGTCACAAAAAGTTGTCCACTGGTTGGAAGCCCCGTAAGACAAGCTATTGTGTGCTTGTGACATCTGCCGCGGAGATTGGGCGATCGATTGGAAGGCTCGTACGGCGAATTGCTTCAGATCTGAAAACCTTTGTCTACTGTTTGAGAGGTCAGTACAAAGAATTACGCAAATTCAGAGCATGCTCATGCTACCGGACGGTTTAAATCACTGGAGTCGCTGGGCTTTTATACGGTTGTCAAAAACTAGTTGGGAGGCTAGTACGACAGCTACTATATGTGCTGATCTGTCGCCTACCGCGAAAGTATATCTGCTGGTCGGTGGCCAGTACGGCGAGTTCTTATGTTCTGGTCTGATGCATGCCTTCATCTACTAGTTGAGAGGCTAATTCGATGAAATTCTGATCTGACGCCTGCCTCGAAAGTAAATCTGTTGATTCCGAGGCCAGTGCGGCAAATTGCTATGTTATGATCAGATACATGTCGCAAACTCTCATCTACTAGTCGGAAGGCTAATTCGATGAAAGGGTCAAGTCGATGAATTGCCGGTACCTGTCAAGAAAGTTCTTGGTTTGGTCTGAAGCCTCTAACCGCTTCTCACTATATGATGTCAACGATCTGATTGAATCACAATATTCTTTCTCACTTCAAAATACAATGAATTCTGAGGTGTCATGCACCATCAGTGTTGATAAACTTCGAGCTGTACTATTCGATGACTTGAGCGATAGCCTCTAGCCCGTCTATCCATAAACTCGTTTCTTGCGTATCGCGGTCAATGTGCTGTATTTATTTAAAAACTTTACTCGATACAATTCTTGATAGATATGACTTTGATGATCTGGGGGAAGAGCCAGGGCCCATCTATGATCTGCCTTGGTTTGTACCCTAGCCCTCGTTTCCCACAGTGTCACACCCTAACCGCGTAACCTGTTCCGAGCGCTCGCGTTTCACACAGTAAGCGAAAATTCACGGCCGGCTTAACTCATCCTAACCAATGGTCTCGCCTGTTTTCAACGTAGGTATAAACGGCTAACTTGCAGCTGCCACGCTGCTGCTAGCAACTCAAGCCCCTAAAAAAATGACAAAATACTAACTTCAGGTTGCCCGCTGGTCCGTTTTCGCTGGCGGAATCATCTACGGCTTCGCACACAACGCCTCGCTCGCCAGTGCTGCCGAGGTCAAGCACGCTAAAGCTTTGTACGAAAAGAAGGCCAAGCTCATCGAGGAGGCCAAGGCTGAATGGCGTAGACTTCATCCGGTCAAGGAGGACAAGTCCGAGTCGTTTGATCTCGAGAACCCGAACTTCGACATCGCCAAATACATCGAGTCTGCTGTCGAGAAGGCTTGAACAGTTCTCTGTTAATCGTATATACTATTATCGTTAAAAACTTGGATTTGCTTGATTTTTGAGGACAAAAGGGGTGTGTTTCGCTAAGGGACGTCGAGGTCCGGGATTTCCCCACAGCCTTTGTTTACATGAGGTCTACAGACGGCCTGGCAAGTCGGTGTCTGAGATCTCTTGTTTTACAGGGCTTGAAGCAAAAAGCAGGAAGAAGTTTCATCGAGTCACGGTTTGTACTGCAAGCTTGCGGTGATACATAGCTGAATTTTTCACGACATTCTCGAAGGTTTGAGCGCAATAGATACCTAAGTTCCGCTGGTACTGGCACAGCGCTACAAGTCTGGCATGAAACTACAAGTCTACTCAGAGCTCCGCGCATGATATAGATGAAAATTATTAGTACGATTTAGTACATGGTATAAGTTCGTCGAGGCGGCCTAGCATATATTACATTAGGGTTGGAGGTAGCCAGACCCGCACTCGAGCCTTAAATTAAAGTCACGAAACTGACATTGAGCATTTTCAGCTCCACCGCCGCTTGATGAGTTTCTTTATGTCGTCCGCAATGGACCACGCTGTCTCCACGTAGGAATGAAATGAGTCGCGGAAACGCACGGTCTGGCTCCGCACGGATATCTCCTGGAGACCGGGCTCGGGCCGCCAGGTCAGGTACTCGCCGTCCTGTTCGTAGTGGCCGGTAGTTTTGATCGTGTACTTACTGAACCAAAACTCTGGCAGAAATATGACCACCTCGCGGTCCTGTTTAGCCGTGTGCACGACCTGCAGATTGAACTGGCCTCGGTACATGTCGAACGATTGCTTGACGATCTCGCCCGTTAGCGACACCAAATTAGGCCGGATTACCGAGAAACAGGCACGCACGCCGTTATGCTGCGCTTCTCGGTCAATACCTTGGGCCGAATCGCGCTCGGCGTCCTGGGAAGACCACACAGACAAATCTTCGCCGTTCCAGAAGTCGCCGTACTGATGAGTATTATACGCCGCATATACCCACAGCGTGTAGTGCAAATTGTTGGCTTCGAGAGCGTTGAGGTTACACTCCATGGCGCGCACCTGTGCGTCGTAGTCTCCATCTTTAAACGCACGCTTGCCGAGATCGAACGGGATACCGATCTCCGAGATCAGGACCGGTACGTTGCCGATGTTGTCGTGCACTTCCTGCTTGATAGTTTTTAGCTGCGACGCAAACGAGCTCTTGATTGCCTGGTAGCCGAGCCGCACCGCTAGTGGCGCCAGGGCGTACTTTTGACGCAGCACGCCTACGGCATCCACGTTCATGAAGCGCCAGCTCTTGAGCATAAGCGTCAGGCCGTCGTAATAATGAGGGGTCACTATAAGGTTCGGAAACTCCTTGCTGTCCATATTTGGCGGCGGCGAATTCACCGGGATCTGCATGAGCACAAACCAGTTGGCATCTACTTGGGAAATGGTGTTGTAGAACCGCTTGAAGTGGTCCACAAAAAACTTGTCGTGGAAGCGCTGTTCAGTCATGAAATAAGTCGGCATTAGTAGCCGAGTGCCCGAGTATACTCCCTCGTGCGCCCAGATACAACCCGTCCAGCTGCGGCTCCAGCCATACTTTTCGTCTACCGCCTTCAACTCGGCGCCTCGCAGCCAGAGCCCTCGGCGAGGCGCCAAAGTCGTACTAGATTCTTTTTTAGGTCCTAAAGCCGTGAATTTCCAAATTGCAACGTCTTTTTGCAGAATTCCGTTGCCAAGCTGCATGGCCTGGAATGGCGTGGGCACTGTGTACAGCTTGACATGCTCCGGAGACGTCGGCAGCGTGTCCAGGTGATCGTAGCCAATCAGGCCGTGGCCAGGCTCGTTCATGCTTTCCCAGCCAAGGAACTTGGGGCCCAGCGCCGCAGCCTTCATTCTGCGGGCAAAATGGGCCACTGCACCGAGGAAATGCTGCTCGAGATACGTACCAATATTCACGCCGTTCAGGGTACAGTTCGGGGCAAACCGTTCGCCGGCAAAAAAAAGAGTGAAAAGGGTCAGACCCACCAGCCGGTGATAGTTCGACACCCACAGCATGTTGTAGTCCGGTTTCTTGCCGTTGTACACCATTGCTGCATGCGTGTCTTCTAAAACTTCGGGATCGATGCTCATGCCGGCAGCCGAAAGCGTCCACTGTGGAGCACCGCTGCCACCCGTAAACCGGGACCAGACGTCCTGGTGTGGATCCATGAAGACGTAAAAGCCGTGCTCGATGGCTTTGCGGACCATCTCGATCGTGTAGTCGATAAACTTTTCGTCGTATTCGTCTGGCCTGAACGGCTCCAGCGCTTCCCAAGTATAGATGTAGCGGATCACATTGTATCCAAGCTTGCGCAATCGTTTGTAGTGAGCATCAGCCTCATTTAGCGGAACAGGCGAGTTGACAAACGATTCGGGTTGGAAATGGAGAGGTGCGTTGGCATCAGCCTTGCATTTCTGGAGCAGACCGTGCGGATACTTTGCGTCGGCAGCGAAATTGATGCCTCTCAGAAGCACGGTTTTTTCGCCGGCCACCAATTTTCCGGCCTCAATCTGCAGCTCCATCACTTCTCAATAGGGATGCAAAGTCAAGTCGCAAACGAGCAGCAAACAACAGAATGGAAGGTAGTCAAGGATTCCCTAGTGATAATAATGTTGGATGCCATAAACTGCGGGGTCTGATTTACATGCGTACTAAGCAGTTGCGGTATGTTTCAGGATGTGGTGAAATATAAGTAGGAGGATCGAGAACTTGGAGGTTCGAAATGGTCTTGTTTGCGTATCATATTGTATTGAAAGTTGGAAAAGAATGGCGCAGGTTTTCTGAAAGTGCGATTGTCCGGCCTAATGAGTCGTACTGAACGACCCTTGGCCGGTTGATAAACAAGTCATAAGACCTGCCGGATTCTGTACGCCACTGTATTATGTAGGCGTAAACATCTCGAAATTTGTGACCAAATCTTGTCAATAAATGCCATCTGCGCGCCTCGACCATACCTCTTGAGCCAGGCTCTCGCGCCTCCCCTCGAACTCTTCCATTATGACGTGAGAAAATGCTTCAAACTAGATAAAACAACAAAAAATAAATCAATTGGCCCGCTTGCGTCTTGCAATGTCGGGAAGAACCAGAGGCACGCTCAGCTTCGCCAGGCGGTATGTGCTGGCAGCCTGAGGACTCAATTCGCGGTCCTTGGCTTCCTGGGACGAAGGCGGACGCACAACACAGCCCAGAGCTCTGAAAAGATCAATTAACTTGGTCTGTTTGATCGCCAGCTCGTGTGCCAAGGGAGTAGCTTCGACAAAGAAGTCGTCGACATGCAGAATAATACACAGGAAGTAGCACAGAAGACGATCCTGGCCAGTAGGATCAAACACAAACGAGCGATCTTTGCCCTTGCCGAAAAGACCGGGCTTCGCGCTGGCAAAATTGCGGATCACAGTATCCACAAGCTGTTCCGGAGGATTGCCCAGCCGCTCGACCAGCTGCTCCTTGGAATTGCAGCGGCGGGCGTTGTAGACAGCCAACAAAAACGAAGCATAACAAAGCAGCCGCAGACGCGGTTTGCGGTTGACCTGGTCGGAAACAACCTGCTCGATCCGCTGGTTGATGTAATCGGACTTGGAGAAGGGCAGCAGCGCCTGGCGGGCCTCGGCGTTTTCGGCGGCCAGAAGCTCGTCCACTTTAAGCAGCTGCAGCTCCTCGTTCGCAACAATTCCGTCCACAGGGAAGGCCTCTTCGGCAGTTGTAGCATCGAGATTGTACGGAGGAATGGGCCGGTTGTCCTCCATGAGTTTCTGGCGGGCTTCCTGGCTCGGCAGAGCCTTTGTGGCGTCCTTGACGCTGTCTACAATTGCTGTTTCCAAATCTTCGAGCATATCTGTGTCGACTCTGTTCTTGACACGTGAATCGATGGCGGCCTTGGCCTTCTTAGTACCGAAAGCTTCGCCCAGAGCCTGGCGCTGGGCAGCGTTCTGCACGCCTAATTGCCGGATACGGTCGGCATCCTCGGCTTCACGGCGCTCAACAATGTAGCTGTTGACTGTGAGGACCGGCACATCTACAAGACGCATCTTATTTGTTTTGCGGTTACGAATTGCCAGGCAGTACTTGCCGTCCTCTGGCTGGGCCTCGTAGCCCATTTTGCCGCTCTGGCCCTCAATCCAGCGGATTTCCGGTTTCGATCCTTTCTGAAAGGCCTCAAACTCGACGCCTGGCGCCAGGTCAATGCCTGGCAGACGCACGACTGCGGAATTAGGCATCGGAGAATAGCAGAATTCTAAAGACTAGTACCCGATATTAAATCTTTCACAGGGTTAGGACGAGGGAAAATAATATTAGGTAACGGCCCCATTCTCTCGCTCGCCCGCCCTTTCTAGTGCTCGATTAGTTCGAAAACACACCAAATTAGCAGGGAATTTATTGTTGGAATTGAAAAGAGGGGAGCATTTGTGAGGCACGAAGCTTTAAATACTGAAAAATGCCAAATGCCTGGACGATACTAGAATGCACAGCAAACTCGTCTCAAGACGAAATAAAACGAGCATACAGAGCCGCACTACTGAGAAATCACCCGGACAAAACCGATAACCCCAGCTACACAATCGATCAGATCAACCAGGCCTACAAAGAACTGCTTTCTTCCGATGAGCCGTTTGTTCCTGTGCAATTCAGCGATGTTCTGGATCTTGCAGATTTTGAGGAAACCGAGACTGGATGGGCCAAAACCTGTCGATGTGGAGGCCAGATTCAGCTGTTAATCGACGACTTGGAAGCAAATGGCGACGAGGACGAGATAGCCGTGCAATGTCTGGGGTGCTCGATTTGGGTAGTTGTACAGTATGAGGTGGAGGAGTCCGAGTGATTTAGATATAAATATTTATTCAGTTGATTTATTGTAATGCATTGAATGTCCCGCACGCGCCAGAGGACTTACCTTTATGCTGGTCGTGGCGAAGAAGTTCCAGATATTGGACTACTTGAAATAGTCGATGATCTGATCTTTCTTAGATTTGGGCAGATCAGGCCTTCTTGGGCTGGAAGACCGGCTCTGGTTTACAGGAGTCAAATGTGCCAGAGACGAACGATCATTGCTACGCGAACTGGAACGAGATCGGTTAAATAGTGACATAGAAACCACGCTGCGGGCCAAAGTACCAACCGAGTCCATTGATTTGTGGATCGAAGAGTTGCCGAAAAATTGGGAGTGTCTTGTGAGCCGTGAGCTGCTCTCGCTTTCGACCTCAGTCTCCAGTTCGGTACCTGGCGTAGTTGAGAAGCTTGAAGCGGCAGGGTCTATATTTGAGGCACTGGAGTTCTGTGATTTGTCGATTGGTTCGTTTAGTACCAAACCAGTCACATTGATTTCATCCTTCACAATCAAACTACCCGAAGGCGAACCTGGAATCGTGCTGGGGATTGGGCCGCTCAACGCACTAATCATCGAGGTGTTTGCCGAAGCCATCTCGTCCAGAGGCATGGCATCGGGCCTCGGTCTCAATAAAATCGCAAGAGCGCGCGAAACAGCCGGAATATCGGCAAGCAATCCGATATGGCCCGCTTCGGTCCTTACTGTCTCAACATCTGGAAACCCAAATCCAATGGGATTGAGAGACTGGCGGTAAACAACACCGTCGCCGGCTCCGTACCACAGATCTTCGTAGCGGGTCTTGCGGATATTGTGTGCGCCTCTAACTTTGCAGCCCCGAGCGGAAGGAAGCGAGCTACCGTAAATGACTGCCATGGGTGGATAGGGGCATTTCTGTTCGTTGGGAGGCAGGCGTTTGAGCTCGGCTCTAAACTTTTTCGTGCGCTTGAGAGTACGATCGAGGTATGCAACAGCTTCGTCGAAGTCGAGTTCGGGGCCTGGCTCGGGCCCGTTTTGTGTGGCACGTATTCTAGGATTCTTGGAGACGCAAGGGCTCAGGTCGTGTTTGATCCACTCGTTAACGTCGTAAAAGTCCATTTTGTACTCGGTTGACATGTCTTCTTTATCGATAAAGCAGCGCTCGTCTTCCGGCAAAAACACAAAGGACGAACGCATCAGGAAATTGACTTTGGGCGTCAGGATGTTCTTGGCCAGCATAACGGCGTCTCCAACTTTCAGCGGTCCCAGAATAGGCACACAACTTGCCGGCGAGCCAGCATAGATGATACCTTCGAAAATATCTGTGCCGTTTTTGACACTGGTTTGCACTGCGTGGTGGGCAATCAGTCCGCCCATCGAGTGGGCAATAACAATCGTGCCCCGCCCGGTACTCTCCTTGATCGTTTCCAGCAAAGCAGTCAGTTTGGCACTGTTGATATCACACGAAAGTCGCCAGTCGTAGCCGAACTCTGTTACAGAACTGCCAGAAAGACGTAGAAGGTTGATAAGTTTCCGGGAGATATCCACGGGCCCGACGTGGCTCAGCACGCCATCGGGCACAATTGTTTCCTCTGCTCGGTATTCGGCTTCATCGTCCAGTCCCAGCTCCAAGTTTATTTTGCGAATCTTTAGACCAACTTTAATCGGGACCCAAACCTGCTGCTTGCTTCTGGCATCTCTCAGCACCGAACCGCGGTAGCCGCCCAGTATCACCACGTTTTTGCCCTCCATGCCCGGTAAAACTGGTGTTGTTTGGGAACCTAACAATGAAGATGGTTTCAAAAAAGCTTTGAGCGCGTGGGTGCGGGGGTTTGTCCGCAAATCTGGGTGGCCAAACGTAGCATCTTCTTCCATGAGATCTAGCTCGGTGGCTGCCTCCACTGCTGCCACAGCCTGTTGGGCGCTACGAGAGGGCAACACCCGGGAGAAACTGGCCAGAGAAACTGTTTTCAAGTTAACTTTTCCAGCGAGCGGGTTCGAAAACGGCAGCGAGAAGTTGAATACGCGCTGATTCTCGTTCAGGCCCTCCACATCGTCTCCTCCGATCAAAGACAACGCATCTGAGTCCTCTTTCTCTAAATCCTCCGCGGATTGAGGCTCAATGGCATCCGAGTACTCTGTTCCCAGCTCATTCGGTGTTTGGATGTTTTTGGAAGCATCTTCCTCGGCACCCATGCTGCTGCTGCGTTTAGTTTGGGCGAAATTCCCTTGGGTGTGTGAGCGCGCTGACAGGTCAGGTCGCCGCAGGTACGTTCGGGTTGGGAACTCGAAGCCGGTTAAGTATTGGTTCGACGGGATAAAGAGTTGGGTAAGTAGCCAAAATATTTTGGTTATGTAGTTCTAGGGAATATGATACAACCCGTCAAATAGGCCTCGCCCTGGGCGTGCATAAGCGATGTGGTCGGTGCTTCAAATGCTTCTGTGCTTCGGAAATGCGTGATTCATGGTTGCGTTTCATGCGCGGGCCTTTTTTTTTTTTTTTTTTTTTTTTTTTTAAATTCCTATTCTCGCCTGCTGTTCTCTATCCGCATTTCGCCCATTCAATGTTCCCCAACTGGCTTTCTTTCCCCTGGGGATTCGTTGTTCGCCTAACCCTAACACAATAATCCCTAACTTTATCACCACGTAACCCATAAAACTAATCCCAAACGACACAGAACACATTCAACTGTCATGTTCGGACTAGGCGGCAACCGGAAACAGGTGCCTCCACCCACACCTGCACGCCCCCCAGCGTTCCAGGCCGTGCCCTCGCGAATCTTAGTAGTTGAGACTGCGCCCAGTGCAAACATTGTGCTCGACAACACCGTGGCCGTGGCACCAGGCACCTTCCCCGATGGCTCGTACATTATTTGCGACAACCAGTACGTGTTCACATGTCGCGAAGTTGCCTCACTTCAGCCGAATTCGCTCGGTGTCGGAGGCCCGCAGCGTGACTGGACACGTTGGTCTTTTAAAACTGAGGTCAAAGTCGATCCCTACGATATATTCGCCAATGGCAACCCGGCCGTCTACTTGGGCAGTATAGAGCTCGAGATCGATTTTTACTCGAAAGCCAAGACTTCGACGCATGTGTACGAGCAAAAAGATCTGGCTCAACAGTTCAAAGCTATGCACACCAACAAAGTATTTAGCCCGGGCCAGATTCTGGCTGTGGAACAAGGAGGCATGAACTTTAAGGTTGCCGTGCGATCTACTGGAGTCATGGACCTGCAGGGCTCCGAAGGCTCGAAGTACGACAACCAGCGCGGTATTCTGCTGCCTCAAACCGAAATTATTTTCCAGAAGGCCCCCAACTCGACGATGCAGCTCAAAGGAGCCGCCAGAGCTAACACCAACCTGCTGATGCCCAACTTCAAGTTCGAAAATATGGGAGTCGGAGGCCTGGATGAACAGTTCGGCATCATTTTCCGCCGAGCGTTTGCCTCCCGAATCTGCCCGCCTCAGTATCTTGAGAATTTGGGCGTCAAACATGTGAAAGGTATGCTTCTGTATGGCCCTCCTGGTACGGGTAAAACGCTCATTGCGCGCCAGATCGGCAAAATGCTGAACGCGGTCGAGCCAAAGATTGTCAATGGTCCGGAAATGTTGTCGAAGTTTGTTGGTGGCTCGGAGGAAAATATCCGTAAATTGTTTGCCGATGCCGAGGCGGAGTACAGAGCGAAAGGTGACGAGTCGAACCTGCACATCATTATTTTCGACGAACTGGATGCCGTGTTCAAGCAGCGTGGCTCGAGAAGCGATGGTACTGGCGTTACGGACAATGTGGTCAATCAGTTGCTGGCCAAAATGGACGGTGTCGATCAACTGAACAACATCCTTGTGATTGGCATGACGAACCGCAAAGATCTCATTGATACGGCTCTGCTGCGCCCAGGCCGTTTTGAAGTTTTGATGGAGGTGCCTCTGCCTGATGAGCATGGTAGAAACCAAATTATGAAGATCCACACGGCGAAAATGCGCGAGTCCGGCATGCTCAGTGCGGATTTCGATATTGCCGAAATTGCGGCCATCACGAAAAACTACAGCGGTGCCGAGCTCGAAGGTTTAGTCAAGAACGCGGCCTCGTTTGCCCTCAAACGGTCCGAAAAAATCACGGACAAGGGAATTTCGTTTGACACGAAAAAAGAGATCAAAGTCACGCGCCAGGATTTCCTCGATGCGTTTGCCCAAATGGCACCTGCATTTGGTGTTGCTGAGGATGAGCTCCAGAATGTCATCAAGTGCGGTATTCTGAATTTCTCGCCATTGATCCAGGAGATTCTGGACGAGGGCCAGAAAATCCTGGCCCAGGTGCAGCGCTCGAATGTGTTTGATATGACTTCTTGTCTGATGGTCGGTGCTCCGGGCAGTGGTAAATCTGCGCTGGCCGCCAATCTTGCCCTGAGCTCGCAGTTTCCGTTTATCAAAATGATCTCGCCCGAGTCTGTAGTTGGTATGAACGAGCAGCAGAAAGTCGCGTACATTCAGCAGGTCTTCTTAGACGCATACCGTTCGCCTAAATCTGTGGTGGTTGTTGACCAGATCGAGCATATTATCGACTACACGCCCGTGGGTCCCCGCTTCTCAAACTCTGTGCTGCAGGCCCTCATTGTGTTTGTTAGAAAGTACCCACCCGAGGGCAAACGGCTGCTTGTTCTTGCAACTTCGAGCGATAGCCGCATGATGGAGCAGCTCGGGTTAACTGCGCAGTTCAACAAACAGCTTTATGTGCCTCAAGTGCAAACTCTGGACGATTTTGCCAAGGTTCTGGAACTCATTCAATTCGGAGACGCGCCTTCCCAACACAGAGTCATTGAGGAGCTACATAGCGCGGGCAACCAGAAGGTTTCTCTCAATCTGGGCATTAAGCAGATCATGTTTGCAATTGAATCCGCAAAGAATGCTGCTGATCCTATTAACGAGCTGGTCCAGCAGATTGCCCTGTCGGTAGCTTCTAAGGATTATAATTATTAGTTAGTGTATGACTTCATGCGTGTATTTTTGGTTTGCAAAAAAGAGACAGAAGAGCATTCAGACTGCCTGGACTCTCGTGCACGGAGCGCTCACAAGAGTTCGCTGTGAGGTAGTCAGTTAACCCGCAGTATCAGAGATATAGCTTATTTCCGTTCCCACATGCTATGACGCACCTTCCATTCTATCTTTATAAAACGGCCCTGGGACCGGTACGACCCTAACCGCCGAAAGTCGAGCTCTGATGCGATCGCGCATGCAATGACGCAAAGATAGTCTGAACCTTGGTGCATCGGCCCAAAGCGTGCTTTACACCGCAGTTCCATTGCTTCAGTTCACACTAAAGGTTGTTGCACGAAAAGTTGGCCAACTAAATCCGAGCAACAAAAATGTCTCTTGAAACATTGCTGGCTGAACAAGATCGCATCGAGGAGAAAATCTACGAATACTCGATTCAGAGCCTCAGACCATTCTACGAAAAACGCAAAGAAAACATCAAAGAGCTGCCACGGTTCTGGCCGACTGTGCTCGAAGCCAGCGAGTTACTTGCCGAGTTCATTACATTTGAGGACACAGAACTCCTAGACACGCTCGAGGAGCTACATATTATTTATGACGAGGTCGATGTCCACAATTTCGAGCTCCAGCTCACGTTTGGCGAAAATGACTACATCGGACCACAAACACTGAGCAAAACGTTTGAATTTAACAAAGAAAAAGGAACTTACACCTCGCAAAAAGTCACAATTCCGTGGAAAAAGGGTAAAGACCTCACTCAGGAACGCGTGGGACGCGACTCCTCATTTTTCAAGTGGTTCTACACGACTGGTGAGGAGAAAGATGAATACTCAGAAATTGCGCAGATAATTTCGGAGGAAATATATCCACATGCCCTCAAATTCTTCCAGGATGCACAGAGGGAGGCAGATGACGAGTACGATATCAGTGACGACGAAGAGGAGGCATAGTGCTTTTGAGCGTGAGATATATTTCTAAAGCAATATATATTTTTTCAATAAGATACACAGTTATATTCAGAGTTTGTGAGACATACATTTCATACATGTTTTAGTTGATACCAGCCAACACGACCTCGCCAGCGTAAACTCGATGCCAGTGCTCTCAGTATCACATGTTGTTGAGAGCCCGGTCCAAAAGCTGGAATGAACTCAGGTTCACAGTGGAAGAATACATTTATGTGTCTAATAGACAAGCTTTGACAGCCGGAATTGCTAGGTTTGAGCTTTAGACTATAGACCAACGTAGGCCTCCAAGTGCTAGATTTATCACAAGTAGAAGGTTATTTACAGCACAAAGTCTCACAGAACAAAGCAATGATAGCAGCAAATTTTTCCACCAAGGACTGAGCCAACTGATTGTTATGCGAACCCTAACAAGTGGATCAAAGCTCTCAGCAAATGTTGTCGCACAGTTTTTAGCTTGTATAGAGCCTACCAAAGCAATCAAAGAATTACAGCTACAAAAGGTTTAGCAGAGGGTCTAAGCTAACATTTTATCACATTCCAAATGCGATGCTCCAGTCTCATAGTGTGCTCCATCTCAGTAGCAGGCTACTCCGCTCTTTGCAACTAAGGCTTGGCGAGAAAATCTCGAGTTTTGGAGGAAATTTCTCCGCAACTTATTTCTGCAATGTAAATAAGGATTCAAATCTCTAGACAGGCTCAAAACTGATGGCTGTCAGACCCGAGCATTGAATCGCAAATGGTAGCACACGAATTGTTGAATTGATACGTATACAGTCCACTGAAATACATTTAGATACATACAGCTACTCGTGGTCCAGAGGCATGTCGTTAATCTCCTCATTGTCCACATCGAACGCGAGATCGTCATCAGAAAAGTTCTCGAGAATGTGGTCGCGTTCTTCATCGTCCAAGCGGCTGTACAGCGCCGACGAGCGGTAGTTCGGGTCGAGACGGCCCAGAAAATGGTTCCATAGATTCCAGAAATGCGATGCAGCTTGACCGACTACAATCGTGCCGGCCGCAATCACGCGTTCAAAGGGTGAGCTGTCGTCCTCATAGTTACCCAAACGGATGGAATCCCCGCCCCTCATGCGAGCTACTAGCAGAATGGCCACAATTGCAATGAAAATAATGGCGAACAGCACTGCGAAAGCGGCACCCATACCGGAACCGGAACCGCGACCAGGCGGCTCATTAGGAGAGCTGGGTCCTCTGGGGCCTCCGGGGCTTCCGGGGCCTCCGGGGCCGTAAAACTCATGGAATTCTTTTTCTTTTCCGGGACACGGATGGAGAGGCGAGCCGAGCTGCTGGCCATCCACACATGTGTTTTGGGACCTCTTGCGGTAACCAGTAACCTCGTGCCAGGCAAGGACGTTTCCCTGGCACTGTTGATCGCGCGTGAGCGGCTGCATTCCCTCGATAAGCACACACTCTCCATCCTCGCCAGAAAGTTCGTAGTTGAAGTCGCATTCGTAGTCGGCGCGAGTGCATTTGCAGTCAGATTTGACCGAGCGAGGGATGCCCTGCGCGTCCTTGTTGCGGAACAGGCCAACAGAACAGTCGCGGCCGAGGATTTTGCGCTCGTACTCGATTACGTGGCCGTTAAAACATTGGTCGCCTGTTTGGGGGTGCGCGGGCGTCCACATGTCGAAGTCTCGGTCTGAACAAATATTATGCGCCAAGGCGCTGAGATAGATTACAACCGTCTCAGAGTTGGACGGTTCGGAATGGAATGCAAACAGCATGAATTCTTGGAAAACCCCACGGGGCTCCGCCACAATCTGATACACACTCACGGGCTCTTCTCTGAACTTGTACTCGTTCCAGTCCAAGCCTTCATTGAAAGAGTACCGGATCGTGTTTGTGGCTTCCAGGCGGGAGACGAGTATAATAACCCCTCCTGAGTCGCCAAACACCCAGTAGCTGGGCTCGTCGGCCACCTTAGCCCACGAAATGCCGCCGTCGCGACTCAGATACGTGCTGGCCTCCCGCAAGCTCGTCAGATGCTCGCCAACGTTGCCGTTCACAAGCAGCAGGCCAGGCGCAGACGGCGAAAACGGCGTGTTGCGCGGGTCCTGGCGCTCTGTGTAGCTGTGGAAATGTAGCGCGCAATTTTTTTCGGTTTTGCATTCGCCATCGGGCGCGGGAACTCGGTCCCAGAGCGCAGCCCCGCTATGTGAGATCTGGGACTTCAGCTTCTTCCTGCCGCCTTTGCGCACCTCCTCAGGGTTAGACACTACATTTGCCAAGGCCAGGCCGTCAAGGCTCGGAACCTGCACGTAATCGACCCAGCCCATAATGTCGCTGTTGACGTTTTCCAGAGCCACAGAGAAATCGGAGCCGTTGAGGTTGGACTTGAGCAGCGTGCCGAACTCGTGTGTAAACGATGTGGTCTGGCCCACAAATAGATACGTATCGGCGTCTTCGGTCTCTATGATTGTGTACCCAGTGTCCGCATCAACAAACTTGTCGGGGAACCGGGCAGGAGTGAACAATTTGCCGTCATACGTGATCTGGGCCTCGAGATGGTTATCTCGGCGAATGGCCGTGATCAAGTAAGGCCCATCGAACGCCACCCCAAAGACATTGTCGAAATGAACTGTTGAGGTCTTAAAATAGTCGCTAGAACTCACCAGCGAAAGCGTCCCGTCCGGATTGTGTCTTGAACAGAACATGAGCTCCGGCGCAGTTTCGACCGCAAAATTGCCCACAAAGTAGCAACGGCCGACATTTTCCTGCACTTTCTGGAACGACTTGCCGCCGTTTTGAGTCACATACGCCACGGAAGGACAGTTGCCCGAGGACGACTTGCAATCAGGCACCATCTGCAGCACAAACCATTCTTTGTTGCGGTGGTGGAAGCTCAGAGATGCGCTTGCAAGGGAGAGAGCATCAGGAGCAGCGATAGCTTCGAAGTTTTCCGCGGCATTCGTGGAAATATACAGCGTTTTCTCGCCTATAGCGACTACAACCTCGGGGAAATGCGGGCTAGGCCAGACACGGTCGATCTTGATTGGCGTTCTGGAATTCATCATGACTGAGAAACGCTGCCATTCTTGTGTTTGCGAATTCCAAATGTACAATGAACCCTCAGCAGTGGTTGCCAGCACCTTTACCGTCCAATTGTCCGGTGATGGACGCAATACCTGATACTGGTAAAGTGCTTCGGGCCACAAAGCTTCCTGCACGTCGAAATCATTTTTTAGCGTCAAAGTTTTTTGACTAGAACAATCGAACGGAACGCTTCCCTCAAACGGCGAATCCTCGCCCTTCACGCACTTGTTCCCAGGGATTTTGCGATAGCCAGTAGAGATGCGTCTGACCGAGCCAGGCTTGCACGAGCCGTAATCCAACGCCAGTTTGGGGCCGAACACGCACAGATTCAAATCATCGCGGACAAAGCCTTCCTCGCACTCAAAATCGTCCAGAGTGCACTCGCACGGCTTACCGCGAAGAAACGAGTGCTTGCTACGTTCCCAGCCGCTGGGCAGCTGGATATCGTCGGAAAGGTAGCATGTTTTCATTGAATTTCCAGACTCTTTGCTGGCGTCCAACTTGCTGGCGTCCAATTTGACCCTGAGGCTGCCTGATTTGTGTCCCAACTGGCAGCCGCGCTCCACAATCTCCACGTCTTCAGCAGCACATTCACCATCGAACAGGTCCGCAAAGTCCAGAATCTCGATATCGCGAATGTTACGAGCCACGCCTAGAAGTTTTGGACGATCGGGCGATGCGAAAAAACGACGCTCTTGCAGATTGGAAGCAGTGTACTTTGTTTCGGCCCACGTCGAGCCCAGATCCAGGGAGTACTCGAGGCTAGATGCCTTTTTTCCATAACTCAACAGCAGAGATGAGCCAGCAACCGAAACAAAATCAACCGGACCATTGCTAACTCTCGTCCATGTACGTCCCGAGTCCAAAGAAGTGTACATGCTGCTATGATCGAGCGATTTGCGGTGCCTACCAGTGTTACCCAAAGCGGCCAGAATCCCTGGGGCCAGAGACAAAGCGCCCGTGCCACGTTCGGTCGATTGCACAGAATGCAGGTGCAATTGCTCCTGCTCGGCTGTTTGCAGTGTATCCCAAGTGCGGCCGTCATTGAACGAGATTCGCGACTCAACCTGCGACCCAACATTTATGTTGGCAACCAGAACTCCAGGTTCGAATTCTGCTCGCTCGAGATCGGTAAAATCGTCTTCGATAGCAACGTGGTCCAGACTCAGCGTGAAATGATCACCACGAACATTGGAGGTCCAGAACTCGCGGGTTTTCTCGCTGTCTCTCTGCAGCGCAAGATGGATCGACTGCCTTGTTGAACTTAAAACACGGATTTTTGTGTGTTCTGGGATTGTTTCAGCCGTGCCAAATCTCGCTACCCGCCAGCTGCGGCCGTTCGAAGAAGTCACGACTTGCAGCCCGCTTCTAGCGCTGGATTTTGCTAGCGCAACGAAGTGTCCCGAGGGGCTCACCACGAGAGACTTCACATGTTTGAGCAACTCGTTCCCAACTCGTACATAGTCCCAGTCCCGCAAATTGTCCGAAACCGCCAAGTACTTCGGAGATTGAGATTCTGAATTTTTTTGTGGCACCCAACACACGGTCTCGTTGCCGGTTTGGGCTGGGTAGCACGTGGAGTGCTCGGGCAGCCAATCGGCGTTGTTCGAAATTAGATTGACTCTGAGCGGTGCCGGCTTTACATTGAGCACAGCAACTTTGTTTTCGTTCACAAACAAACTTGCTTTGTCCAGTGCAGACGCCTCTATTCTCGACTCCGCACCGAAAGCGGCCGTTTGCCAGGTCTTACCGCTGTTTAGCGAGTACAAGAGCCCTGCATTTTGAAGCGCGAACAGTGTCGACTCATCATTTGGATCCTGCCACAGCTTGTATACATCATGGAACTCGAGCTCCGACCATGTCGCACCCGAATCTGTGCTGCGGATCACTTTTGAAGCGTCCATATCGTGGGCCACGACCACCTCGTCTTTCAAAAAAAATAGCGACGAGTCTCCTAGCACGCTGCGCGCCGCATTGGGTGTTTTGCGGGCGTCCGCTGCAGAGACAACAACTGAGGCCAGAGCCAGGACGCACCACGCCAAGTGCCTCATTTGTTTTGACAGCCTTGTATCACTTACACAGAGAGTGCGGGGACTCGTAGACTCACGCCGGCTCGCTACTTTAGTCAGAAACAATTTAAAAGCTTATCAAGACATAATGAGATAATCAGGGAGCACAAATTTGGAAGCGAGGGACGAAGGGCTGAACGCTAAGATATTTGCGTCCAAGATGATAATTTAAACAACTATTGGTCCTGAGCCAAGTAGCCTGAATTGCTACTAGCAAAATTTCAAATAGTTTACAAGACTCCACTACGAAAAGCGGCAATTGAGTTGAACAGCATGCTCTGATTTTCCAATAATTTGTTGGCCTCTATGAGAGTCTACAACTCTTGACGCCCCTAGCAATTGCTGCTAAAATGTGACCACAGACATGATATCCCCAGCAAGAAACCTGCATCTACCGTTTGTTGATCGGAGTTCTCGCTGCAAAGTCCGCACCATATGCGAAACGGCCGCAACTAGGCGAGTCGCACGGTCTTAATAATGTTGCGCACTACGTCATTGCGAACTTGCCGCTATCCCACGATTTCCGAAGGATCGCAAGTCTGTGAATTTCCACTGAAAATTCGATGACAAGTTGTAGTTGCGAGTGACAATAGAGATTAAAGACTTCCAGAACTAGAAAAGCTCTCGATAAGGTCAATCTACCTTGCTCATAGATGATACACACCGTCCTAAAAAAAGTGGAGAGCGAGCCGCATGTGCCCGGGTTTGTGCGAAATGTCCGTTTGCATGGTGATCGGCTAGAAACTCGTTCCACATTGGGCAAAGATGAATTACATTCGTAGTTCTCACATTATTGTCTACGTAACATTTTTTTTCGTCAACCAGACTCTCTGACCTGCCTGGGGATAACTCGCGCAGTTATCCACCTTGGCATTGCCCGTGTACTCATGCCAACGAAATGATTGACCAGAAGCGTGGCTCACAATCACAGCGTTGATGACTCGGTGTGCCGGTGCCTGCCAAGATCGAAATCAAAGTTAGACGTTGGGCCCCCTACCCTAAATGACTTGCATGGGAACGGCCTACCCTAGCACGTTTTGAGTCAACTTGTTCATGTTCTAGAATTTTTTTCAGTCGCCACCCGAACTTCTTAAAAGAAAGGGCATTTCTTAGCCATCAGCCCTGTCAAATACACCTCAGCAACGCCTTAGATAGCTCAAAATACCGAACTCCGCGAGCTCTATATTCTTATTTGATTTTTCGGCGTGCCCACCCTACTGAAATGAGCGCCCACGTTTTCTGTCATCGCGAATCGACAATCGCGCACCCCCTCGCAGTATGGAGCTGGATGTGGTCAGCAGATGGGTTCGTCAGATCCCCTAGTCATGCAAGGAAGAAGACCCCAGGCTGCAGCTTGTATACGCTTAACTTTAGCGAAATGCGCGCTATTGCGAGGCGCCGGGGAAGTGATTGATCAGTCTTTCGAGCAATTGAGGTCCCAAAAATGTCAAAACCTTATTTCTGGGGCTCAGAGAAGCCCCCCGGGGCTGATGCATGGCCGCTGTGACCAGGCCAACATCGATCGAGAAGTTAGTTGAGGCAGCGATTTTATGCTCAGCGTCAGGTAAGGAGGCAGGAGGCATTCGATCTTTGATCGAGAATAAAGCCGAATGATGGGCCGATCCAGCAGCTGAGTCTAAACCTGGAACTCCACTCAATACAGTTCTGCAAATACATGGCCTCCACACGAGCTATCGCTTTCTCCGGCTTTTTTGAGATTTCCTGCGTTCTTGACAGGTTTCGTAATAGCTGAGCCATCTGACAGGGTTGGGAAGGAAGCTCCGCGGGGCTTCAGTCAGCCGGCCAAACTTATGTGCGGCTCATGCAGTCGAATTGATAGTCGATCGTATACGGTATTGGGGGAATTCGCCCTAGCTAGGTGAAGCATAATAGGTGAAGTTATTTACAATATCCAATTACGCTGTCATAGAGCCAAATCTATCCGCGACACGCCTCAGAATGACTGCGAACATAATCACCTGTCAGACCCCACCTATATGCAGGGTCGCCCATGAAGTCGAGCCATCAATGCATGTGGCTAGGGTTTCTGCAGCTGTCAGTAACAGGACTGTGTTACGCAATTTTGACAGGCGTAAGGTATAAGTATCGGGCCCGATCCAAGGCCATCCCCAAGAATTTGCATCGATCCTGACTTGATACTGAATTCCAACTACGTTCACGATCGATTCACCAAGTATCATACCCGCGGAACTCCACACCAACACATCTGATATGCTAGATCCCTTTAGTACCGTGCCATCGACCGAAAGTCTCAAATTTCCCGCTTCCGCTCCAGAAGAAGTTCGCAACAACCGATTCCACAGAAGCACATCTGTGTCATGGTCAAATCGGTCAAAATCCTACACACGATTTGATGGCCCAACACATTGAGCTTGAGCTAGGCTCCTCCCCCCTGTTCACTTGTTGACACAATTCACTGACATGCGTCTTGTACTTCTGTCATTTTTTATTTGATTGGCGCCAGCCGCTGAATATATCCTCCGAACATGGCTGTTATTCACTCCATGGACCTTCACTTATTTTATTATTAGTTTTTAACGATTTACTAACGTTTCAATCGCACTTCTTTCATATCCCTATCCATTTTCGGCACATGGTCTCTTCTGGTCCTTACTGTCTGCTGACACTTCTTGAGGGCGGAGAAAGAATATTCGAGCGGGGGTGCGAGCTTGAGGAAATTCTTCAGATCCCAACCCAGCTTGAGCATTCTAGAAAATTAAAACAATGCTACTGAAAATTTTCAAATAATCCTGATGATTGTGCTCAAACATGGGTCCAGCAAGCCGCAACTAGCTTTTTTAAAGACGTTATCAGGGTGCCCAGTATTTTCGTGCTCAGAAAAAAGGTGGGCGAGCACCTGCAGGTAAAACCACCACTCGTGCTGAGTCATTATGGCGCCACAATCTGTCGGTCGATCGGGGGATGGTGATTTCAGGATCGGTGAATGTGCCCATGTTTTTTCGATCGCTGTCTCTCTAAGATTCGTTGTCTCACTTTTTGCGAAACCGATGTGTTTCAGTTCCAGCTCATCGAGTGAAGGCTCGAGCTCAAATCAGACCGGCGTGGTATTGGCGCTTAATAAGTATTAACTAGATTTCTGGCTGCAATCATATTTTTCCGGAGCCGAAAAGGCGAAACAGGGAATCAGGGCTCATTAAAAGGTCAGCTTCAAAAGTCAGCTTTTCGTCCGGCCTCTATTTGATTCAGAATGTCTTCCGCTGCAGTAATTGAATTGACTATGGAATTTTTCCAGCCACTGTGGAGGATATGGAAATTACTGGGTTTGATCGATATAAGTAATTGTATCAAAACTCAGCAGAATCAGTAATATGATCTCGACGCCACACGGGCCTGAGTCATCTGTGCAATAATTAACTTACGTATGTTGTACAAAAACAACAAATTGCGCTGAGTCATTACCCCAGATTCAGTCACCCACCGCTCTCCGACCACCCCTGCCGTAATCCGTCCCGGCAAGTCCTCCCCTCCTCCGTTAGTCCCGAAACCTCTATCTAGTTGCCCACTGGTAGTATACAAGCTTAGAACCCTTCCGCACCACGCACATGTTTTTGAGACTAGTCAAACGACAGTACTCGACGCAGGCGGTCAAGCAGGGTGGATTTGGCTGGCGCGAAACGCCCGAACTCCTCCAAAAAATCGACCATTATGCGCATTTCCCGGCGACCGGGGTGACCCTCCGGCAAATGGTCCAGTTTGGAACTTTTCCCAGCGATGGCACACTATTCCGTGCAAGTCAGTTTATTGTTGAAGAACTACCGATTCGACTCGCGCATCGAGTGAAGGATTTAGAGAACTTGCCAGCTAATTTAAGCGAGATGCCCTCCATCAAGCAGGTGAAGGAGTGGTATACTCAAAGTTTCGACGAGCTGACATCTATCCAGCTGCCCAAACTCGATACAGAAACAAAGAAGCATTTGTACCGGCCCTCTTCGCGCCCGAAATTGACGATTCCCATTGGCGGAAAGCGCGCGAAGTCCGACCTTGGAATCAGTGCCGAGCTGGGCCCGTACAAAAAGGCCGCAGAGTCGGCACGAGCCAGCGGCAAGACACCTCACACTTTGCAGAATTCAAGCTTCACTGCGGCGGAAACTGCATCAGACGAGCAGGTTTCTGGTCGCTCGTATTTCACGGCAGTCAGCGAGAACTATCAGTGGCCTTCGGAAGTGCAGCAGTACAACAGAGACGTTTCTCAGGCGCTTCAGCGCATTAAAGCGCGTCATGACGGTGTAGTATCGACCGTGGCGCAAGGTGTGATGGAGTGGAAGGCTAGCAAGCATGGCTCGGAGAAGAACCAGGAGATCCAGACGTTTTTGGATCGGTTCTACATGAGCCGTATCGGCATTCGGATGCTTATTGGCCAGCATATCGCGATCAATATGGACCGAGGCATGCGCGACGACTACGTGGGCATTATTTGTACGAACACCAATGTGAAGGAGATTGCCCAGGCTGCTATCGACAACGCACGCTTTATTTGCGAGGACTGGTACGGCCTGTTCGAGGCCCCGCAGGTTAAGCTGCACTCGAACTCGGACCGCATCAATTTCATGTATGTGCCTGGACATCTCAATCATATTATTTTCGAGATTGTTAAGAACTCGCTGCGTGCTGTGGTAGAGTCGTACGGCGTGGATGCCGACGAGTACCCGCCTGTCAAGGTGATCATTGCTCAGGGCGACGAAGATATCACGATTAAAATCAGTGATGAGGGTGGTGGAATTCCGCGTCGCGCTGTGGAACAGGTCTGGACGTACATGTACACAACTGCCAAAGATCGGCCGCAATTGGACGATGTGAATGGCCGCAGCGACTTTAAGGCCCCGCTGGCTGGGTTTGGCTACGGTTTGCCGGTTTCGCGACTTTATGCACGGTATTTCGGCGGCGATCTAAAACTCATCTCAATGCAGGGCTATGGCACAGATGTGTATTTGCATTTGAACCGCTTGAGCACGGCTGCAGAGCCTTTGCAATAATTGCGAGACCGAGAAACGGGTTGCCGTGCTGGTGATTGCTCAGGCTTGCACCAGTCGCATGCCGCCTATTTGTTTCCATTTGTTTGTTACCCCAGCCTGCCAATGCAAACCGGTTAAAAGCTTGTAAACCTGTGGTGACTGAAAGCGTCGCCGAAAGTTTCACACCCAATCATGTCTTCGACCCCCGGTTTGCGCTGCGGTGCACGATATTTATGTATGGATTTCGTTTAGCGAGTCCTTGAGTATTAAAAAATCTGAGTTATTCCAAACCCCCAACTAGACTAAACTATGGCAAATTGGCTACCAATGAGTTGTGCCGGATTTCTCGGACCCTGAGCGTTCGAACATTTCCAGTCAAACAATGGCCTTCTCCGAAAGCTAATAGTAGTGCTTTTAAAATATTCAGATAGGTAGACGAATACATCTTTCAAAAATAACTTTAGATTGCCTTCAAAGATCTAATATCGAGGCTCGGTGTTGAGGTCCCATCGCGGATGCAAAGCGCGAAAATACCTATCAAACCATAAAGCTTCGCAATTCGCTGCAGTTTGTCTGTATTTCCGCGCTCTTATGATAATTCGTTGTGCAATCACACCCAGCACTACATTCATTCATTTGAAATGATTCATCTACCTGGAGAGTTCAATCACCGTCAAACTTTAATTGCTTGGAAGAGGCGCGGTATATTTGTATTCCTTTTTTTGCACGAACACGCCATCCAACGCATCATTATCCACAAACCAGGCTACGCGGCCCGCAGCCAGCTCGTTCACCAGCGAGCCGGGAAGACCCTTATCCGGCCGTTCCATGATTGTTTTGACGATCGGAGCCTTCGTAGAACCCTCAACAACAAACGAGACGCGATGGCTATGGCAAATGACGGGCAACGTGAGCGTAATACGGCGCGCAGGGGCCCGCGGCGCGTCCTCAATTGGCGCCACCCATGCATACTTCTCGCGCAAGAGCTCGTGATTGGGGAACAGCGAGGCGATATGGCCGTCCGGCGCGCAGCCAAGTAGCAGCAAATCGAACATTGGAAGTTTGACACTATCTTTGTGTGCAAAACCTTTGATCAGAGTCTTTTCGTACGCGTCTGCAGTCTCCTGCGCGTCATCTAGCAATGTCTCATCGATGGGAAACACCTGTGGCCGCTGGTCTTCGGGCAAATTGTCAACAATTTTTCGCTTGAATCGCCCATAATTTGACTCAGGATCGTCAAATTTGACCAGACGCTCGTCTGCAAAGTATACATCCCACTTGGTCCAGTCTACATCTGACCGTGTGAGCAGCCCTTCTTTGAGCACTGTGAGAAGAGAGCCGCCGCTAACGCCAATGCGGAACCGCCGGGTGCTGTCAGCACTCAAAACGCTGTTCTGAATCCCGACAATGTGGTCCGCGACCGTAGCCGCAACGCCTGTCAGGTTTGGATAGGCGTATACTGCTGGCACAGTGGTAGTCATGATGGTGACTAACTTTCGGGGCCTGTTTGGGATCTCTGTTGGCTTTGCGTGTGCTTTATGCGTTTGTGCGTGTGCTTTCAGTGCTCGCTAATGTGAAGTCCCAACCTCACGTAAGGAGACGAGTATAACTTGGGCAACTCGGATGAACTTGAGACGTAAGCGAACGTTTCTTTTGGTTACAGTTGCTTTTGGGAGGGGTTGAATTCAATTTTGGAGAGTAAAATAAGCGAGGGTTTGTACGCACATGAGCAGGTTTCGGGCAAATGACTCGTTTGAAGCATGAAGTGAGAGCAATGAAATATGAGACCACATTTAAACACGAAAACGTCGAGTAGCAAGCTACCGTATATACATTTGTTCCGCATGTATTTCTGGCAAAGCCAAGATATGGTCCTAGAGGTCTTTGTGTAGATACAAAGAAGTGTCTTACATGGTCGCTATGTAACGCGCACTGTATCACAAGACCTTAAAACACGTCCCCACACTCGTGCCTTTACAAGGTTATACACATTTGTCAAACTAAACATACAATTGGCATAGAGCCTCAGAGGTTGGGGGATTATCTGGCCGTAGTCTAAACCGTCACACCACCATAAAGCGCGTCCGCATTTTCCCGGATGTGGTCCTGAAAATACTGCTTATAATCTCGGCACTCGTGTGCGTCATTCGCATGGGGTAAGCGTACGGCGCTCGTAATTCGGCAGCAAACGCTTATTTTTTAGGGGGCTCCAAACATGTTGTCGTAGGAATGGGCCAACGCGCTATAGTAATGACATCGAGCAAGAGCCAGGCATGAAGGTGATGGTTGATGCTCGTGTATAATTAATGCACATATCTATTGCAGGGCAAACGGCCATGGTTGCGATGCAGCACGGCTGGACCGAGGTATTGCGAAGTTTCGAGCGTCCATAGGCAGAGTTAAGCTTGGAAAAGACTTTTCTCCCAAATATCGTGGAGCGGTCCGGTCTTTTTACCGGGCCAACCGGAATGCCGCAGCAGTAGCTCAGGCTCGCCAATATAATCCTGACGCCTGAATCATGCGAGGCCTCAAATAATGCATGACACTGCATGAGCTGTCAGAACCTTCCCGTCCCCCACCCTGTTCTCCCAAACAGGGCCTAAGTCGCGTAAATATACTAACCAACCTGTCTATTCACAGCTGGAAGCAGAAGAAACCTAGCCGTGCCAATTGACTAAAATTCAATTCTGCCAACTCAATCAGAACACGCGCAAGCAGATCATAGTATTTGGAAGCTGCGATGCCATCCTGGAGTCTGTTTAGGCGCAAATCAACCCCGCCAGCCTTAGCCGCGCCGCATTCTGGGGTTGTTTCAAACTGGAATCCTGGCTCTTGTGCTCAAGAGGCCGAACGCAAGCCAATTAAACTAAACAAGCCTGCCACAACTTCCAAAAAGTGCAAAAACAACAATGATTACAGCTCACAAAGGATTGAAACAAGGCCACGCGAGTCCCCCAAACCGAGTCCCTCGGCGGCGGCCATGCCAAGAACCTCAGATAGCAGCGCGACCCGGCTTAGTGCGTCAATTCAAATCATACCCATAAAAAAACGCGATTCTCAGCAGCGGGAATTTATCTCGGAAGAACAGATGTCCAACGACACTCCTGCTCAAACCACCCAGCGGCCGAAACATGAGAGTCCCTGCAGCCAGGACTCAACATCAGGGGCGCCGTTCCCTCAATTGGTCACACAGGTCCCACAGGCATCGCAGGTCCCACAGGTGCCCAGGGTCCCTGCTGCGACAAAGGCTATGATCAGCCCTCGCCGCCGAAAATCGATCCGGTCTTCACGATCGATTCGATCTGGCCGGTCGGGCCGTTCATCCAGATCTACTCGCTCCCAATGGAAGTCTAGCCACCACCCAATGCTCCCACGAAAGTGTTTTGTTTGCTCCAAAATATTTACTGATTCATTCTGCGAGGGCTGTATTACCTATTACATTGGAGAGAAACGTCTAGTAGAATGCGCGCCTAGAATTGACTTTGATCTCTTGGAAGATCTAGCCGCCGCCAACGACTTTGAGCTGCTCGAAGCAGTCATTGCCTCGGCATTCAGTGATATAGCTACTGTTGTATCTACATTCGGTGTTAGCGATCCTTCGCAAAAGTATTATGCACCCCATTGCGTTGTGAACCCTGCTACCATCGACAGATTCTATGCCATAGTTTCTGGCGTGTCCTCCACGAGGCCCATGCGGGCTGTTCTCCAGGGAGCTCAGCAGGCACTTGAAACTCGACCTTATGAGGCCCTGGAGGTTCCGGAGATGCTCTATATTCTTGTGCTGCTGCAATGTCCTGCATTCACTGAGTGTTCGATGTTCACAAAACTTACAGGTCCCCTTCAGAAATTGGGAAGGTATGCTTCATTCCGTTCCAGAGCAAGAGTTTTGTTGGAACGGTGTTTGGGCTGGCTCGCAAATGCAAATGATAGTGTTCAGGACCTACTCGTATCGCACTGTGCTGCTATGGAGACCGCTACTTTTTCCAAGCTTCTGGACTTGCTTAATGCCTACGTGGGACATCGCCTCATGTATCATTTTCAACACAAAAGCCTACTTGCAAACTCTCCTGTGGCCGAACGCGAACGAGACCGGCCTGCCGTCAGATTCGAGTGGTATGCTGACGACTGGAGACTCATTGCCACTGTCAAAATGCTGAAAGCACTCTTTGTGGCGAACTGTTACACAAACGCACTTACAGCCTCTGCATTTTATAACACGGCCCTTGACCATTTTGATTGGCGTCCTGACTTCGATCAATGGGCCACGAGCCATCGTAGTAAGACTCTGAACAACATTGCTCCTAACGTTGTGTTCAAAAGAGAGCGGTCGCTGCTGCCCATGACCGCTAGTCACGCACCTCATCTCTACTTTTGGGACTATGCCTTCCTGTTAAGCATGGGTGCGAAGTCGGCAATCATCGCACATACAGTGCACCAACAGGCGCTGGCAGCCGTTCGTCAAGAATTTTTCACTTCTTTGAGTGAGCGACGTTACAGCTCGAGAGTACAAACCCAATACAGCAATGGCAACAACCACAACAACAACCGCAGGCAATCAGAGAATCTTCAGGGTGCCAAGTTTAACTTGAAGATCAATCGTGAAACATTGCTCGAAGATACGATCTCGCAGCTGAGCTCTGCAAAGTCTGCAGAGCTTTCGAAGACGCTTCAGATCAAGTTCATCGGCGAGCTGGGCATCGACGCTGGCGGTCCTAAGCGTGAGTGGCTGCTTCAATTTTTCAGACAGTTACTTGACCCTGCCAACAAATTTTTCAAGTGCGACGAAGACAGCAATTATTGTTGGTTTGGCGACGGTCCCTCGGAAGTTTATACGGCGGCAGGCGTAGCGTTGGGGCTGGCGCTACGCAATTCGGTAGTGGTCGATTTCCAATTACCTTCGATCTTGTTCAGACGGTTACAAAACGAGCCGTGTAGTCTGAAAGAGGTTGGCCAGCTGTGGCCAGCCATTGCGGACTCATTACAGGCTGTTCTGGATTACACGGCACCAGACTTCGAGGATGTTTTCTGTCTGTACTTTGTTGCGCCAGACAACGCTTTGTTGTTGCCGGAAGGCGACCAAATTCCGGTGACCATGGAAACACGGGAGCAGTACGTCGATCTACTGATGGCTCACCTTTTAAGCCCGCGCGGGCTCCAATCATTCAAAGAAGGGTTCAACAAGGCGTGTGGTGGCCCGATTCTACACCTGCTGCACTCTGCAGAGATCGAAAATTTTCTGAAAGGCGACCGCGAACCGCTGAATATACCTGAGTTGCGGTCTAACACGAAGTATGTGCACTGGGGCCATAAGAACCGTAACGCCAGTAGCCACCAAGTTGTGCAATGGTTCTGGGAGTATTTCGAGAAACTGGATCCAGAGAAGCAGGCTCAGCTGTTAGTTTTTGTGACAGCCACAGATCGGGTCCCGGCCTCTGGCATTCTCAACATGCCGTTCAGAATATCATGCCTTGGAGGGGACAGTGAGAGGCTGCCAATTGCGCACACATGTTTCAACCAGCTGGGCTTGTGGCGGTACTCTTCGCGGGAAAAATTCGAGCGGAAAATGTCTCTAGCAATATCTGAAGGCTGTGGCTTTGGTTTGGAGTAGCTTCAGGCCAGAATAAGTGCCCCCCGCCTTCCTTATTTATTTCAGTCTAATTTGATTTATTTCTTATACATTCCTGAGCGTATGCCGGTTGTATCACGGGCGTAGGCTGTGCGTGTACCATAGATATTTGTTAGAATAAGTGAGCGTCCGCTCGACCATTGCTCCGAATGTTAAATCGGTTGCAGGCTCATGGACTATCGTTTTTTCACTGCCTGCACCCGAAAAAAGCAAGTTCAGGGCGCAACTTTGATGAGTCAGACCCACACTTCCCCGAGAACTGCGTGCCGCTTATATATAGGACCACTTAACAACTCGATGAAGTTAACCCTTCTCCTTACACTTCAACTCTAGTACAATCATGAGTGCCAAAGACTACTATAACAACTCGAACCAGGGCAATATTCCCCAACCCCCTGACACCCGTGGCTGGGGTAATCAAAACCAGGGCTACCAGCAAGGATATCAACAACAGGGCTACCAGCAACAATATGGCGGCTACCAACAGAATTATCCGCCGCCCCAGCAGTATGGCTACCAGCAGCAGCCTGTTTACGTTCAGCAAGGAGGTCATCAATCGAATGGCGCCAGCGGTTGTTGCGCCTGTTTGGCCGGTTGCTGTGCGCTTCTTGCTTGCCAGGAGTTGATCGGATGCTGTATGATGTAGGCAGTGTAACTAAGTAAGTAGCACTAGCTCAGTATAATAAAGAATGAATATTTGTGATTCGACCAGCAGTAGGCACTCATTGGCTCGTAATCGATTTGATTAAAGATCGGGCTACCAAGTGCTTTGCAAAAACCACATGCAGCTCTCGGGGCCGTCCCAGCTCAGTCAGAACTAGGAGCCCCGAAGCTTCAGTATTTGATTTTTCGCAGAGCGCCATGTCGCACTACGAGGTATTTTCAAGAGCCACAAAGATTCTGCAAAGACAAAGAGCTGCTCTTAATGTACCTTTGAGCCGGAAAACAGACTACCTGCGGCGCGAAATCGCTAACAGAACAGTAGAGCGCCTGGCGTTCATCTCTCGTCAGTTCCCTCAGGTGCTGGATCTCGGCTCGGGTGCAGGCTCGCTCGAACAAGCCATTGCTGAGGACACAGAAGATGCAAAAGTGGTGCGTAGCCGATTTGGCCAGATCCGCATGGTCGATCCTTGCCGAGAAATGCTGTTCAGAGACGCGGATCAACCGTTCAACACGAAGCTCGACATTTCCCGAGAAGTCGCGGACGACGAGACATATTTCTGCGGCGAGAATAGTGTTGATGCTGTGGTTTCGAATTTAAGCATGCACTGGGTCAACGATCTGCCGGGTGTGTTGAAACGAGTCAATTACATGCTGAAACCGGACGGGATGTTTATGTCCAATATAATCGGCGGCGACTCACTGTTCGAGCTTCGAACATCCTTGCAGCTGGCTGAACAAGACTTGTACGGTCGTATTTCTCCCCGCCTGAGTCCTTTGGCGGATGTCAAAGACATGGGAGCCTTAATGCAGCAGGCCAAGTACAAGCTTTTGACGATTGATGTTGACGACGTGATTGTGGACTACCCTGACATGTTCTGTTTACTCGAGGATTTGAAGGCCATGGGCGAGTCCAATGCCATCAAAATGCGACCTACGAGTATCTCCCGTGACTTGCTGCAGGCAGCAAACGCCATTTACAAGGAGATGCACGGCAACGAAGATGGCTCGATCCCGGCAACGTTCCGCATTATTTACATGATTGGATGGAAAGATGCGCCTACACAGCCAAAGCCTTTGGAAAGGGGTTCTGCAGATAAAAGTTTCAAGGAAATTCTGGGACCCGATGCTCCTTGAGCCGCTTCAACAGGTGGAATGCTATCCTTGAGTTCAGAATTCGAGGATAGTAATGGGTGCAAATCTATTCAAAATTTGCCAAAGAAAAAGAGAAGAAGTGATCTGTCTAGCCACGGTGCTTCATAGTTCCTAAATGCCATCGAGTTGAAAAAAATCTTCGGCAGGGCTTGATCAGGGGCCTAAGGCTCATCAAATCGGTGATCTGGAATTCCACGTGGCAGAAATTTAGAGCTGAAACGTTCCTGTACTTTGCATGACATTCAGCTCTGAGTTTGGTGCTGCCAGACTTACTTGATTATTGGAAGTCAGGCAGCTCGCTCAATTAGGCAGCCGGAATGTTCTGCATAATTCGGTGTCATGCTTCGAGTCTCTGGCTGGCACCAGTAGTCTCGACTAGATGAGTGCTAATTCTCGGCTGAAATTTTTCAAGACAGGTAGCTAAGCTATGTAAATCTACACTTTCGACTCAAGCCGGAATCACTAGCCCGTCCAATCCAGCATGAATCCGAAACCCACCAAGAAATACCACCAATTGTATAAAGCCCATGCTATAAAGGAGCCCGAGCAGGAGCTTTTTTTCTTTCTTTTCTCTAGACACACTCGAAGTTCTAATTCAATAGGTCACACAGGTATATCTATCTGAGGAGCCCAGCGCCCGTCCCAGCATAGTAAGCTTTCTCCATGCCGCTCAAAAGTAGAGCAGCCACCCCACGTGTGGCTTCACGAGCCCAAACACCTTATGACGCTAGCGGTGCTCAAACTCCTGAGGAAAATAACGACTATGGCTTGGCTCTAGTGACAGCTGAGCTCCAAGCCCGTCTCCAGGAGCTGGTAGTTGACGAAGAGTCCCTTTCTCGCAAAGACAGCTTCGGACTGGCGATAGAAATTCTTGACCAGGACCGGGGCAAAGTCTCTGGACAAGAACGTGAGGAGTCGCTTTTAATTGTCCTCAGTTACTTTGCCAACCGTTATGAGCCAGAGCGTGTTACGGCCGATGTGATGGAGATGCTGGCCAAGGCGTTTACAACTAAACGTAGTGATCTGGAGGCGTTGCTTAGTCTCCAGGCATTCTGTGCAGCAATTGCACAGGTAGATGAGGATCATAAAGATTACGAGCGCTGCCACGAGATTTCGCTGGCTTTTTTGCCGCGATTGCACAAGACTTTGAAGGATGGCAGCGAATTGCACTCCTCTATTTCTTTCCGTGCGGCTGTAGCCACAGCTTATTCCGTGCTGCAATTCTTTAAATTTCATGGAAGCTCCACAGTGGGCACTAATGAGCTCGCCAATGATCTCATGTCATTTGCAGAGACAACAACTTCTGACGAAGCCGCACTGGCGTCAGCCTGTTTACTGGGCTGTGCTTTGATTGCCAGTTTGACTGTAGATGATGGAGAAGGACCCGTTCTGGCCGGTGATCTCGTGCCAGCAATAGAAACTTTTTTGATGCAAAGCGGCGAGATTCGACTGGCTGCAGGTAAGCTACTCGGTGTTCTGTGTGAATGCAGAGGTGATAGCGATGATAGCGATCTGGCCGAGATTTTCGAAGCTTTAGTCGATCCCATCAAAGAGGTCTCGCTTGAGGCGTCAAAACGCACGGCAAAGAAAGATAAAAAGGCCAACAAGTCCCTGTTACGCGACCTTCTGCGCACAGTAGAGGGCGACCGGCCTTCTATGCTTACGCGCTTCATTTTATCCAAAAGCAGCAGTATTCCGTTGCGAACGTGGTCGCGGCTTGTAGTGTTGCAGCATCTGAAATGGGTGTTTGGTCCTGGCCTGCATTTGCAGCTAGCTAACAACAGTTTTGTGCAGGATTTAATGGAAGAACGGGCGGACGATAGCCAGGGCTTTTCAGACGAGGAAAGCGAAGACGAAGAACAATGGGCTCAAGGCCAAAAACGAGAGGTTGACAGGCGCAAAGCTCGGATCCAGAAGCTCGAGAAACTGGGTCTGGTTGAGTAGATTTTTTAGTTTCTATTTATTTTGCACATTTACGGGCGGGGCTGCGTGTGGTGTTATAGACCTTGACTCGCGAAGACCTTGACTTGCAAAGTTTCTCAAAGACTGTCTTATCCGCGCTCAACTTTTTAAAGCACAAGAACAGTTATCTAGAGCTCATATAACGGTACTTGTCCTGTCACGATACTCATGATTCGCTCTGCCACTACAGGGTATTAGGATCCTGCAATGAACTTCAACAAGTGCAGCAACGCGAAACACCAGAATACGTTTCTCAAGTTTCGAACGTAGAATGATTTTCTTTGTCTCAATTCACGATTTCTGTGCCTTCCTATAGCTGCATCTCCATACAAATCACTAGTATATGTAATAACTGGATGATTAGCCAATGTGTAACTTGTGAGGTAATAGACTGTGTAACTTGAGAAAGTCCGGAGGCGGAGCTATTTCGAATATTGCAAAGGAAATCAATCAGCGGAATAATTTAAAAAAAATTAAACAGTGTGCTGTCATCGCCTCAACCCAGCAGATCATGGCCGTGCCACAGCAGACCCAACCTGTGATCTGCCAGCCCAGCTTGCAACCTCCCAATTTAGAAAGAGTCGCCATTACCCACGCCGCAGATTTTCATGTGCCTCCATCTACCTACAGATCGAGTGATTCGTCATCCCCCTGCTCCCATGCCAGTAGTCGAGATCCAGAGCGAACAGCAGTTCCACGACCTCACAAATGGCGCTAAGCCAGACGACCTGATCATACTGTACTTCCAGGCAGAGTGGGCCGAGCCCTGCAAGCAGATGAACACCGTTTTCCAGTCGCTAGCAGACGTATACCCCATGCACACCTTTGTTTCTATCGATGCAGAGGCCTACCCTGAGATCTCGGAAATGCTCGATGTCAGTGCCGTTCCCTTCTTGGTACTGCTAAAAGACAATACTATCATTAAGGAGCTCAGCGGTGCCGACCCGAAAGGCTTGGCAAGTGCCATCCAGGCCGCTTCCGGAGCCCAGCAGGGTGCGTCTTCTGCCTCTTTGGCTGGTGTCAAGGGCTCTTCAAACCCTGCCTCGGGCACCATGTCTCCGCAGGCCGAGCCTGAGACTCAGGAGGAGCTGGAGAACCGGTTGCGCAAGCTAATTTCTGCGGCGCCAGTGATGCTTTTCATGAAGGGCACGCCGGCTGAGCCCAAATGTGGCTTTTCGCGACAGCTCGTGGCTATTTTGCGGGAAAACCAGGTGCGTTTCGGCTTCTTTGATATTTTGAAAGATAACTCTGTTCGTCAGGGACTCAAGACGTACTCAGATTGGCCCACTTTCCCTCAGCTGTACGTTAATGGAGAGTTGCAGGGAGGCCTGGACATTGTCAAGGAAACTTTGGAGGAGGACCCTGAGTTTTTCCAAAACCTTTAGACCGTTCAAAGGAGTGATTCTATTGGGCAGATGGGCGATCTGTGTGTAGGAAGGCGTTTGAAGAAGCACAGAGCGTCTGGAGCCGCGCAAACTGGGGCTCACGTGGCTTGCTAACCCAATGAACAAGTGCGTGCAGTACTGAAGGTACGCTTATCGAAGTCTGAGCTCTAAACACTGTCTTTTCTTTTTCAGGTGCGTTCACATCTGCCCTTTACCTTGTCTCCATTCTGTTCCCTTGTCTAACGCAATGCATTCACGAGCATGTCATAAATACTGATATGTATAAATAGATAAATAATGTTAAAATTAAACAGGCATGCCATCAATCTTGAAGTGATCAAATTTGGAAGCCAACAAACCTCATACGCCTCAGTCGCGAAATTCATCAGTCCCATACAATCGCCTTCGGGTCCCGCGGCCGGCCGTCGGGAGATATATCGTTCAGAACAAACTGCCGCTGTGTATACCTGAACCGCGCGTCATCGAATGATTCCCAATGCCGCAACATCATTGCTAGTACCATTAACTTTCCAGAAACATCCAGCCCCGCACGTGCGTCATGGGAGGCGATGTTTTCTTCTAAGTTGAACTGGGCCGAGTTGAGCCCCATCAGCTGGTCATAGCGAAAAGAGCTATGCAGAGCCTTACGCGTAACAAAAACAATTGCTGATACTGATGCCACAAAACACACCAAGTATGCGGCAGAGAGCCAGAATTCGCCCACCAGCGCCTTCGCTTTTTGGATCAGCTCGGTGAGCATCGCAGAGGGGGCAGGAGGTGTGGGTGATTAGAAAGATAATCGCATGAACTGGGACTTGTCAGGCACTGCCTCGAAGCTATAGCCCTCGTGACTTGTGCCAAATAAGAAATCGATGGACGTCATTTTTTCTGAATAGTTTTCGGTGGGGTTTTAGCAACGCGCGAGCCTTTAGGCTGCAGTAGCCGTGCCATCGGATCAGCATTGAGTTTTCGAGCATTAGAGGCTTTAGATAGGGCAGGTCTGGCCGGTCTCAATAATTCCTTGTGTTCTGGCCATTGGGCTGAAGTTTGCTGTTTTTTGTGGGGCAGATCTTGAGCAGAATCCGTCGGCTTTTCTTTCGTGTCTTTAGTTGCGGAAACGAATCCATCAGCCTGGGCTTGTCTGTTGCCTTCATACATCCACGACAGCCTTGAGGGGGTCTTGCCCTGCATCTGCTCGTACTCGGCCATTTCCTTTTCTTTTTCGATCTCCTTGCGTCTTTCCTGGGCTTTCTTGCGTTCCTCCAAAACTTCAGCCTCTCTCTGCCTCACCTTAGCGAGATTACGGCCATGGGCCGGGTGCCATGACTTTTTGAGGTTTAGATCGTTGGCCATAGTAGTAAGCTGAGTAGGCACGGAGAGAATAAGACAAACATTGGGTGCACACTGGATAAACCAAGTAGCTTCTGGAGGCTCGTAAGCGCAGGTTTACAAAATAAAATAACCAAAAATTGTGTGGTGCCATGCCCGCAGTGATTTTTTAAATGACTTCTATATCCAGCTAGCTCAAGGTCACACGGCTGCCAACATCGTTGTTGGGACTGCCTTCGGGGACTTTGCCGTCGCGCTCTGACAAAAACTTTTGATAAATGTGCCGCAACTTGCGTACCTCTTTCTCTGAAATCGAGGGCTTGGTGCCCTTGACCGCCTTAAGGAGATGCGCCTCGGTGACCTGCACCTTTGACTTCTTGGCCGCATTATTGGTAGCATTGGCGTTTGTGCCATTGACATTTGTGCCATTGATATTTGTGCCATTGACGTGGCCATTAATACCATTGGCTCCGTTAAGAGCGGACTTAGCTGGCTCTGGCTCGGCTTGGGGCAGAAGCCGCTCAATATCTTCCAGGGAGATCTGTGGCTTGCCGACAGTAAACGAATCAACCAAAAGTTTTGAGTCTTTTGTTTGCAGCTCGCTGAGATCCAATGTTTCGTGGATTGCATCAAGATAAGCGTTATACATCAGAGCCTGAAGATCCGCTCCGGAGTAGCCCTCGGTCATAGCTGCTATTTTGCCGAGATCGACGTCGCTAGCCAGATCAATCTTGTTCTTGGTCGTCTTCATGATACTTTCGCGATCGGCTTCGTTGGGCATGTCGCAAATGAGCGCCTTGTCCAAACGGCCCGGACGCAGCAGCGCCGAATCAATCAGATCGGGTCGCGATGTGGCTGCAAGCACATAAACACCATCTAAGCCCTCAGCACCGTCCATTTGCGTCAGAAGCTGGTTAACAACACGATCTGTGACGCCGGTCGAGTCGTGGCCACGCTTGGGCGCGATCGAGTCGAACTCGTCGAAAAATAGCACACAAGGCTTGGCGGCCTGCGCGCGGTCAAATAGCTCACGCACACTCTGTTCGCTTGCACCAATGTATTTGTTGAGAATCTCGGGACCTTTTACGGTGATAAAATTGAGACCACATTGCTTGGCCACCGCCGAGGCCATCAAAGTCTTGCCACAGCCAGGGTACCCGTAAAGCAGCAATCCCGAACGCAGACGCAACGGACACGACGCAAAAATCGGCGCGTACTTCGTGGGCCACTCCAAAGTTTCTAGAATCACCTTTTTGACTTCGCCCATGCCGCCGATGTCTGCCCAGGAAACGCCGCCCTTCTCGAGCTTGACTGAGCGCATTCCGGCCGGGGTGTATTTGGCAATGGCGTCCGTGAAATGTTTTTCGATTGTTTTAGAGGCATCTGCATCGTCGTCAAGTAGAATGTTCGCGCAAACCTGCTCGCACAAAACCTTGAGGTCGCCGGGTTGATAGCCTTCCGTTTCGCCAACCACGTCTACGACGTTGAATCCGGAGGTAGGAACGTCCAGCACTTGAAGGCTGTGCATCAGAATCTCTTCACGGACCTGTTTATCTGGCGACTTGAGCTGGACAAGGCTCTCGAACGTGTGCGAAGTGATGAGTCGGGCGTTCAGCAGCTCTTTGGCCTGGCAGCCGCCCACAACCGTGACTCCGCGGCTCGAGCATTCTCTAGCCAGTTGGCAGAACAGCTCGGCCACCTGGTTTGTTTTCGACGAGTCAGAATGCTCCGCTTCTGCGGGCAGCAGCTTCTCCAGGTCGTCGAGGATGATGGCGGCAGGCGAGTGCCACGCGGCCTCGTAGAAACTTTTCTTGAGCGACTCGCGGATCTGGTGCACGCCCTTGTCCATGAGCTGGCCCGAGCTTACCTTGATAGGCCGCACCGAGTTCTGACGCAGCTGGCACGCCAACTCATCGAGCAACAACGTCTTGCCGCAGCCCCGCGCTCCGTATAAAAGCGTGCCAGTTCCTGCCACAATCGCGGCCACGAGGTTTGCAAGCACGTCATCACGCGCCACAGGACGCACGGCCAAATTTTTGAAAAGTTGCTGAGCCTGGGCCAGAGACAGAGGCATCTCGCTCTCGGGGTAGGCCAGCTCCTCGCCGAGATCTACCCGGGTGATGGTCGCGTAGTCGGACGATTTGCACGTGAGCAGACCGCCGTGCGGCAGATTCGCCGAGGGAGGCAGCACCAAACGACCGCTGCCCTGTTTGAGCGCGATCTCGGTGCCCTGCACTGTCTCATTAACGTTTCTTTTCAACTTTAAAGACTGGGTCGCACTGGAGAACACAAACGGCTGTAGTGTCGCACTGCATTCGCCAATCTCGCCGTTGTACAAAACAATCTGCACCACCGAATTGACCTGGCCAACGCAGTGCAGGGCCGTGGCCAGCCCAAACGAGAGCGAAGTGTCCGATCCCGGCTCGGCTGGAGCCACGCGGCACTTCACTGGCACGGTTGGTGTTTTTTCGGCCAGATGCTCGCGGTCTTTTTCTTTATCTTTCGCATCTGTTCTGGCCCAGGTATTTTTCGCCAGCTGGACCTCTGCCAGCCTGTACTGAAGCATGTATTCGTTGCTGGCATCTACGTACAGCACGAGTTCTTCCGTAGGGTTGCTGAAAGGGAATGCTTGAGCCTTGAGCAGTGTTGTTCTCAGTTGGTTCTGATTTTGTTGTTGCTGCTGCTGTTGCTGCTGTTGCTGCTGCTGTTGTTGTTTTAGACTGGCATTTGAATCCTGGCTTTGAGTTTGGCGACGCGATGCCTTGGGAGCCACGATGACCTCGGAATCGGCACCCAAACGGGCCACCGCGCCAGCCGGCTCAATTTTTGTAACTTTTAGGTGTGCCAGTGCAGTCGACGAAGGATAAACAGTGATGTTCTGGCCCGGAGCTGCAGCCCGCACCTGATTGATCATGCAGTTCTCGATGTACCCCGCATTGGTCTCGACAATTTCCCAGTCGCCCTGGGACACAGGCTCAACGTGGATCGTGTGGGCCACTCCAATATTGGCTTGCAACGCGACCTGGCACTTCTGGCCGGCCTGCAGTCCCACCGAGGCAGCGAAGGCTGGGTCGATCTCGAGTCCCGAGGCGGATGTCAGGCCGGACCAGCCCATGTAGAGCTTGGTTTCTGAGCGAAGGCCGCGGCGGAACGATACTTCGACCACAATATTTTGCGAAGGTGTGTTTGCATTAAACAACAGCGTCGTCAAACTCGGCGGAAGCCCGACCAAACAGTTGCGGGACGGAGCGAAGACGACCTGCAGCGACATGGTCCTCGGTTAATGTGCGGAGTCAGCGATTGTGGAGTCGGTTTATATGTGTGTGAAGTGCATGCAGCGGAGGATATATGTATGTAGAGCTTTTGTGATATTGGACTCGAATTTTTGATTTGGAGACAAAAGATGCTAAATTAGTGGCGAATGAAAGTGTTTTGCACCGAGCTGAAGAAGCTCGATTTGGCTTCGACTCCTGTACTTAAGTGATACTTGTGAAGTGAAATTACCGGAGGTAAACACTTAGATGAGTCCATCATATTGTTTTGTCGAAGATGAATGTGATAACGAGAGTGTCTGCGAGCGACTAAAATGTTGCGAGCTGTAGTGGACAGAAGCTGTTTCGGGACAGTATCGAGTAACAATGTTGAGTATTCTTTTGTTGATAATAAGCGCGGCTCGTTGGTCCGGAACTGCAAAAACCTAGGACGGTTCGTGCGCCGAGGCATGGCCCTGGTCGCTGGTCAGGTGATTCCCAGGCCAGGCACTCTTTAGCCAGGAAACGACTTTGAGGAGCCGTCAGAACAACCTTCGTAGAGACTAGTCTCAACTAATTGTATACTTGCCATAGTCGAGCTGTACCAAGTTCAGCTGCGGTCTTGAGTTTTTCCGGCTTGCATGGCGACTACTTGAATAGACTATATGCCTAGAACTGACAATTGAAGAAATTTCTTGTGTCACGATGGCAGTTTCATATTTCGAAAGGAGAGATGGCAGTAGCTGTTCAGCGTATCCGCTACACAATTATGTCTACACTCCCAGCATGTACGTGAACCAGCCCTTCAAGTTTTATGCAAAGCTTACGCATGCCTAGTACCTGCCGCAACTGTCGAGGGCCGTACTAAAGACGCCAAACATCGCCAGTTTTTGCCGAACGAAAATCAAACCAGAAGATTTCTAGCCTAAACAACCTTCAACAGTTCCAACAAGAGAACCGGGTCCTGCATACGTCCGGATCGCCACCTCTCAAGCACCAACCATCCACGGCCCCGTGACTCGTAATCGTCCCCCAAGGCCTAATTGGTCAGCTCAACATTTTCCACCTATCCTCGATAATGTTCAAGGCCTTCGCCCAGAAACAGAGTAAAGTCGCAATGCTGCGCTACGCGCGCAGCTACGCCACCGCCAAAGACCTCGATCTTGTGGTCATTGGTGCGGGCCCCGGTGGATACGTTGCCGCCATCAAGGCTGCCCAGCTGGGCCTCAGCACTGCCTGCATCGACAAGCGTGGCCCTCCCGGCGGTACCTGCCTGAACGTGGGCTGCATTCCTTCCAAAGCGTTGCTGAACAACTCACATCTGTACCACCAGATTAAGGAGGACACGAAGCACCGCGGCATCGATGTGTCTGACGCCAAGATTAACTTCGAGCAGTTCATGGCCGCCAAGCAGAAGGCTGTCGATGGTCTGACCAGCGGCGTGCGCATGCTTTTCAAAAAAAATAAGGTCGACTACTACGAGGGTGTCGGCAAGTTCACTGGCGAGAACACCGTCGAGGTCACGCCCTCGGAGGGCGGCGAGGCCGTGACTCTCAATGCTAAAAACATCATCATTGCTACCGGCTCCGAGGCCACGCCCTTCCCCGGCATCGATATCGACGAGGAGCGCATTGTCACGTCCACTGGCATTCTCGAGCTTAAGGAGATCCCCAAGTCGCTCGTCATCATCGGTGGCGGCATCATTGGTCTCGAGATGGGCTCGGTCTGGGCCCGTCTGGGCACCAAGGTCACGGTCGTCGAGTACCTGCCGTCGATTGGCGGTGCTGGCATGGACAGCGAGCTCTCGAAGACGGCCCAGAAGATTCTCAAGAAGCAGGGCTTTGATTTCAAGCTCGGCACCAAGGTTCTGACGGCCAGCCGCGAGGGCGACGTCGTCAAGACCGAGATCGAGGACGCCAAGGGCAAGAAGTCCACGCTCGAGAGCGACGTGCTGCTTGTTGCCGTCGGCCGCCGTCCCTACACCGAGGGTCTGGGTCTCGAGGAGATCGGCATCGAGAAAGACGAGCGGGGCCGCGTCATTATGGACTCGGAGTACCGCACGAACAAGCCGCACATCCGCGTCATTGGCGACGCCACGTTCGGCCCGATGCTTGCCCACAAGGCCGAGGATGAGGCCATCGCTGCTGCCGAGTACATCAAGACCGGCCACGGCCACGTCAACTACAACGTGATTCCTTCCGTCATGTACACTCACCCTGAGTTTGCCTGGGTTGGCCAGACCGAGCAGGAGCTCAAGGACGCCGGCGTCAAGTTCAACGTCGGCAAGTTCCCTTTCGCTGCCAACTCGCGTGCCAAGACCAACCTCGACACCGACGGTTTCGTCAAGGTTCTGGCCGACAAGGAGACCGACCGCATTCTCGGCGTGCACATCGCGGGCCCCAACGCCGGTGAAATGATCGGCGAGGCCGCTCTTGCTCTCGAGTACGGCGCCGCTTCTGAGGATATCGCCCGCACATGCCACGCCCACCCGACGTTGTCTGAGGCTCTGAAGGAGGCTGCTCTCGCGGCCTTCGATAAGCCCGTGAACTTTTAGTTTTCTAGATGAGCGGCTGCGAAGCTCGAACTACGTATACTAAAACTTTTTGAAATACGCTAGATTTATTCGCCAGGAGGATTTTGAGCATCCTCACTCGTTTTGGAGCTTATTCTCCTCTATTCTACGCATACTCAAGGTGTCAGCTTTGTATCTGATGATCAGTTTGGCCTACTCACATTGCACAAATTGTGTACGATATTTTTATTTTTCACGGGCAATCTGCCTTGAGGGCGCCGCTTGTTGAATGCTGCGCTCGAGCTTGCCGAGATCAGTTCTATGTGGCCGTTCCACAATGAAACATATTCAAATCTCATACGTGCGGCCATATCTAGTAGACAACAAGGCTTCCCGTCCGATCAGCCCTATTTAAGCTACTGAGAGCATTACCAAGTATTGCGGTGGGAGACCACGCGAGAACAGAATGTGCTGCACGTTTCTTTTTTTCAAATTTTTTTTATGTATCGACATGACAGAGTCGAATGTCCTGCACAAACGTTTTTTGCTTCCGACCAATGTTGCGAGATCTATCTAAAACCGACCACATAGTGTATCACCGGGACAAAATTTCATGTGCGGCCATATCTAGTAGACAACAAGGCTTCCCGTCCGATCAGCCCTATTTAAGCTACTGAGAGCATTACCAAGTATTGCGGTGGGAGACCACGCGAGAACAGAATGTGCTGCACGTTTCTTTTTTAAACTCCCTTTTTTTAATCGACATGACAGAGTCGCACGCCTACTGACCAGACAGTGTTTTGGCCCGAAACTTACCCCTGCCGCCTCAGCCGAAGCTCCATCACAAAACCCTACTGATTAATGTTGTAAATTACCAAATTTTGATGTCTAAGATAAAATTCCTAAATGAGCAGGTCTAACGCAATGCCCCGAAGGTTGTGTGGCTGGCCCTAATTAGGCCGTAGGTTTCATGCGCATGATGTCGAATGTCAGACTTAGATGCGGGGTAAAAGATGACGAGCAGACCATTAGAGGCTAGAGATGATGATATAACTAGTAGCAGTCAGAAGCATTCGCAACGATGATCTCGCTCCTAGTTGCCGACAGGCTCATGAAGATACCTAGGCTTATTGCCGGTGAAGTAGAGTTTTACTTGTAAAGATTAATTCGAGTTGACCTCCTTTCGCAGAATTTTCTAAAAGCCTTCTCTACATGAATAACGAGCCCTCATTCTCGCCGACCGGCGTTGGCTAGACCCTGTATCTTTGCTGATAAAGATAGAGGCCAGCTTGGGCTTTTCCTCGTTTAATTTGAGCTTTTGAACAGCTCTTATCCTTGAAGATGCCTTTGCTTTGAACTCTGGTTTCCTGATCTTGCCCGGGCGAATTGCTGGGGACTCGAATTTACGCTCTGGTAGTTCACGTTTGATAACAATAGGCTGTGGTTCGAACTCCGATCCCAGAAGCGAATGTGTTGGAAAGGTTCCCGCTTTGAAAGGATCGTAATCAGAGCTGGGATCGCTCATGAATAACTCGACTGAATTCTCGGGGTCCTGACGTACGCCATGCAGCCTGGTGTCCATCTCGATACAGGTCTCATAAGGGTCCTGCTTGATACTGTAGGCCACTTGGCTCATGCTCTGACTGGCAAACTCTAGGCTTTGCTGCATCCGACTTCGTTGAGCACTCTTTATGGCCACTCGAGACCGCACGTAGCCTGCGAGGCGGCCTAAATGGCCCAGGTCCAAAATATTCATCTCTGCCTTCTTGCCGTAAAACATGCCTCGCTGCAGTTCCTGTGCCCACTCAAAATACTCAGGCTTCTGAATCCATGCTTTTGCCAGCGTCAGGCTCGCCAGGCGCTGGTCGCGAGCTGTTGTGTTGATGAAGCCTTGTTTGAAGTCAAGAATCGATACTCCTAGAAACTCGATAGAAGGGATGCGGTACTGGACCTCGATTGATTTTTCAGAACCGTCTTTGTAAGTGTGCATGATTAGAATACCATGCACGTCGCTATCGACTAGTCCGTAAACGGGAACATCAGGAAGGGACTCGGTTAAGGCTTTCAAGAACTTGCGTGTGTAATGGTCCGGGAACCCTTTGCCGGTCACAATGATGGCATTGGGGAATTCCGAGTTCAAGTGAGCAAACACGGCTTCTTTCTCAACAACAAGTATGAATTCCGGACGAAGACGGACATTGATGTAAAATATCTCAGTGCCAACAGGAATGAGAGTAGGTCCGAGCTGCCTTGAGATCTCAACGACATGGTCGTTCTCGAAAACAACGGTCATATCGCCGGCAATCAAACCATTGGGCGCAGGGACAACATTCAGCTCTCTACGAGTGGTGCCCAGCTGTCGTGCAATCAGACAAATAGCCGAGTGTGTGAGGTTTTGTGTGGCAAAGGTCTCTACGTCCTGGTAGTACAGGTCTCGAGTAGTCGCTACTTTGCCCGCCTTTAAGTTTTCGAAAACCAACGCCAAAACCCGTATGATCTGGGCACATCTTTTACCGCCTTTGGGTGGAGGAAACTCGTAGGTACGCCGCTTAGAGGATCTGTCTATTCTCTGAGGTCGATCGCAGTAGATTACAGGTGTAATGCAAAGTGTGAATCGGCCTCTGGCCAGTAGAGATTCTCGAACTTGCTTCAGCAAGAATTCTAAATGACGAACAAGACAGCTTTGGCACATTGCAAGTTTTTGAGGATTCTATCGCTAGTTTGGGAGTTCAGAAAGTGGGGAGCATCCACTAGACACGGTCCAGTAGGGATAAAGCAGGATCCTAGTGAGGATCTGAAAGGGATCTAGTGAGGACTGGGACCCCATGCAGCAGGGTACCACATTCATGCAATGGGTTCGGGTTAGTGCGGAACAGTAAGTTGTGAATGGTACTGGCGTTTGTGATGAACGACTCATTGGTGTAAGACCGCAAGACTTGTTCAGTTATATCACTAAATCTTATTTGAATCTCCATAAAAGAAAAATCCGGGTGGCGTCTTCAGAGATTTGGCGCCTCTACGAACCTATTACCGGCGCCAACGCTTTCTCCAGCCAATGACCAGCATCGCCCTCAAAAAACCAATCGCCAGAGTCCGTGGACTTATCTGTATTAAATACTGCCACTTTTCCTCCTCTTTGTCGCACTTCATCGATGTATCCAGCTGCAGGCCATACCGTAGCCGACATGCCAATGACTAGTATCAGATCAACTTCTAAGGTCTGAATAAAGTCATCGGCGGTGTGGATGGCTGCAAATGGGAGAGGCTCACCAAACCATACAACGCCTGGTCGCATCAAAGAACCACATCTCCTGCAAGACGGTAAATTGTCCACGAGAATATCTTTTGTGTCGTCAGATAGCTCAAGCTCAGGAACAAGCGGGTGCTCGAAGTTCTGCTCTGTATGGCGACAACTGAACTGAGTGCAGCGCAGAGTGAACAAGCTTCCGTGAAGATGCACGAGTCCGCGTTCGTGGCCTGCTCGTTCGTGCAGACCATCGACGTTCTGAGTCAGGGTCAGAAACTTTTCCGGCCCCCACTTTTTAGACAGCCTTGACAGAGCCGCATGGCCCTTGTTTGGTTTAGATTTCAGCGAAGCATATCTTCGAGCGGTGTAAAATTGCCAGACCAGGCTTGGGTCGGTTGCGAATGCTTCAGGCGTCGCCAATTCGGCAGCATCGTAATTCCGCCAGAGGCCGCCTGCGCCTCTAAAAGTAGGCAAGCCGCTAGAGGCAGAGAGCCCGGCTCCAACCAAGGCTATTAGACGACGACTGTGTAGCAGATGCCTCTGGAAACTGACCAGTTCCCGGTCCATAGCATGTCTTTCAGAATAAAATATGCTGTGTGGAAATGCAGAGTGTGAGCTCAGTGTATGTGGGTTTATTCAGCGTGTGGGAACTTGCTTTTTTGTGGGGGAGCTGGAATGTTTTAGCCGCGAAACCTTGATAGCAGGGAATGTGGTTAAAGATCGAGCTGCTAAAGGGCGCAATATAGATTTAAACAAACCAGCTTGGGTCACCTGTTCTGGTTATCATTTTGTCTGTTTTATGAGCTCGAATGGGAGAGGCTGGACCGAAATTGCATGACATCTGTGGACTATTCGGGTATTAAATAGAAGAACCCAGGGCTCTATTCGGGCTCTATTCGGGGGCATAATGCCATTCAATGTACCTTGAAAACTTCAGGGTCTAGGCGGTTCCCATATTTTTCTCCTGGTATCCTGCTACGAGACCGCTATTGTAGGCAGTTGTTTAAAGTCAGCCCTGCATTAAGAGTGACGATTCGGAGGTTTGTCGATGCTGGAATCAATGAAAACAAAACAGTTTGAAGCTGAAATAGAAAATAGAAAGAGGAACGTTGTATTCGAGTTGAACAACAGCAAAATAGAAGAACACTGGAGCCGACGTCTAAAAGTCAGACTTGAACGGTTAGTGTCGAAAACATCCCGGAAAAACCTGGGCGCCAAAAGCCGGCTCAAAATCCCAGATCAGAACCAGCCACAAAAAAGAGATATTTTCACCGCAACAAAAATAAAATTCGAAATTCCACACAAACCCTTCATAAACCTCCACACTCTACAATACGCGTCTCTCGGTCTCTTCTCGCTTACACAGCACACCCACCGAAACACCCTACCGAAATTCCATACCGATGGATCTCGAGCTGTGCACAAATATTCTCGACGGAGCGTACAAGCTGCGCAACGAGAGCGGCGAGGACGCGTCGTACGTGTTCCAGGAACCGGTGGACCGCAAACTTGTCGAGTACTATCGGGTCATCAAGCGGCCCATGGCACTCAATGATATCCGGGCGAAGCTGCCGTCGTACTCGCGGTTTTCCGAATTTGTGCGAGACTTTGCGCAGATCACGTACAACGCGCGGGTGTTTAACCACCCAGAAAGTTTCATTTACCGAGACGCCCTGGTTTTGGACCGCTACCTGCGCGAACAACTGGACAAACTGCGGTCGCGCGGCCAGATGCCAGCAACAGAGCTGATGTACCCCGAGCTGGGCCCGCTGCCGGTCCATGCCCCACTTGAGCAGCCTCAGGACAGCGAGATGAGTGACTCGAGCGATAGCGACGGCTCGCGCAACCGGCTGCGGCGGCGGCCTGTGCGGAAGTCTGTGATTTTGGGCAGAAGAAAGAGGCAGGAAGAAGACGACGAGGACGACAAACAGGACGGCCCCAAGCGCCGCGGCCGGCCGCCGACGGTTGACAAGCCGCACGAGCACCGGATCAAGGCGATTCTGCGGGCAATCAGACGGGTGAAGGACGAGACAACGGGCCGAGCGCTGTACCTCGAGTTTGAGAAGCTGCCGGACGTGCGGGTGGTGCCTGACTATTACGACATCATCAAGGAGCCGATGTGCCTGGACACTGTGCGTAAACACATCAAGCGGCGCGACTATGCGACGGTCGAGGCGTTCATGATCGACATGAACCAAATTTTTTCGAACGCACGAACGTACAACCCGCAGGGCTCGGTCATCTACGAGGACGCCGTGCTGCTGCAGAGCGTGCTTGCCAGCACGGCCGAGGAGGAGATGAAGAAACCGTACACCGTGGAGTCGCTCGAATCGGTCGGCAGCGGCGGCAGCAAGCCGGCGATGCGTCTGCCGCTCGACGAAGTCACGCACCGCAACGAGGTATACCGTGTCGGCGACTGGGTGCACATTTCGAACCCGAACGACCCGGCCGTGCCGATCGTGGCGCAAATTTTTAGGATGTGGGAGGAAAACGACCAGCGCTGGGTCAACGTGTGCTGGTACTACCGGCCCGAGCAGACGGTGCACCGGCACGACAAAGTTTTTTACGAGAACGAGGTCATGAAAAGCGGCCAGTACCGCGACCACCCGGTCGAGGAGATCCTGGAAAAGTGTTTTGTGATGTACATCACCAAGTACCAGCGCGGCCGGCCCACGGGAATCGGCCAGCGCTCGGTGTACTGCTGCGAGAGCCGCTACAACGAGAGCGAGAAGTCGTTCAACAAAATCCGCACATGGAAGGCCTGCATCCCCGACGAGCTGCGGTCCACCGACTATCCGATGGACTTTTTCGAGAAGGCGCGGCCCTTGCGGCGTGTCGAGTCGCCCCTCAAACACACGTTGCCGGCCGGCGCCAAGGACACAGACCCCATCCCGGAGCCGAAAATGGGCTCGCCGAACGCGCCGCCGATTGTAGGCGCTGTCTACAAACGGCCCGTCGATCCAAACGACCCGCCGGAACTCCCGACGCCGGTCTCGCCGCCGCCCGCCACGAAATCCGCCTCGCCGCTGCCCCACCAGCCCTCGCCCTCGGCGCCCACGGCCGCCCCGCCTGCGCCCGGAATGCCCATGTCGCTGGCGCCACTGCCGCCAACTAACGGCACAAATATTCTGACGCCCACATCTCTGCAGCAGCCCAACCACAGCCAGCAAGCCGTGCCCTACGTCGTGCCTGGCTACAGCGTCAGCCCGCAGGCCATTGCTCAGGGCGCCCCGCCAGTCATCCCCAGTGCGTATGCTCTGCACGAGACGGCGCTGGGCGGCCTGGAAACCTCGGAAATGACGTCGCTTGCCCGCATGCGGGACGGCCAGCTCATGTGGTTCCCGTCGTGCCCGGTCTGGGTTTCCGAGCGGATCCTCACGGACGCGCTGCCAAAACAGCCCAAGTTTGTGCTCGACTACAAGGCCTGTACCGGGCCGCGTTCGCCTAAAGGATTTGGCCACTCGCTGAAGTACCTTGCTTGGAAGGCCAAGGCTGAGAAGAACTGATGTCTTTGTTCGGAAGCCGCAGCATGCCTGAGTATGGTCACACTGTGTGTCGATCGCTAGTCTCATCACACTGTGCAAAAGTATTGAACGCTAGCCTACTTCGCACTATGCAAGAAGCGCCACAAGTTTGTGCCAGGGCGCGGCTGGGTTCCTACCAGCAGACGCAAACACTCAAATATTTATCTGTATTATCAAACCTCCTAATGCTCATATTAAATCGCCCATTTGTGCCTGTGAACACATATTCACTTGAACGGAGCTATCTGCCTCTCGATCCATTCCATGGCCTCAAGCGCCACTGGGCCCCGAGCCGCGTTCGCAACCTTAGATGTTGTCGAATCGTTACGGCCCCATGGCGTAACGTAGCCATTATTAGGAACAGAAGGGTGCAGCGCGGCAAATACCTCGGTGTAGGCTCCGTACACCGGCGCCCAGGAAAAAGACTGCAGGGCCTTGCGGTATAAGAAAGGCGTCTCGCGGAAAATATCAGTCAATATATAGCCAGGATGTGCAGCAACGCTCTTGATTTTGCTTTCTGGGTGTGTGCGAGTCCAATGAATGGCCTGGAAGATGTTTATCGCCTTCGAGAACGCATAGCGATCGCCCAGCGTGATGTCGAGATTAGACATTTTTCGCAAAGCCTGGTCGCTGACATCCGCCTGAGTGTGCGCTGAAGACGCAACCCAAACAATGCGGCCCTCAGGTGCGATCAATGGATCCAAAAGCGTCTGGACCAGCTGCGTAGCCACGTTGTTCACACCAACCGTGGTCTCGAGACCCTGGGCAGTGATGGGGGTCGAGTATGCAAACATTGTGCCCGCATTGTGGACCACACCATCAATTTTTTTCTTAGCACTCAGAATGGGCTGCAGCCCACTTTTAATCTTGCTGAGATCGCTATAGTCAACAAGCGCATAGTCGACATCGGCCTGGGGCTGCTGCTCCCTGATCCGGGCAATCACGCTCTTAAGTTTGGATTCCGCTCGTGCAACAAGCCAAACTTTGGCACCAGTTCCTGCCAGAAGACGGGCAACCTCCTCACCAATGCCTCCAGAGGCACCAGTGACTACCCAGACCTGGCCCGTAAGGTCGGGGTAATCTTTTTCGGTGAATGCTGGGGGCAGTAGCTGCATGCCCAGCTCGCGAAAAACTGTGTAGGTGGAGATGATTTGCTTTTTTAGCTCGTCTAACATTTTCCTGCTGCTAATTCGAAATTTCGCTCGAACAAATGAGGCGATGTGCGGCGAGATAAGGACGGACTCCTTACGGATGATGCCTCACGCACGTGACGTCCCCGCCAAAGGGAGCCTGTGGGGAAGGAGCTCAGCATTGTGTGCCATTAATTTCGATAGTGACTGAATTGCATAAATTCGATTTCACAGGATTTCCCATATACTAGCTAATATTCCGCTTTATCGAGCAGCAAATTTTATGGAAAAAAAATAGACGGACTTTTCTTCTGATAGTGTTTAAGAGCGAGGTTCCTGGTGCTTTTCAGTAGGGTTCATGCTGGTATTCGAAAAGTTCCTGCCGCTTTCAAGCTCACACTAATACACAAAAAGCTATCCAATGATTCAATTGAATTAGACTTAAAAGAGTCTTGGTATAGTCTTGTTAAACTCAGGCTAGAGCCATGCAATGAAGGTCAATAGAGCTGCGTACTGACCGCGAGTCGAATTGAAAATATGATCGAGACTGCTAGTCGAATATCTACTAGTAATGAAACTCGCTACAGTTCCCAAATTGAGCGCGACAGCCTGGCCGTTAATCTCAATCGGGCACGATGGCCTGGTGCTGGTTCCCTAAAGGGCACCCACAGTAGTGCATGAGACGAGGCCATCTCGATAAGGATGAAATAAGCGTGCACAGAAGCTATGGGTCCCTCAAGTTTCTCGTTTCGGATTCAAATGTAATTGTTTCCAAATTCGTAAAGACATGTGATAGTGACCTAATAACTATATAAAGAGTCGGTTCCCCCCCTTTTTTTTTATCTCTGTTTTTCCTGTCCCGAGTCCCCGATGAGCTTAAGGCTCCAAGCTCCATCCATCAAAGCTTGTCTAGGTGTTTAACCTATTTTGGGTAGTGTTCAACAGCTGAATGACTCCAAGCGACAGAAAAAACATGAACTTGGCTGACACCCTCGTTCTGGCCAGAGCTGATCAAGGCTCTCCTTGCTGTTCATCAATTGCAGCACCGTCAAAGTCCGTGCCCTGAAGCTATCTCAATCCTTCTGATATCGGACTACCCTGCTCATGACTATGAGCTGCTCAGCTGCACAGCTGCCCGAGTGTTAAGCCCAGAAGTTGCTTGGCTCGTCACACGCTGATCAAAGATTATGAAGGAACAATGTCGCAAACATTTGTCTACTGGTTGGGAGGCCGGTACGACAGTTGATGCTGGCGTATGGCGCAAGATGCTTTGTACTGGTTGGGAGGCTAGTAGGATGAACAGCGCAATATTCTGATCTGACATCTGTCCCAAGTGATTGTCTGCTGGTTGGGAGGCTAGTACGACAATCTGCGGAACAGTTTGATCTGACATCTGGCGCAAAAGATTTTCTCTTGTTTGGGAGGCTAGTCAGGCGAACAACACACCATTCTGATCTCGCATCTGGCACAAAAGGGTTTCTACTGGTTGAGAGGCTAGTACGACAATCTGCAAAACAATCTGATCTGATATCTGTTGCAAGTGGTTTTCTGCTGGTTGGGAGGCTAGTACGACGATCTGCGGAACATTCTGATCTGAAATCTTTCGCAAGTCTTTGTCTTCTGGTTGGGCGGCTAGTACGACAACTAGCGGAACATTCTGATCTGAAATCTGGCGCAAAAGGTTGCACACTTGTTGGGAGGCTCGTACGACAATCTGCGGAACGTTCTAATTTGACATCTGGCGCAAAATGGAACCTACTGGTCGGGAGGCTAGTGAGACAAGCGACTTACTGTTCTCACCTGATATCCGTCTTTTGCCCGCTGATTGGGAGGCTAGAACCTCAGCGATTCCAAAGCAGAGACTTGCATGCTAGCCGAGTAACGCAAGCCTATGCTCTTGTTGTTCATCAATTGCAACACAATTCGTGTCTAGGCCTTGAAACCATCAGATTGCTTCACCTGCCGTCAAGCTACCCTGCTCATGTTTGATAGGTTGCTCAGCTACCCAACTTTTGAATTCCAGAATCTGCAGGACTTCTCAAACGCTGATCAAAAATTGTGAGCTGATGATGCTGTGAGCCTTAAACCACTGATTGAAGGCTAGTAGAGGCGCGAGCTCACATCTCCTGCATTAGCTGTCAAATATGTGCGGCAATTATTTGTTTACTGACAGGAAGGGTAGTCCGCCAAACTGCTTCAAGCTCGCATATGATATGTTCCGCAAAAGTTCGACTGCTGGTAAGACGGCCAGTACGACTAGAATCTCGATATCACAGCAGGGACTTGAATACTAGCCAAGATCAGGCTTATTCTAATTCATGACGGATGTGCGACTCTTTCGTTGCAACCCCGTCCGACTCTAGGCCCTAAGGCCATTCAAGAAATCAAAGGTTGTCGGGCTATTCAGGGCATGTTTTGGTGCTGCTTCTTTTGCCGAAATGTGAGACTTTGCTGAGATTGTTACACGTGGATCAAAGTTTGAGACTCAATCTGCCGTCACCATTGTCTATGAGCTATCTGAATCAACCAGAAAAGTCTTCAAACCACCCATTTAAATATTCATGCAAAGACACTTGCATCTTACTGCGCCAAACTGCACATATATGTGGTAGTATGCAAGCTGGAGGAAGATTAACGAGACCAGTGTTTCATCAGTTTTCATGTATATTCGACGAAACTAGATTTACATCAATTACGAGTAAATAAAGTACCCGCTAAAATGTTACACTAGTCTTGAAAAGATGTTCCGAGAGCTTCACGAGCGATAAAACTCCACATTTGTTGTGCATATGATATATCGAGCTTTTCGAGCCGCGAATCTCGCTCAAATATGCTGCTAGCATCGTCCAGCCGATAAAAAGCGCGTACTCCAAAGGTAGGGACTTTTATATCATCGATAGCAGTCAGTTACTACTTATCCTAAATTCGAGCCTGAACTTCTCCGCTCGAGATACCTATACGTGATCTTCCCGCCCAAATTCGTGATTCCTTTAAGCTCCTATTAGTCTTCATAAAGCCTTTTAATTGTCTCACACACATGCAGAAACGAGCTTCAAGCTCATATCGCTTTGGAATGCCCTAGCTCTTCCAAAAGGACTGCTGCTGCTCTTTCTTTTGTAGTCGCAGCATGATTCCTAGTGATGTTCCTGGTAGACTCCTCAAATCACCTAATATTTTTTACATTTGAAAGACAAAATTTCTGGTCCGAGATCTGGTGATATGCGGTCTGGAAAATCGATCGTAAATACGCAATGCAAAATCGGCGGCGTAGGACTTGCATCCGTGGAACGAGCCCTCAAAACCGGAGGGAATTTAAATTACATTCTGCCAAATGGTGGTATTCAGAACTTGAAGCCAGTGAGGATTGTATAAACGCAATGAAACTTGTTTTAATTGCATTTTGAAGATTTTGCGAAGAGCTTTCAATTTAGATTTCTTGCGCATTTCGAATGCATAAAATGCACAGAAACACGATGGCACCCGTTGATTACTCAAAGAGACAAGTTGCGGGACGTTTCCAATTGATTTATTGTGTAATTGTGCTGAATACTGTCCGCAAACTCGGGAACAACCCTCACTCAATCTCGTAGTCGCGTGGAATCTACAGGGTTTCTTTTTTCTAGGATGGCACGCTAATGCCGCTCCAGGATTCCTACTAATTTGGTCTGCCGCATCGGTGTTTTGGCGCCGAAAAGACCATTCAAAATTTCTGATAAACCGGCATTATCTTCCCATCTTTTGCTAGTTTCCTGAGCGCGTCATGGAGGACGGTTGATATCATGCCCCACTTCAGCTGACGGATGTCGTTACCCTAGGATATGCAGGGCCGGTGATGATGGAAAGCATATCTGGAACTTTGAAGTTTTGACATGGTTGACCGGAGTCCTATCGAAGTACCACAATTGCTGCAATTCTGCTCACCGAACTATAAATGCCAGTACTCTAATCTATAGTGCATGACGAGCGGGGTATCTCTCTATTTAGCAAGTCTAGTGCAGCATGAAATCGCTCACAACTTTGAGTTGCAAAACCCCAAAATACTAGACGACTGCTCACTGAAATTGTGCCTTAATACTTTCAAAAGAGGAGCGATATTTTGAAAATATTCTGCTATCCGCAAAAAAATGTCTGGTCCCCACCACGGTAGCTCTGCACTAAAGCATCGTTATGCTACGGAGGATCGCGACTCTAGCATGAATATTCTTGTAAGCTCTCATGCAATACTTCTCAAATGAACTCACTATACTTCCTTCATCCAACACAATGGCCTGGTGTTGAGTCCTAATCGGGCGAGATGGCCTGGCATCTGCTCCCTAAAGGGCAGCCACAGGTGTGCATGAGACGGGACTATCTCGATCAGAATGCAATAAGCGCTTTCTAAAATAATAGCTCCCTGAAGTTTCCCGTCCTGGGACTAACCTGCATTTGCTTCCGAATCCATCAAAGCATGTAATACTGATTGGCGAACTATATAAGTCCCTGATGCCCCCAAAATTTCCACCTCTGTTTTTACCGTCCCGAGTCCCCGACGAGCTCAAGGCTCCAAGCTCATACCATCAAAGCTTGTATAGGTGTTCAACCTATGTTGGAAGCATTTAAGAAACTGAATGGCTCATAGCGGCGGAAAAGCATGGGCTCGAGTAGCACTCGAGTCCTGGTTAGAGCAGACCTTTGCTCTTGCTGCTGTTCACCAATTGCGGCACCAAAAAACTCAGATCCTGAGTCTTTGCACGCGGATAGAAACATATGAGCCGAGTTGTGCCGCGTAAAATTGTCTACTGGTTGGGAGGCCAGTTAAGCAATTTGCGCTGGCATGGTACGCAAATACTCGTCTACTGGTTGGGAGGCCAGTAGGCTGAGTTGCGCTATGTTTTGATCTGGCGTCTGCTGCAAATACGTGTCTACTGGTTGGGAAGCTAGTACGACTGATTTCACATTGCCAGAGCATGGTTATGAGCAGCTCAGCTACCCAAATGTTGGCCAAAGACGTTCCAGGGCTTTCCGCACGCTGATCAAAACATGTCAGCCGG